>WBMZ01007263.1:0-12930 GCA_013400975.1 Atrichornis clamosus
GGAAATCATCGAGCCTCGCACCCGGGAGCGCATGTACGCCAACCTCATCACCGGGGAGTGCGTGTGGGACCCTCCCGCCGGCGTTCGGATCAAACGGACCAACGAGAACCAGTGGTGGGAACTCTTCGATCCCAACACTTCCCGCTTTTATTACTACAATGCCACCACCCAGCGGACCGTGTGGCACCGGCCCCAGAACTGTGACATCATCCCGCTGGCCAAGCTCCAGACCCTGAAGCAAAACACGGAATCTCCGCGGGCTTCCACGGAAAACAGCCCCGGCCGGAGCAGCAATGTCAGCCGGGAGGGAAGCACCAGCTCCTCCTTGGAGCAGGAGTTGGAAGGCGGCGAGAAAATCCCGGAGCAGAGGTCGAGCCGGCCAGGCGGTCCGTATTCCGCGGTGAAGGAGGAGGCGGAGAGGTAAGGTCGGGATGGGAGGTTAGGATTTTCCAGGATGCTGGGGGGGTCCGGGAGTGCCGAGCGGGGCTCTGATCCCGCGGATCCTGGGGAAAGGAGTTTTATGGACGGTTCCCTCCTCCGGCTCAACGCGGGTCTTCACCGGCTTGGATCCGCCGTAAAACGCGGAGAAAGTGGGAAAAACCTCGGGGAAAGGTGTTTTTCCGCCCTTGGATGTTCCCTGCAGAAAGGTTCTTCTAAGGAATAATTCCTTGTCCTCTGAAATTCCGTTTTGAGAAGTGGAAATCCGGGATTTTAAGAGCCCGCCGTGGCTTTTTCCATGATTTCCCTGGATGAGATCTCCCTAGGGAATCGGGATGATTCGTGGCACAACCATGGCTTCTCCCACAGGTCTGGGAAGCTCCTGGCAGGGATAATTTTCCTTGGGAAGGGGGAGGGACTCAGTTCCTAAAATCCAGTTGCACTTGGATAAGATCCGGAGACATTTCCGTTCCTGCTCTGTTCCATCTTCTATGGATTGAACGGCACAAATTCCGGAATCGTGGAATGGTTTGGGTCGGGAGAGGCCTTAAAGCTCCTCCAATTCCAATTCCTGCCACTTCCCACAATCCCAGGTTGCTCCTGGAACACAGAAACTGGGCCAGGGTGGGATGGGATGGGAACAGGAATTCCCGGCTCAGCTGGGAATTTCATGTGGGATATCAGAGGTACATCCCGGGAGGCTTCACCTTCCCGAGGTCCTGGAAGATGAAATCTTGGAGCCTGGGATTGGAGTGTCCTGGTGGGATAGGTGGGATTTGGGGAGCGGGATGCAGGGAGATGTGGGATCACAGTCACGGAATGACGGAATCATGGAATGACAGAGTCACGGAATCACAGGGTCATGGAATGGTTTTGGTTGGAAAGGGACCTTAAAAATCATGGAATTCCATCTCCTTTCCATGGCCAGGGACACCTTCCCCTATCCCAGGTTTTTCCAAGCCCCGTCCAACCTGGCCTTGGACACTTCCAGGGATCCAGGGGCGGCCACAGCTTCTCTGGGAATTCCATCCCAGCCCCTCCCCACCCTCCCAGGCAGGAATTCCTTCCCAATATCCCTTCTATCCCAGCCTTCTGGCAGAGGGAAGCCATTCCCTGTGTCCTGTCCCTCCATCCCTTATCCCAATCCCTCTCCAGCTCTCCCGGAGCCGCTTTAGGCTCTGGAAGGAGTTCCAAGGTTTCCCTGAATCCTTCCCATCTTCAGGAACATTCCCAGCTCTCCCAGCCTGGCTCCAGCCCTCGGAGCAGCTCCGTGGTTTCCTCTGGATCTGCTCCAGCAGCTCCGCATCCCTCTGCTGCTGGATCCCAGAGCTGGATGAAAAATTCCAGGTGGGATCTCACCTCAGCAGGGCCGAGGGGCAGAATTCCCACTTTTCCTGCTTCCCACGCCACGGGATGAGCCCGGGACACGTTGGTGGAGCAGGATCCCATTCCCAAAGCACCGTGAGGGGTTAACAGGGATCCAGGGATGGATTGGAACCTCCCTGAGCTTTTCCGCAGGATCAGGGATGGGATCAGCGACTTCCTAAGGAAAGGATCATTCCCAGGCTGGGATCAGCCGCTTCCTGAAGGATCATTCCCAGGGTGGGATCAGCAGCTCCTGGGGAAAGGATCATTCCCAGGCTGGGATCAGCAGCTTCCTGAGGGATCATTCCCAGGGCGGGATCAGCAACTTCCTGAGGAATCATTCCCAGGGCAGGATCAGCAGCTCCTGGGGAAAGTATCATTCCAAGGGCGGGATCAGCAGCTCCATGGGGAAAGGATCATTCCCCGGGCGGGATCAGCAACTTCCTAAGGAAAGGATCATTCCTAGGCTGGGATCATCCATTTCCTGGGAGAAGGATCATTCCCAGGGCGGGATCAGCAGCTCCTGGGGAAAGGATCATTCCCAGGCTGGGATCAGCCATTTCCTGGGAGAAGGATCATTCCCAGGGCGGGATCAGCAGCTCCATGGGGAAAGGATCATTCCCAGTCTTGGATCGAGCCGATCCCGGGTCTCGGAGCTGTAAAAATTAAATAAAAATTAAAAAAAAAACCTGGGATGCCCCTGGAGGGAGCAGAAATTCCTGCTCCGTGGATTTTCCACCTGCATCCCGGATGGGAGTGCTCCAAGAAGTCTCTTGATCCCCGTGTCCTGGAATTCCCTCGTTTTTCCCCATCCCTGGGAGTGTCCAAGGCCTGGTTGGATGGGGTTTGGAATAACCTGGGATAGTGGGAAGTGTCCATGGTGGGAAGGTTGGAATTGGATGATCCTGAAGGCTCCTTCCAACCCAAACCATTCCCATGGATTCTGTGCAGCCGGACTGGGAATTCTGGGAAGCTGCCAGGAAAAACAACTTTATTCCCGGTAAAATTGGGATGGGGGGGTTTTTTTTGCCACAGCTGATCCTGGCGGTTGGAAAGGGAGGGGCGGCTGATCCTGGTGGGAATGGCGCTTCCGGCAGGAATGGGGCGGATGGGAAGCTGCAGGAAGAGCCAGGAATTGCTTAAATCCATGTGGAAGTGGGAGGGGCGGGATCTGGGATGAAGGACCTGCCCTGGGATGCTCCGCAGCTCCGTGGATGATCCTGGACAATCCAAGGGGTTTTATCCATCTCTGATTCCTGTGAGGATCATCCTGATCCATGGAAAATTTCCCATGGGAGCCGGGATTTCCTGTCGGAGCCAGGGCGGAAGATTAAAAATGAATTAAAAATGAATTAAAATTCATTAAAAATGGAATTTTTTTGGGAGCAGCTCCAAAGGGCAGGACCAGTCCAGGCTTATCCAGAGTATCCCGGTATTCCAGGTTTGGTGCCTGGCCAGGAGCAACTTCCAGGCAGGAGCTGGAAAAAGACAAATTCCCATCCAATTGATTCCTTCCCTCCCTGCCCGGGGCACAAAAATTTGGGAAAACTGTTCAGGAAAGGAGCACAGGGAAACCAGGAGTTTCCTTTGGGAATTAAAATCCCTGAAGCCAGGGCAATTCCTAAGGGAGGAGCTAGGAAATTCCAAGTCTCCGCACCGGAGAAATGAATTGGAAGCGCCTCCACGGAGATCGGGAGGCTCCTGGTTTTTAGGGATCCTCTGGATGAAGCTTTTTGTGATTTTTTTTTTCCCTCATTTTTGGTTTGTTGGCATCAAAGGAAACCCTGTGGATATCCTGGAAATAGGATGGGAGAGCTGGGAATGTCCCGCCTGGAAAAGGGAAGGATCCAGGGAAAACCCGGAGCCCCTTCCAGGCCCTAAAGGGGCTCCGGGAGAGCTGGAGAGGGATTTGGGATAAGGGATGGAGGGACGGGACACAGGGAATGGCTTCCCACTGGTTCCATGGGATATTGGGAAGGAATTCCTCCCTGGGAAGGTGGTGAAGCCCTGGAATGAAATTCCCAGATAATCTCTGGCTGCCCCATCCCTGGAAGTGTCCAAGGCCGGGTTGGTCGGAGCTTGGAACAACCTGGGATCGTGGGAAGTGTCCCTGCCCATGGAAAGGGGATGGAACTGGATGGGCCTAAAATCCCTTCCGTCCCAAACCATTCCATGATTCCCTGAGTGTTTTCCCAGGACTCAGTTGTGTTTCCCACAGAAGATCCAGCCAGGAAGGAGCTCCAGAGGTTTCCTGGTGGAACCTCCCACTCCCAAATCTCATCCCATTAAGCCTGATTTAAACGGGAATTCTGGATAAGCTCAGCTTTTCCAATCGGGAATCGCGGGCGAGCCTTATCCCACTGATCCCACTGGATTTTGCACCCAGAGCTCCCCTTAAAATTCGGGATTCAGGCACCGGAGCGTCTCCAGGTTTGGTCGGAGATGCCGGAGGCTTTTCCCGATCCGTTCCTCACATCCCTGGGGATGTTCCATCCCACACCCGCGGGTCAGCCCCTGGATCCGCCGGGAATTCGCCGCCGCCGAGCGCCCGGATCCCGCCGGAGTCGCCTCCGGAACTTGACAGCCGTGAAATCTCCGGAGCGGGAATGTCGGCCGGGTTTTGTGTCGGCTCGCCGGGATTTTTCCAGGCTGTCGGAATGGATTTGCGGTGGTTGATCCGTGCGGAGCCTTCCCGGAGGCTGGAAATCCCTGGAGAAGTTTTCAGGCCGGGAGAGAGAAAACCTTTTCCATGGAGAACTCGGCTCCACCGCCGCTTTTCCAAGGGGGAATCACAGATGGGAGCTTGGTGGACAAGGAAGTGGATCTTTGACCGTTGGCAGAGTTTTCCTTGGATCAGCACGCAGGAATCTTGGAATATCAGGGATCCTAACCCAAATCCCATCTCCTGGGAAGTTGTCCCCGAGTTTTTTCCCAAGATTTCCAGGGGTTTTTTTAGCCCATCCCGATTCCAAAGACGCCGGGATATCGGAGAAGAGAAAAGGCAGCGCTGAAATTTCCCTGGATTCTGAGGATTCCCTGGATTTCCGGGATCCTTGAGCCCGTTTTCCTGGGGCAGAGCTGAGGTAGCCGAGGGAGATTCCCTTAAAATCCAATCCCGGGGATGCGCCCGCCGGAGTTTTCTGGGATCAAAAACGGCAGCAGGAGCTTCCTGACTCCAAAAGATCCCAAAAAACCCGATTTCTTAGGATAAAATAATCCTAAACCTTTAAAATATCCAGTGGGAGTGGGAGCTGTTTCCCAATAAACCACATTTTTCCTTGGAATTCTCTCCCTTTTTTTTCCCTTTCCAGGAAAGGAAATAAAGGGAAAGAAAATTCCAAGGAAATCTGGGATTTTTTTTTTTTTTCCCCGGGAAAATCCTGCCGTGCCCGGATTTGGAGAGGGGGTGGCTCAGTGACAGAATTCCCCTGCTGCACCGGGATTTCCCAGGATTCCCAGGATTTCCAGGGATTCCCAGCCAAATCAAGCCCCCAGTGGGAAGAGAAAACACGGAAAGGCCACGGAGTCACTCCGGAAAACGGCTCCGGAAGGAATGTGGCTGGGAATGGATCCTCAGGATCTTCCTTCCCAATGTTCTGCCTCCAGATGGAGAATAAAGCGTGGAATTCTGGGATTTCCTTCTCCCAAATGTTGGATTTTCCCGGCTGGACGGCATCTCCATGCTTGGAACGCGGAGCGAGCTGGGAATGCCCGGCCTGGAGAAGGGAAGGATCCAGGGAAAACTTGGAGCCCCTTCCAGAGCCTAAAGGGGCTCCGGGAGAGCTGGAGAGGGATTTGGGATAAGGGATGGAGGCACGGGACACAGGGAATGGCTTCCCACTGCTTCCGTGGGATATCGGGAAGGAATTCTTCCCTGGGAGGGTGTGGAGGGGCTGGGATGGGATTCCCAGAGAATCTGTGGCTGCCTCATCCCTGGAAGTGTCCGAGGCCAGCTTGGAGCATCCCGGGATAGTGGGAAGTGTCCCTTCCCATGGAAAGGGGATGGGACAGGATGGGATTTTCCTGTTCCAATCCAAACATTCCAGGATTTGATGAAGTTTTTGCTCCACTACGGGAAAAAAAAAAGGGAAAAAGCCAAAAAAAGGAGGAATTTTTTTAAGCCTGGAATTTTCCATCCCGTCGTAGCTCCCGGATCTGGATCAATCCCAAATCCTGCCAATCCCCAGCGCTGCCGGTTCCTCATCCCATTCCCAGACCACGGCATTCCACTGGAATTCCTTTCCTTCTCGGCGTTTTATCCGCGGGGTTTTTTGTGGGAATGAGCGGAGCTCCGAGAGATCCATCCCAGGCTCTTCCTGCCCTCGGAGCAGGCCCGGAGGAATTCCGATGGCTGCAAGGATATTTCCAGCCCGGAGATGGGAATGTTGGAGGAAATCGTTGGAATTATTGAAATTCCGACTTTTTTTTTTTTTTTTTTTCCCTTTTCTTTCCTTCCTGGAGCGGAGCAGCCTCATCCCTGATTTTTCCAGTTCCATCCCTCTGGGACACCTCCCACTATCCCAGAATGTTCCAAACCCTGTCCAACCTGGCCTTGGACACTTCCAGGGATGGGGAATCCACAGTTTCTCTGGAAAACTTGATCCATTCTCTGTTTGCTTCGCTCTCCGGAGGGATTCGTGTCCTCAGGACGTGGAATAATCCAGGATCCAGGGATTCCAGCTCCTCTTCCCGCCCGAGGGCCTTCAGGCAATCCATGGAAAACCAGCCGAATCCCGAAGATTTTCCGGTTTAAGGATCACCAGGCAATTCCCCGGCTTCCCAACTCTTCCCGTGGTTCCATGAGAATCTGAATTTCCCAAAGCTCCTAAGGCAGGAATTTGGGAAGAATCCCAAATTCAGTCTTCCAGGGATTTTTTTTGTCTTGTTTTATCCCTGTGTTCGGCTTGGCCGGGATCATTCCCGCCCGGATCCCAGCCCAAATCCAGCTCGTGCTCCGAGTGACGTTGGATGTTCCCATCCTTGGAAAAGGCTTGGAATTTGGATCTCTTCCATTGGTTTGGATGGCTCCAAATCCCATCCAGCCTGGCCTGGGACACTTCCAGGGATGGAATTCCATTCCAGGGCCTCACCACCTTCCCAGGGAAGAATTCCTTCCCAATATCCCAACATCCCAGCCACGGGAGATTTTCCAACTCCACGATTCCTTCGGCTGCGACTTCCTTTCCCCCTTTTCCCAGCGCTGGGAATGCTCCGGTTCCGGAGGAATTTTCCACCAGCTGAGACCTTTAAAATGATCCTGTGGGAAATTCCATGGAATTGTTGGGGTTGGAAAAGACAGCCCAGATCCTTGAGCCCATTTTCCGGGATTTAATCCCCCTTAATTTAATTCCTCGCCGTGATCCTTGAGTTTCTTGGGATTGAAGCTCTCGGGGGGACGATCCATCCCAGGAATCGCCCGGATATTTGGGAATAACCACGAGTGGAAAACACATTCCTGACACAAACCAAACATCCCAACTCCCCTTCCTCATTCCACCCTCAAATATTTCCCAGGAAAAAAACGCTCCTATCCCGGCATTTCTTGCTCTGAGCCGGGATGAATCCATTCCTGGAATTCCTCGCTTCCCGTTGCTCGGGATTAGCCGGATATTTCCCGAATTCCTCCGAGCGCTCGCGTCGGTCGCCGGCCCCAAAATTCCGGTTGTGTAACTCCAAGGAAAACCTTCTCCGGAGTTTTATCGGAAGCGGGAGCTGCAATTGAGGCTGTGAATCCTCGCGGGGCCATGATTAAATCCGGGATTAGGAGCCAGGATTTTCCTGGATTTGCCACGGAGCCGCGCGATTCCCTGATTTCCTGAAAGCTTTGGAAATGCTTCCTGTTCCAGAGGGGGGAAAATACTCATGGATTCATTGGGTTTTTAATTTTTTTAAAAATTCATTGGATTTCGCTGCTCCGCCAGAGTTTTCCCGGGATAAAGAGGCCGGGAATAAATTGGTGGCTGTGCTGGAGCCTTGGTGATCCGTGGGTTAGGGAAAATTTTTCATGGAGAATCCACTTTATTCGTGGAAAATCACCTTTTGTGTTGGAAAATCCCCCTTTTTGTTGGAAGCCGCCTTTATTCATGGAAAATCTCCCTTTTTTTTGGAAAATCAGCGTTTTGTTGGAAAATCTCCTTTTTTATTGGAAAATCCTCCATTTTATTGGAAAACCGCCTTTATTCATGGAAAATCTCCTTTTTTATTGGAAAATCAGCATTTTGTTGGAAAATCTCCTTTATTCATGGAAAATGGCTTTTTTAATTGGAAAATCGCCTTTATTCATGGAAAATCGCCTTTATTCATGGAAAATCATTTTTTTTCATGGAAAATCTCCTTTTTTATTGGAAAATCATCTTTTTTTTTTTTTGGAAAATCCCCTTTCTTCATGGAAAAGCAACTTTTTTATTGGAAAATGACCTTTTTTATTGGGAAATCCCCCGTTTTATTGGAAAATCGCCTTTATTAATGGAAAATCCCATTTTTTATTGGAAAATCAGCCTTTTTTGGGAAAATCTCCTTAATTAATGGAAAATCATCTTTTTTATTGGAAAATCTCCTTTTTTATTGGAAAATCAGGGGGTTTTTGGAAAATCTCCTGTATTCATGGAAAATCATCTTTTCTTTTTGGAAAATCCCCTTTCTTCATGGAAAAGCAACTTTTTAATTGCAAAATTACCTTTTTTATTGGAAAATCTCCTTAATTAATGGAAAATCATCTTTTTTTATTGGAAAATCTCTTTTTTTATTGGAAAATCTCCTTAATTAATGGAAAATCATCTTTTTTATTGGAAAATCTCTTTTTTTATTGGAAAATCTTCTTAATTCATGGAAAATCATCTTTATTGGCAGAAAATTCCCATTTTTATTGGGAAATCATCTTTGTTATTGGAAAATCCCCTTTTTTATTGGAAAATCACCTTAATTAATGGAAAATCATCTTTATTCATTGAAAATTCCCTTTTTAATTGGAAAATCACTTTTTTTTTTTGGAAAATTTCCTTTATTCATGGAAAATCACCTTTTTTATGGGAAAATCACCCTTTTTTATGGGAAAAATCACCTTTATTCATGGAAATTCTCCTTTTTTCATGGAAAATCCCCTTCCAAGAGCCCTTCACCCCAGCTGGGAGAAGGCCTCCACCAGGAGAGACTTCCCACCGGGAAAAAATTCCGGGATGCCTTTGGCAAACGCCGCCAGCTCCGAGTGCGATGGGAAAGGACAGGGAATTCCAGATGTGCCGCTGCAGGATTTGGGAATGCTGCTCCCATTCCTGATGCCCTCGGAAGTTTTGGAAGTTCTCCGCTCCTCTGTGCCCACTGGGGCTTCCATCGGCGCCATTCCAGGGAATTGTGGAAATCCGTCGGAAATCCCGGAGCCGCCGGACCTCGCCAGGATCGAGCACCCAGGCTCCAAATTTTGGGAGCTGTTAGGAACATCTGGATGCGGAAAACCTTTCCCAAGGCTGTCCCAAAAATCGTGTGGTGATCCAGGTCGGAATCTTGGATCCCAGATGAGCAGGATCCCGTCAATCAAAGCAGGGATCGGCCCGGAATCTTGGTGGGAATTGCTGCGGGAAGACGGGATTCAGAGGGATCCTCATCTTCTGTGCCGTTGGAATTGGGATATTTTTCCCTCTTTTTGGCTCAACTTCCACGGTCAGGCCAGGAGCAGCTCGGGAATGAGGCGGAAAAGGCGGAGCCGCACCACGTGTCCGGTGTTTTTCCGGAGCCTGGGATCAGCACCGGGCACAGGGATTGTCCTGGAATAACTCCGGCATCTGGAAGTCGAGCATTCCTGAGCTGCAGCCTCAGGATCGTTTGGAAAACCGCAGGAATCGGGGATTAGTTGGGAATCTCTTCCCGTTTTAGGGAGAGGATGGGGTTGATCCATAGGAAATTACAAGGAAGGGACCTTCAGAGATTCCCATTCCAAGGGCAGGGTTGGCTCCCGTTATCCCAAGTTGTTCCAAGCCTGGCCTTGGACACTTCCAGGGATGGATCTGGGATCCGTGTGGATGCCTCCGTGGATCCCTGGCAGCGGGATGAGATGGCGCCTTTCCCTGGAGAAAACCCTGGGAATCGTGGAAAAGGAGGAGGAGGAGGGAATCAAATCCGGTCACGGGCACCGGAGAGGAAAAAGGGATTAAGGAATTCAACCCGCTCATAATTCCCGGGCTAAATCCCGCTAAAATCAGCTTTGACGGAAGCCTCATTTTATTCCCTCTTGCTTTAAAATGTTGGAATTTTATCCCATTAAGGAGATTTGCTTCTTTTCCCTCTTTTTTTCTCCCGGAACCAACGTCGGATCCGGATTTAATTACCGGGAGGGATTTAACGTGGAAAAGGAGGGGGGAATTTGAGGATTTTTCCGACAAAAACTGCTCGGAGCGAGGGGTTTTTTCCTCCGGATGTTTTCCAGGCATTTGCTGGGCTTGTTTTCCCAACATTCCTTGTTTTCCCAACGAGGCCGATTCCCAGCACATTCCTGCCGGGAATGGTGAAGGCCAAAAAAAAAAAAAAAATCCCTTTTCTGTGCTCCTTGAGCAAATTTTGGGAGCGAGGATGGATAACCTTGGAAAGACAACGATGAATTCCTGGTTTTTCGCCTTTTTTGGGAAGTGTTGGAGGGTCTTGGGAGGGATTCCCGGCCGTTGGGAAAGCCTGGAGCCAAAAACGTGGAATAAGAGCGGGATTTGAGGAGTACGGGAGAGGCTTCAAGTCCTTCCTGAATCCCGCCAAATCCTCCTCGAATTCCCAAGTCCTTGTGGAATTCCCGAGCCTTTCCTTGAACCCCACCAAGTCCAAAAATCAGCTTGGGAATGCTGCGCTTCCAGGTGGGGTTTTTTCCCATGTTTTTTCCGAGCGAGGTGTTTCTTGGAGCGGGTTTTCTGGGAATGAGGGCTCGGATTTAGATGAAAATGTCCCAATAAAAAGGCTTTTTTTCGGGATTCGCTCCCTCTTCCCACATCGGCTCCATCCATCCAAGGTGGGAAAGGAGCGGGAAGAGCCGTGGCTGGGATGAAGCCACGGGATATTTGGGATTTTTCCAGCTTTTTTAAGGAAAAATGCGGTGTTTGAAGGGCTGGGGCTGGATTCCAGGTTCAGATCCAGGTGGAGCCCATCCCTAGGGATTCATCTCCATGAATCCAAGAGGAGCGGTCGGTAATCCCCCGTTCTCCATTCCCGTTTTCCAGCTCGTCGCCCTCCGGAGTTTTCGAGAAGGAATACGACATTTATCGGGATTACAGCGCCGAAGGACAACTCCTGCACTACAGGTCGGTGGGATTTCCCCCTGGAATCGGGATTGGGATCGGCGGGATAACGGGGCACTGAAGGACGTGGGTTTTCTTCCCGCTTTCCCGAGCCTTCTCCGCATCCCTTCCCTTCCCGTGTTGCCTTTAGCTCCAGGAGTTCTCAAGGAATCCCAAAAATCCTCATTGAATTCCCAAAAATCCTCATTGAATTCCCAAAATCTTCATTGAAACCTCAAAATCCTCATTGAATTCCCAAAAATCCTCCCTGAATCCCAAAAATCCTCCCTGAATCCCCAAAAATCCCCACTGATCCCCCCCAGGGCCTTCTCAAATCCCAAAAATCCAATCGGGACGAGGACAGACTGGATTTCGCGGATTTATGGAGTCACTCCCTGCCCGGTTGCTCCGGATTTTGAGAAATCCCCCAGTTCCCGGTTTTCTCCTGGATTTGGGAGTGGCTTGGGGCACCTCCAGCTCTTCCTGCTGGAAATGGGAACGGGGAGAGTGGGAATCTCCTCATTCCCTTTTCCTGGCGCGTTTTCCACATTTTCCTGGGGTTTTTCCGGAATTGGGGGTGGATTGAGGCACTTCCAGCTCTTCCTTTGCTTTCCAGGCTGGAAGTGGGAACTGGAAGTGGGAATGAGAGCGGGATGCTCCTCATTCCCTTTTCCTGGAACATTTTCCACACATTCCTGTGGTTTTTCTGGATTTGGGAGTGACTGGAGGCACCTCCAGCTCTTCCTGCTGGAAATGGGAACGGGGAGAGGGGGAATCTCCTCATTCCCTTTTCCTGGTGCGTTTTCCACATTTTCCTGGGGTTTTTCCGGAATTGGGGGTGGATTGAGGCACTTCCAGCTCTTCCTTTGCTTTCCATGCTGGAAAACGAGGATCAGGAGGGCACAGGGCTCCTCATTCCCTTTCCAGTCACGTTTTCCGCATTTTCCCGTGGTTTTTCTGGATTTGGGAGTGATTGGAGGCACCTCCAGCTCTTCCTGCTGGAAATGGGAACGGGGAGAGGGGGAATCTCCTCATTCCCTTTTCCTGGCTTGTTTTCCACACATTCCTGTGGTTTTTCTGGATTTGGGAGTGATTGGAGGCATTTCCCGCTTTTCCTTTCTTTTCCATGCTGGAAATGGGAACTGGGAAGGGCAGGACACTCCTCATTCCCTTTTCCTGGCACGTTTTCCACATTTTCCTGGGGTTTTTCCGGAATTGGGGATGGATTGAGGCACTCCCAGCTCTTCCTTTGTTTTCCAGGCTGGAAATGGGAACTGGGAGAGTGGGATGCTCCTCATTCCCTTTTCCTGGCGCGTTTTCCGCACGTTCCTGTGGGATTTTTTCGGGAATGGAGGGTGATTGGAGGCATTTCCAGCTCTTCCTTTGCTTTCCATGCTGGAAAACGAGGATCAGGAGGGCACAGGGCTCCTCATTCCCTTTCCAGTCACGTTTTCCGCATTTTCCCGTGGTTTTTCTGGATTTGGGAGTGATTGGAGGCACCTCCAGCTCTTCCTGCTGGAAATGGGAACGGGGAGAGTGGGAATCTCCTCATTCCCTTTTCCTGGCACGTTTTCCTGCTGCTCCAAGCCCGGTGTGCCGCCATCTCCGATCCCGATCCCAGACGCATCCGAGCGGAAAATTCCCCCGGCGGCGCTGGCCGCGTTCCAGCCCTGCTGCCGAGTGACCTCCCGGGAATGTCGGAATCCATCGGCACTTCGGGAAGAGAGGGAACAGAGCAGGGACAGGGACAGGGAGCAGGGACAGGGATATGGAGCAGGGACAGGGATATGGAATAGGGACAGGGATATGGAAAAGGGATAGGGATATGGAAAAGGGACATGGAGCAGGGACAGGGACGTGGATACAGGGACATGGA
>WBMZ01007264.1:0-99182 GCA_013400975.1 Atrichornis clamosus
TCTTTTAAACTAAGACACTCATTATGGCATCTTGGAGGAGGAGGGAATAAGGGAAAATATTACTTGCTATTTATACAATAATTCACACCTAGTTTTTTCTGAAAGTCTCTGAATTTAACAATTAAAAGAAGCCCACAACTACTAGCATGTGAAAAAGAAAATACCATGTATTAAGCTAGCATTTCCTTATATTTTTATTTTATGACAGGCTCATGTGCAGTTTAACAAATAGACAAACTACAATACTCATAAATCTCAGAAGAGACTTTCGGGTCCCCAAAAAGCTCTATTTTTATCTCTTCTCTGCTACAATATATTCTGGTTAACAAAAATATATTTGACCTGGAGGTTAAGGATATTTTTCTACCACAGAGAAAATTGATCAAGCTGCTTAGATTCATTAAGAATTGTTCAGTTAGAAATACAGAATGACAATTAGTCTATAGGAAACTTCTGTATACATTTTTGTCTCAGACATGAACAACACATAGAATGGCTATGACTAAGATAGAAAATATAGTATTTAATTCACAATAAATTTGTCGGAATCTGGGCCAGTTAACAACAATCTTTTACATCAAATTAATACATCAGTGGTAAGAAGACTTTTTTTTCCTTTTTTTTCTCTTTTTTTAAGTTTACTTTCCTCTCAGATATAGCTTTCCTGTTGTAAAAACAACAGGAAAACATGCACCACCACCACCCAATTAAAAATACAAAACCTATCAAAGTAAAGAAAACAAAAAATAATTCCCAGTTTCATGACAAAACAGGCCAGTTGTATAATGCCATTTCAAAAGACCTGGATGTTGAGATGCAGTGTTGTAATGCATTTGTTCCAGAATAATCTTATATAAATGAAAAGCATCTTTGAGGGAAATTGCTTTCTTAGTATCACTGATTAACTAGGTCTTTGTGAACTATAGATTCTTCTCAACTCACTGCTGACTAGGGAGTAAATTTCTTTCATGTGATCCGCAAAAATATAATCTAAGCCCCACTTCATCCCCTGATGATGCTAGGTAAATAACACTTGTTGATTCTTCGGGTTCTCAGCCGGTCACAAATTTCCATACATCTAATGACTCCTTTTCCAAAGTTTTCCTTTTGTTCCTCTCAAGGACTCAATCATAAGGTTTGAACAAATATAGCAAGCAATCCTTTCAAGGTTTATTGTTATATCAGACAATTTGCAGTTTCCCTATAACAACAGACTGAAACTTCTAGTGAATACCCAGGATATTTACTTTTAGCAAATATTCGTTATAAAGGGTCTGAGGAAAGTATCTGCAGAAGTCAAGTGATTTGAAAAAAACATATGAATTGGCTATTATATTTTCACGTAGGGAAACACCCCCACACATAACTTATTAAAGGAAGATACATTTCTTTTGATGAAATATTTTAAACTCAAAGGTCCTTCTGAATAGAAGTCTGAATTTGACCAATTTGTGTGGTATTATCCTGAAGGATACTTCATCAAACTAACAAAGAAGTGGCAATTGAAAGAAAAATATTTAAGTAGTATGATAATTCCAAAATTTTCCTATTTTGTAAAAGTACTCATTAAATTGACAGAAGTCAATGCTGTCATTGCTACTTTGTAGTTTTCTAATACCATATGAAGAAGTGTAGACTTAAATACATGAGAACTCAGTGAGAATTCGTAAACTAACAGGTCCTGTGAAACACCAGAACATGGGAAAATATTAAAGACATTGAAATAACTAATTTAAAGCTTTTAATGTTTCAACAACATTTTCCCCTGTATGTAAATAAAGTAGTTCACCTTCCTCTTCTATCTTTTCTTCCAAAAAATAATCAGATTTAAAGTGACATTCTGTGGATATTTTAATTACGTCAAATTGGATGAACTATTAATTCATCTACCACCAGACAAACAGACCATCTTTCTTTTTTGTTTTCTTTCAATAAACACAAGTAAAATGAGTCACTGCATTGAAATAATTAGAGATAGAATCATGTACAAAATTAAGTCTTTCATTGTCTTCAATCATAAAGTAATCACTGTGTAATCCTTGTGCATAATAATGTAAAATTAAGAAATGCTGTCTTCTGCTCCAAATGGTTAATTCATTAAAAACTTTGGATGAAATGGGATTCATTAAATATTATTTGTTCCTTTCCTTAGAGTATTATGTTTTACATTTGTAATTCAATCTCCCTATGAATTTTGAGAAATTATTTCAATTCCATTAATTAAAATTACTCTATCAATTGAAAAGAAATATTTTAAACAAAATACATGAAGTTATAGACAAGAAATGCACTGCAAAATCCTCTATCATATATATGCATTTAATCGTAATCATGTTTGCATATACACACACATGAAATTATATATTTTCTTTCACATATGTACATATAACGGTTTAATAATTTCATTAGACACTTCTTCTTCTCTGTCCACTGCAATCTCTTTTCTAGTAACAGAGGGAGATCTCAAGCATTCAATGTGTAACTTCTACCTAACATGGTCTGTGACTTAGCACCCAGTAGAAAGAGAAATTAACATACCAAGAGAAGTCTGCAGAGGTAATTACAGGCTAAAGCACACGGTGTATGAGTAGAACCTGAGAAAAACTGGTTTATTCAGCCTTAAGAAATGAAGGTTAAGGGAAGGTCTTATTGTTATATCCATGGAAAAGTGGACAGGAAACAGCCCCAAAAAATTCTGAAGTGTACAGTAAAAGTGGAAGAGGCAAGAGACACAAGCTACAGGGGAAGAAATTCTGATCAGATGTTAGAAAACAAATTTTCACCATGAGGATAATTAATAGTGGAGCAGGTGCCCAGAGGACTGTCATCCAGGATGATATTCAAACCTGACAAAAAACAACCCTGCACAACTTCTACAACAGTTGGCCCTTATTTCAGCAAGGGATTTGACCTTCATAGGTCACTCAAAACATAAATTATTCATTGACTCTCATAACTGAGTTAATAGAAGGAAACACCATTAAGCTTTCAAGGATAAAATGTTCTTCCCCTTATTAACCTATTATTATGGTTTGACTAGTTGGGTTTTTTAAAATTTTTACCACTTGTAATTTAATTAAGCATCTAGCATGCTTTCCTTTTTCTGTAGTTATTTATGCATCATTTTAAAATGTCATTTAGTTTGTAAAGACTCCACAATTTTGTGAACAACAAGCAAAAATACTACTTTTAATGCAGTCAACAAGGAGTTTTCTGTCTGACAGCATTATTGTTAGCAACTTTGGTAAGTATAAGTCCCCATGCACTGCTTTAACAATTTAACTTCTAAAGTTAGATGATGCTCATTTTACATTCTGACAGTTACCGTTTGTATGAATCATGTAAGAATAAAAATTCTGCAAATTAAAAGTGATGTCAGCATATTAGAAAGAGTATAGGAGATAGTCGTGGAAGCAGTGTAGTTACCTAATCTGAAACACCATGTGAACTGCATTTATTGCTCATTGATATGCCTTACAGTGCTGTCTGGCCTTAGCAGGTGACTGAGAAAGTAAAGACTTTCCTGCAAGTTCTGCCTCTTTCAGTCCTACAGGGTTTTTATTGAAAATTTATGTGTAGGCAACATATTGTACATTTTGGTGAGAGAACTGGACTATTTCTTAAATGATTGCAGTAAAATCCTTCCAATTTTATTGCTGAATTGCTAGAAATGAATTTCACTCTTATATCAGATATGGTTAAAGTGCAGGCATGAAATATTTCACATTTTTTGTAGTAAATTAGATTTCTGTTATAGTCCTGAATAGTGACTGTCATAAGTTGAGATCCTCCTGGTCGTGAAACTTCAGACCCACAAGGAGATAAAGACTACCAATATGTTTACCATATTAAAATATTTATTTATAATAACCAAAGATCAATTGTTATTTTAAATGTTCTCTCACTGTTTCCATATGCCATTTTAACAGTGCTTTTTTCTCTAAATCTTCCAGGCTTCCAGAAGCCAAACCCAAGACCTTTACATTCATGAGGGTCCACTTGAAAGAAAGCAGATGACAGTCAATTAACTTACCCCTTTATGTCCTGCTTGTTGTAATACCTTTGTCAGTGGTTAAAGGAATCAGTCTCCTTATGGTACATATGAAAAAGAACAAAAGTACTGTTTTGATCATGCTAGGACTACAAGAGTCATATTCCATCAGTATCAAAATTTTTTCTTCTCTTTATATTAGTTAGCATAGTCCTGTTTCAAACAGTAATCTCATTTGCAAGAGTTGTTTAACATCTATTAGAGATGAAAATTAAAAAATTAATAATTGTTAATTACTTCTACTGATATACAGATTAATATTTACAGTCAGTAAAATTGGTCAAAAAAATCTGGTATCTGAGTCAGGTATAACAATTCATTAATCCTTTTCAACTTTAAATTGATATGTTCAAAACTCCTTTGTAAAATAAAAACAACTTCTTTGACATTTTAAAACTGTTGGTGTATTTTGAAATAACGCCCAATATTTGAAATTTTTAAAAGGTGTAAATTGGGTTTTACACGAATAAACTATTTTATTAAGAAAAGGTGTAGGGGGTGAAAGAACTAAAGTAATTATATTTTCCTTGACCTAGGACAATAATATTTCCAACTCTATTTCATTTAGACCAGAAAAACAGTAAGGTCAGTATTTGCATTACACAAATCATCTGCATAGAAAAATACATGCATAGCAGAACCACAACATGACTTGCTTCTTGCCTCAGAAATCTGCATAATTGCACAACTTTTCCAATCTTTTAGATACATTCCCCATGGTTTTATGAGACACAATATTCATTATCTTATATTGAGTAACAAGACTTATAAATTTTTCAAGACCTTTTTGCAGACACTGAAATATCAGAACCACAGTCTGTCTAGAAATTAAGCAGTTGAGTAAAATTACAGTCAAGCTATCCAGTTAAAGGTATACTTTCTGCATCTTCAGAAAAAGGGTTTGCAGAACATCTCTTGTCTGATATTGTAGTTACTTTGATGTTTCATTACAGATTCCTGATTTATTTTTTGTTCCTTAAAAGTTAAGGGTGTTTGTGAGACCTTATGCTTCTTAGTGCTAAATAATAATTAAAAAATAATCCTAAAGCTATTAATAGAAATGATATTAGTTTAGAAAAATTAGACTTTCAAATAGACGTAAAGAAGATGAAACAATGATCTTAATTTCCAAATCTACAAAAAATAGGTCACTCATGCCCACAAGACTTGCTTTTACAGGATTTTGCCAATTATTTTCCAAAACAAAAATAAACAAATGTCTACTAAAGAAGAAATTTCAGCTGTTTCTATGTACCTTTCTTGGGAAAGTACTGTTTTCAAACAGTTAGGACTTTTACAAAAGATGAGCTTAAATCTCACTGCTCTAATACTTACACAATGTAGAAATATTATTTAAAAATTTCTCTCATTATTCATTATAATAGTTCCCTTCCAAGCAAAAAATACTACCTACTTACATCTAAAGGTATCAAGAATACTGGAGAATATCAATGGTTGTAAGAAGGAATGAATAAAAATTGCGATGTGAGATGTGAACTGGGTTCACTGGTTATGAAGAAAACTGTTTTATGCTGCAAGCAGATTTTACAAATATAAGGATAATTTTAAAGATACTTAAATTAACTACAACACTCAACATTTCCCATCTCCCAGTCACCATGCAGAAATTTAGTCCTGACTCAAGTTTCTTTAAGTTTAGAGCACCACATATAATGGTTTTGCATTGCTAAAATGGGACTTTCAAGGTATAAACTAATCTCACATAAAAACCAACAAAACCAATCCCTGTCTTGAACCTGAAATTGAAGCTTCAGTCATTACTGAGGAAAGTAGGATCTGCTGTTTAGATCACAAACAGCACTGTGTATGCAGAGATTACACTGAATTATTAGGGTCAATAAAATAGTGGAATATTGTGCTGAAGGATTAATCTGTGACTTTTTACTTCCAGGCCTATAGAGAATGTCTGCCTCCACTGTCACAAGATAAATATTTTTAAGCTCAACTAAATTATGAGAATCCACATTCTTTTCTCTAAAAATACATCTCTACTGACTAAAAAGGCTATTTCATCAATTATTATTTTGTACTTCCTTAATATTCAGAGATCCCATTCTGTTTACAATGTCAATATCCAGGAACAGTGAAAAGGTTATTATCCTTTTACCAAAGACATTAAGGAATGACAAAGAATGGTAGAATAGAGAAAAGCATATGGGAAAATACACAGCATATAGATTCAGTGATTATGTGGCAATGCACTGCAAAAGGATGCAGGCAAAATTTTAGCATATTTCTTTAGTCCCTATAGCTGAAGCCAAATCATATAAGTGTTATTAAAGCCCTCACGGTAGTCTGTATATGATAATGAGAGCACGTGGTTATTAGCCCATCAAAGACTTGACTCCATACCCATTTGTCTTTTGTGTGGCATCTGTAACCATGTGGTAAAATGCAGATGTGTCTGATTTTTTCTATTCATGTAAATTCAATTCCTTCTTCACTCTCGTGAACATTCATCCAGTACCATTTTCAGTATAGTAGAGGTATAAATAATTTGAAATAATATGCCTCTACAAAAGGAAGAATGAAACAAAGGAGTAGGACCACGTCACTAAAAAAGTATGTATGAGGGTATTCTTTTTCTATGAAATTTATAGCACAAATAGGATTTTGGTTTTACTCTGTTTCAGTGATCTACATTAGTTTACAGTTTCGGAGTAAAATGTGTATCTGAAATTTGTAGTTAAATCTTAAAAATGTAAATATGTGTTGCCTGGCATTAAATATTAAGTTTTAATTACATCCTAGTTAAGAAATATCAAGTCTGGCCTTAAAACCAAACCAATCAACCAACCAAAACCCCCTAATCTTCTTCCAATATTTGCATGGTTAAAGAGGTTCTTACTTTTCCTGAAAACTCTATTAATTGAATTGAATTGCCTATTGTAAGAAAGAAAAACAATGAAATGCCATTCACAGTAAAATCCAATATTAACAAACTACTTTATTCAGTTATATAATATTTCTGTCTTGGGTTAAAAGTATTAATATTTTAGACTCATGAAACAGAGCGTTTTGTCACTACTGGGACTGTATCTGCCCCAGATCTTGCTAATTATTGGTTTCAAGTCAATGAAGTTTGCTGGTCATTATTTGACCTTGCTTCTGTTTTATAACCCAACTGAGAAGCGATTTTTTAAAATAAACAACATTTCACTTGTAGAAGGTGTGATGTCCCATCCTTAAGGGGAAGGGAGAACACAACATTCATAGACACTCCTGGTCGAAAGGTATGACAAAAATTAGAGGGTTCATAAAAGCTTGCTGGTAAATTATACACTTGTGATGGAAATCAGTACAAGTCAATGTCTGATCTCCTACTATAAGCATGTGGCAGAGGATTTTGGATAGGGTAGGGTGAGGGAGGCAGGAAGGAAGGAAGGAAGGAAGGAAGGAAGGAAGGAAGGAAGGAAGGAAGTATTTAGTGTTTCACTGGAGTTCTGCCTCCGATGTCATCCAGCTGATGTGAAGTCCATGGTCATGGGGCTGCATGTGTGCCCAGGCTGAATGGTGTTACCTTTTCATAGGTAAGTTTTTCCTGCTGTGGAGATAAGTTTCTCACTTTCTATACAGCTTAATTATCATGCACAGTCCATTTTTTCTAGACCTTTTTGGAAATGGATTGGTGGACTTCAAGGGTCTTTGATGGTCCATGTCCACTTATTGGCCTCATTCCTGCACTTGCACTTTCCTGTGTTAGGCTTACCTTGTCCTGGAAAGGTACTGCCCTGCTTCTGTGTGGCCCACTTCTCCAGACACATCCTGTAGTTTCTCACAGTGTGTTATTATCTACAATCCTTGGCTGTTATTACCAAGAGTTCTTGGATGGCTCCACAACCATTCAATTATCAGTGTTTGAGACATGCATATCAGTCCACCTTATCTTCTAGGCTTCTGCAGAAGATCAGTCAAAAGCTTGGAATTCAGTGAGAATTTAGGGAGTAAGGGACAGGGAGGTGATAAATCTCGCCAGGTTAGAGAGATTTGCATGACTAACCAGACAACTGAGGCCATGCAAGAAGTGAGCAAAGGATAAGATCCTGTGGTATTTACTGACCACATATAAGGTAATTTGGTGTTGTACATGTACCTGAGTGTTCTTCCGCAGAGTTCTTCTACCTTGGTGTCGTGTTTCTAAAGAGGACGCGTATCAAAGGCCAGAAACCGCTACGTTTCCATAAGCAAGAACATAACAGGTGGCATTCCCCTTTCACAGGGTACATCCCCTGCTCAGTTTTATTACTGTTAGATAGATACTGTCAAGGGGGCAGCCTAGAGGTTTACAGCCCCCACAATTTCTTTGTGAGTACTGGAGAAGTTGTTGCTAATTATACAGCTGCTACCACAGCTATGCAGGTGTTTCTGAAGGGAAGAAATTAAGAAAGGTAAAGATAAGTAGAAAGATATTTAGTTATAAAAACAATATATATTTCAGCAAATATTACTTGTTGATATAAGGTCTTTCCAAGGGCCAAAATCCCTATTCCTAAAATTGATACTTTAACTATGATCACAAGCAGATTTACAAGTGTTTACAGGGCTTTTTCCCAAACTCTGATCATTACTCCTCTCTGGAGGGCCAAACACATATTCTAGTGCACTTAAAAAGATAAAAGAGAGAATGATTTATTCTATACACAGCTGTTAAATGAGACCCTTTGATTTTACTTTGAAACAATCTCAGAGGCAATAGCTTTTTTTATTTTGTTCCTTGTGTGCAACAATGTTTTTAGCTTTCCCAGTTGGGGCTGAGATGTTGCTCAGTGAAACTTTCTGACTCACACTGATAATGGTTAAACATTTTGCTGGTGTATCTCTGCGATTTGCCATAATGGTAGTTGTTTACAGATTTGTCCTCTTTTCTGTCTTGTATTTTAACATATCATTCAGAACTCATGTGTAGCAGTTCCTTTGTGTAACAAGGTTGCTTTATATAAAATTTCTTTTTTAAAGACATAATATTGAATTTTTATGCTCAAAGAAATACTTTTCCATTTAGCTTTAGAAACTTTGTTCATCTCCTTCAGGCTAATATACAGTAGATCCACTTCTATAATTTCCTACAGAATCACTTATTTCATCCTTATTTTCCTTCCTTTCAGTTATCATCTGTCTTTTACTCTAAGAGTAAATATCTTTTTCTTTCCCTTTTCTCCTTATCCAGTTGACTTTTCCTTATATGTGGCTTATATTTCTCAGTATATTTTGTCCGAATCTCTTACAGCTTTTTCTTTTATTTTTTTTCTGCTAACCTTTTTGTTATGGTTTTATTGAGTGACTGTGGTTTTCAGTTGTTGTCAAACATTTTAGTCTAACACTGACGGAAATTAGAATAATCTTTCATTTGATGTACTGTATTAAAATAAGAATGTGAGAATTGACCTTTTAACCCTCACTAGAATTTTTACTGTCTCTGTCTTCTAAACATCAAGTCTTTTAAACATCTCAGTGTTTATTTAATTAGAATGTCGTAATGTGCATTTATTTATACATATATGGTTGCATGCATGTATACATAACTCTATATATCAATTTATGTACATAGAGTGGTGTGGGGAGAAACAGAGAAACATTAATACCTGGTAACATTTTCAGTTATGTCTTATAAGTGTGAACTTTTTCCTAAGTTGAAAAGCTGAAGGAATCATTCAATATTGACTAAATGTTACTCATTTCTCAGGAGAAAAAAAGTCTATGTTTAGTACCACATAAGAAATAAAAAGTATATATTTTTTTACTTGGTTGGTTGTTTTTATTTATTTTTTTATAACCACTTCTACAGTACTTTTTCAGAAAACAAGAATGTCTAGTGTTATTTGAAATAAAATAAGAAGATGTTTTTTCCTGTAGTAAAAACACTGATTGTCCCTAGATGTTTATATATTTGAGAAAGTTATTTTTAAATTCCTGTGTATTCCTAAGAAAGATCTAATTTCTATCATAATTTATTAACTGGACCTTTAGAAGTATCATAAAATGTGTACATTTAACAGTCTTGATAATGTAATAAGGGCATTATTTGTTATATATAAAATTATATTTATGTGTGAATATATCTTATATGATATCAATGCAATGCAGCATATATAAATGCAACAGAAATAAAATTAAAAAATGAAGTAATAAAACACATAATTACACAAATATATGTATATATGTGTGTATATGTATGTATTATATATGTGTGTATAAGCCCTGTCCTGTCTGTAAACCAAATCTTATGATTTAGGAGCAATGGACTTTGTGCTTGTGTATGTTCCCATGTATTATGAGACGTACCAGTAGTGCTGCCTCTGATTCTTTATCACATGCTTGCTCTATTCAGACAGCTCTCCATCTCCTAAATTCCTCAGCTGTGCAGCTCGTCTCACTGGGGCAGCCCACCTCTGATATTTCCAATGTTAGTATAGGTAAATAGATGAAAGTTGGTTGAGGTATGTCCACACTTCTAAAGGCATAGGCATTTGCCTAGCAGTTTGAGTGAATTCCTTAGAAAACTTAAGTAGAGAAGGAAACACCTCTGTCTGCAAGAAAGAACAAATATAAACTACTTGATAGCCATTCTCTTTAAATTTCATATAAATTTATAAATAATTTTGAAGGTACTTTTAAAGATTATAGTATTTTTAACAAATTAAGGTGAAAGTGATTTTAAAAGACATGTTTAGTTTTACAGATAAAGTCTGAGAGCACTAAATAGATACCTTGATAATTAACTGAGTAGAAGGAATCAACTAAAACTTCAACATTTTTATGTTTTTTTAAAATGTTTCAGGGTGATGAATAAGTATAGAAGTAGGCAAGTTCATAACCACTTCATAACAACATAGCAGTTAATGGTTTATGTTATCCACTTCTTTGCTTCATAGCTGAAGCACTTTTCTGAAACTTGTTTTGCAAATTTTAAAGAATGGTGTGACCAGAACCTACAAGCAAGCACATGTAGAACAAATTTCTAACAGCTGTTTAATCTAGGAGAAAGGGACACAATAAGATCCTCTGCCTGGAAGATGAAATGAGGGGATAAAAAATCAAGCATGGACAAGAATGTTTTCTAGTTTATCACTATACCAGCTTATCTGTTAACCTGCTAGGCTCTCCATTGCCTGAGGCTTTAAATTGAGACTAGTTATCATTAGAAAAGTGCAATAGAGTTCATATGATAGGTGTTTAAGAGCCACATTGCTAGCCTGTATAACACATGCATCATATTAATGATCATATTCCTACACATCCTTAAAATGATATTGCATTCAGGAAGACATATAAGGAGAGAAGCTGTCATAATTAAACTACTTCATATATTCGTACAATTAGTGACAAAATGTTTGCATGTAAGTATAGGAGTTCTACTAACACAACTTAATAGTCTGCAAACTTTAAACACAGATAGGCAAAATATAGCTTTTCAATTTACACGCCTCCAAAATGTATAAGAAATTTAAAACATTAATACATTTCTAATACACACAAAACTTGGAACAATGTGGGGACAAAAGTTGTATTAATTATGATAAATTTCTTTCACAGCCTTCCAAAGTTCTTAAAAGAGAATCATAACTGAAAGGAACATTCCTAGTCTCCATTCAAAATATTCAAAGTCTGACAAGCTTTGTCAATACAATCTTGTAGTGAAACGACACCACCTTGAAGTCAGAGATGATGAAAACAGGTTTGTGAATTTATAAACCAAAGTATCTTTTGTGACAAAATTTAAAAATGTTAAAAAAAAATCGTGCAAGGTCTTCATGTAGTTAAATTTCTTTGTTGCTGCCGTTGCTTCTTCCTTATTACATATACTTATTTTTCTATAGTGTAACACACTTTTTCTTTCAGAAATGAAGGTGGATCTGTCTATTTTGGGGTTTGGGTTTTGATTCTGAGATAATCTCCTTCCAAATAACAGCGTCATTCTGATTATTAGGGAGCTAGAATTTATAGGCACATTTAAGTAGATTAGTTTGGTATGCATTTAGTTTGAAATATTAGTCCTCATTTAATGATTGGATTATTTGTACATTTTATACAACTAAATATAGCTAAATGCATTTGACTGTAGTGAAGAAATTGCAAACTGATGAAGATAATCAGAACTGGAGAGATAGAAATTACACCACGGACAGATATCCAAGCTTTCTGTGGTGGAAGTTCTAATCCAAAGTTTTTTTCCTTGTTTCTCAGTTTGTTAATATTTTAACTGAACATCATCCAAGGTAAGTCAGTAGCCTGTTAGCATCATTTTTTGTACTGTGGGATGGACTGGCACCAGTACCTGAAGCTGACAGCCGAAATCTGCTGCTTCAAAGCGTTCCTCTGCCTCCAGAGCATCAGCTGGAACAGAGGAACTCCCAGGGCTGTGGACAAGTTCTGCTGTGGCCACCAGAGAACTGCGCTGGGAGCTCCATCTTGCCCATCTGCCTGTGACACATATCCCCAGAGCCAGGGCTCTCTGTTTCACTGTTTTAGAGAGTTAGAGGTAAATGGTGAGAAATTGGTCTAATATGTCAATTGCCAAAGAACCAAGCAACTCACTGCCAGATGGCTCCTATTCCTCACTATCATACTGAGTTTCCTATCTAATTAGAAAATTTCTATTTGAGAAATTCCATGTGGAATACTTACAAACTTCCAGTTAAAGCTATGCAGGTGTGCACCAGCTTTGACAGGCTCAGAGCTGAAATCAAAGAAGGATATTGTAATGAGATAAGACAAATTGGGGAAAATAAGCACTAAGAGAATGATAAAGAGTATGACATTGCATGAACCTCTGTAAAATGTTGTTTTTTCATATCTAATATTTTAAATTAACATTTAATAATAATAAACTAAACCAATTTTCTGTTTAAAATAACTTTTAAAGAAATAAGTTCACATTGTTCGAACTCCATAGGAATATATAATCAAAGCAATTACAAATCTATTGTGAACAGGTGGCACTTAACTAGAAATTATAATAACTTTTAATATAAAGACAAAGGGTCTTACCATCTGATTTAAAGATCACAATGAGATTTATCTCTATGATGATGGAATTAATATTAAATTATATAGGCTCATTATTTCAGCTCAAGTAATGAAAACTTTTCTTTATTACAAAACTATTAAATGTAATTCCATTTAATTTGCCTGACTGGTAATCCCTTCCCACAGGACATTCTAAACAAAGCCTAAGAAACCAAATCAGTTTTATGCTAGTTTATAGCTGAGAAATCCCTTTACACATAGAGGTTCATTTATGGATAAAAATTGTAGAATTTAAGCATAATATTTACAAATTAAAAGATACACAATCCTTTACAAATGCAAAACCAGATCTCAATATATTAGAGCATCTCAAATTAAACTACAGAGAGGCTAGGGTCACTTTAAAAAAAGTAAGAAGGGAAAAGTCATAATATTCAGTCTTACTCAGCATTCTCCATATCTGCTTTTCAAAGGTTTTCATGCCTGACCGGTGTGAGCATACAACACCATCAAAATAGCTAGCATTTTTCTAAAAAAGAAATTAAAGAGAACAGATGATAGAATCGTTCTGAAATTTCATTTCCTTTTTTTTTTTTTTTTACAGGCCACCTCATCAGGGACTAATGGACTAAAGAAATGCAAGGTGTAGCAAATCCACAGCTGTATCCAAGTGTGTATTTTGACAGCACTGAACATCTGTTCATTTCTCAGATCAAAACAGAGGGGGCAGAAAAATATAAGTGGCTGCAGTTCACAAATCAGATAAAGACATCTACCTACTCTTTTGCACTCCAAAGGAAACATATGAAAAGCAGACTTATTAAAACTGTGTTCTAAGTATAACAAAGGATGACACAGAGTGATGGAAATTACATCACATCCCTACAGTAAAAGAAAAGATTTTGTAACAAGCAGAGATCTGATGATATTTTTATCTATGGAGACAATGCAATTTTGCTAGGGAACAACATTTTCTCATGGAAATTCATGAGGATTTATTAGTATATGTGCAACTACTTTAATTTTAACTCATACTGATTAATGGAGTCATTATAGCTTTTCAACACGACAAGACTCAAAATAAAGAAAGGAAAGTACAATCCACTTTATTTGGTTTTCTTCAATCTGAAATTAAATGAAAGTGCATCAGAGTGTTGTTTCTTTGTACAATAATTGAACTAAAATATTTAGAATTTAAAGTTTGATTAAGATATTTTTACACAAAATAGGAACTAAACTTCACAAGGTTTTTCCCTAACTCATCATCAAGTATTATTTACATTATATTAACTAAAACAATAAATATTTCTAATAAATAAATTGGTAGCATGATTGAACCAGGAAAAGAAAGTCTTATTTGCCTTCATTTTCTGAATTCTCTTCAGAGAATATTATGATTTGAAAGGTTTATTTCACCTTCCCTTAAGAATATATTCCTTTGAGAAAGCTTGAATTCATGCTTTGAATTTGTCTTAAAAATCCACTGAAATATTTTTACTACCACATCGTATTGAATACTGGACATTCCTTCATATAAATTTCTGTACAGAGCATGTGAACGAAAATTTCTTTATAGCCTGTAGGAGTTTAACAAGTGACTTGAGAAGGAAAAAACCCCAGTCCTTCTGGCACAAGAACATCATGGTGTTTTGCACTATGTACAATATATCTAGTTAATATCCAAATGGTACCTTCTGTAGCAGACATTTCTAAATGCACCTATCCTATGGAAATGGATACACCGTTCTGTTAAGGTTTGTCTTGCCTTCTTACTAAGATATTTAGGATTGATTTGTTCCGAATATTCTACATAAAAGGTAGATAGAACAATAAGTGTATAAAAGAAACTTGCATGACTTCTTTCGGAATTTGCCTCAGTTACTTTGTTAAGATGCATTATTAAATGAATATTTGAGAGACAAAAATATGTTTACTGTGACATAAAATTTCAAATAGGAAGCTTACTGACACTCTAGAGAGAGAACATCAATATTTTGTTTCCTGTCTTATGTTTTGTTCAAATTTTGACAATTATGTGTAAATGGCTTGACCACTTGTTTTCATCACTGAACCCAGAACAATATTGTTTTCTTTTATTTCTCTAATATATTTTTTTAAATTAATCAAGATGGTTTCAACTTTGCAACTTGGGAGTGGATTTGCTAACAACGGTCTTTCAATGAGACTGATATTTCACTATTTAAAATAATTTCAGCAATAATCTATGTAACACTGATTGTAATTTCTGAATATGTTTTCCCTTAAATCTGCAAAGAAGAGACACCAGAAAGATATGACAGTTCAGGAATAACATCCTAGTACCAGATCCAGAGTTACTTAGTTTGTGGTCTTAAACACAACTTTCAAATTTCTCTGTGTTTCTGTTTGGCCTGCAGTAGAAAGGAGATTTGAGAAAGATGATTTGTTTGGTTTGGGGTTTTTTTTCAATGCTTCAGGTATTTGTTAATTTGTTACATTATCCATATGTATGTAAGTCCTTATACAGATTTGAACTAATGTGGCTGAAATATTTCTGCTTTGTTGGTTTGGATTTTTTTTTTTCAATTAGAAAAATTCTCAAAACAATACTGAACACATGTCCTTTTTCTCTTTCCAGTAAGAAAATATTTTAAAACTTATTAAGCAGTGTACATTGCACGAAGAAAATTTGGGAAAATTATTTTCATTACTTGAAGTCACAGTAATTAACTACCAACGGAAATATGGAATTTGCCCATAATACCCAAATTGAAATTGTGAGGACACAGGTAAAAATATTTATGAAAATTTCTTTTTTAGTTTTTCCCCATTTTTTTTAATGGTAAAATATTAATGTCACAATTTTAGAAAGAAAGCACAGCAAATATGATTTATTAAATTATATAATTAAAATCAAGATATTTACATTCATAATAGTTTTAATATTTTTTTTCTCTGCTTGAGAAAAATTATTTCCTCCTAATATTTCTTGATATATGTCTGCTGGAATAGTCAAAATACTTTAATTTTTTCTTTTGTTTTTGTTTTTAAGGTATTTCTCTAAATTTCTTTAAAATACTACAATATTACAACCACAATACAGTTACTTGAAGTAAAGCAAATTTCTTGCAGAGTTTCCTCCCATAAAACTAACATTTTTTGCATTAAATCCTTTAAGATTCTGAGGTCTTTGCATCTTAAAAGCTTTCTTAACAGTGAGTTTATTCTTTGAAAGACTTTCTATTGTGCAATATACTTACTACAAATTTGATTCATCCTGTTTTAGGCTATCACTGGTAATAACATTTGCTTAATAAATTTAAAAAGGATTCTAAAAACAAAACCATAATTAGACAGTAACAGAAAAAGCATATCCCCATAGTAGTCTTCTCACGTAATAGACTAGTCATGTATAGAGTGCTTCATATTATTTCCCTGTTCATTAGTTTTATTCTCAATAATCAAAATGTAGGTCAGCATAAGATATTTGCCTAAGGGAAAATTCATTTGTTTTCTGTCTCTCATGAAGGAGATTTTAATTCAGCTTTTTCAAACTCCAGAAATCTGATTTAAGCATCCATTTTCATCAACATCTTAATCTAACCCTACAACTCCTTTTATATTTAGCAGAATCCCAAGTAAATTTGTGCTTCAGGTTGCTTGTTTCAAACAGAAGAAGAGATCCTGCTAAAACTCAAATCAAAATACTCAAGACATCTAGAAAAAATAACAATAATTTTAAAAATATTCTCATTTGGAAATCCAACTTCAGGTACCAAATTTAAAAAGGAAAGCTTCTAGCCTACATTTTTCTAGCAGAGAAAAAAGAATAACTTTAACTAACAAACAAAAAATGTTTACTTATTTGCAGATATTAGAAGAAAAATATACAATTATAAAATACAATTTAAGAAAGATATTAAGCTATTTGAAAGTGTCCAAAGGAGAGTAACAAAAGATGGTGAAGGGCCTTGAGGGGAAGCCGTATGAAGAGCTGCTGAGGTGAGTTGGTCTGTTCAGCCTGGAGAAAAGGAGACTGAGGACAGACCTCATTGCAGTTACAGCTTCATTGTGAGGGAAGAGGAGGGGCAGGCACTGATCTCTTCCCTGTGGTGACCGGTGGCAGGGCCTGAGGGAATGGCTGAAGTTGTGTCCGGGAAAGTTTAGGTTGGATATTAGAAAAAGGTTTCACCCAGAGGGTGGTTGGGCACTGGAACAGGCTCCGCAGGGAAGTGGACAATGCTCTGGGGCACATGGTGTGACTCCTGGGGATGATGTTGTGCAGGGCCAGGAGTTGGACATGATGATCCTTGTGGGTCCCTTCCAACTCAGGATAATCTGGGATTCTGGGATTACATTCAATCTGGTCATCATAATACATTTCACAGTATTACAGACCACTACTTTTGTTCATACATGAATAAATATTGGTATAATAATATAGAAAATTTGACTCATTTGTTTGTTTGAAATCTGAATCAATAGAGACTATGCCTTTAGATAGTTGTTCTCCCACTTCTCACCCCCAAGGTTCATATTTATTCACACAATAAAATAGGTTTTAAGAATATTCCTCTTGCAATAAACACAGACTTCTCTGTAAATATCTTGGTTAAAGACAATTTAAAGGAGAATCCTCCAGGTTAAGTTATCTCCTTCAGGGTTTCAATAATCCCTCTCCACCAATAACAAATGAATACAAGTAGATTAAGTGAGAAAATAACACTTTACTAAGAAGAAGAACAGTAGTCAAGAAACAAGAGCAAATAACCACCAGATAAAAACCTGCTCAATCTCGCAGACTCCCCAGAACAGAGACACAAAATTCCGGGCATGTGCCCCAAGATGGGTCTTCAGAGATGAGTGCATAGGTCGAAAGGCAAAGGGAAAGGTGATGTCAGTCTTTCCCCACCTCCATGCCCCCACCTCCACTTTGCTTGTCTCCCACTCTACTTATCTCCTGATGGCTGGAGCTCAGACTGGAATTCTTTGGATCCAGGGGCTGGAAACCCACAGAGGGGATTTGGCTTTCTCCCAGCAGAAGCAGTCAAGGCAGGGTGGTTGGGCGGAGGTTATTCCATGTGTCCTCCTGTCAGATCACTGCAGTTGATGGTGGCTTGAGCTGGGGTGGGCTTCCCTACATTTTCTCTTGACGTGATGCCCCAACTCTCCAACAGCAGCAGCAGAATTTCCTCTCAAGCCTCCCAAAGACAACCTCCACAGTTTTTTCAAGCCAGGGACAAAAAAAATCAAAAAGGAAAGGAAAAAATTACCCCTTTGCCCGAGCACAGGTTGTAACTGCCAGCGAACACTTAACAACCAGAGGTACACAGGCATTCCAACACTACAGGCTGTTCTCATCCAAAATCAAATCCCCCTGAGGTACACAAAGTGTTTCCTTATCCCTCTGCATTACCCACTAAGTGCAACCAGGTCTTTAAGCAAAAACAATCCAACGGATGTGTTTGCCTTTGCTCGAGGCAGAACTCATCCTGACTGTCTTTCCTGACATCCTTTCATATGCACTGTTGGGACTCTACCTCCATCTGCTACATGCAGGGGTTCAGACTGGGCAGGACCAGCCCGGTTGGTGGAAGCTCTGGTGTTAACCAACCATGTAGCCTTTGATAAATGCAGATCCCACTGCTTGAAAGTCCCAACCCCCAATGCCTTCACTGTTGTTTTTAAGAGTCCATTGCACCACTCAACTTTCTCAGCAGCTGGTGCATGATAAGGAATGTAGTACACACACCTCAAATTAGTTATGGGTAGGTCCTGGAAAATTTTTTCATATAGTAACAGCCTACACTCAAACACACAGAGTAACAGAATCACAGAATAATAGAATAGTTTGGATTGGAAGAGACCATTAAAAGTTGTCTGTTTCAACACTCCTGCCATGGACAGGGACTAGCACAGATTTCTCAGAGCCTCTTCCAACCTGACCTTGAGTGTTTCCTGTGATGGGACATCTACCATATCTCTGGACAACATCTAGTGTTTCACCACCCACTTAAGAAAATACATTTCTTTATATCTAGCCTGGATCTACGATTTCCTACCTTAAAAACATTGCACAGTTTTCTTCAGGTTCTGCTAAAAATTTTGTCTGTCTTAAAGCCCCCTTTATGTACCAGAAGGCTGCTATAAGGTCTGCCCAAAGCCTTCTTTTCTCCAGGCTGCACAACCAAACCCTCACTGTGTTTTTGCAGAAAGGGTACTCCAACCCTTTGATACTTTCTGTGGCTTTTCTCTCGATCCATTCTAACAAGTCCATGTTTCTTGCCAACACAAACATACAGAGGATCTGTAGAACATCCAATACTTCTTTGAGCAGTGCCAATGGTACTTGACCCTGTAAACATTAAGCCAATGAAAAATGTGACTGAGCATTTCTGAAATCCCAGCTTTATTTATTTCTATTTGGAAACCAAAAAAGTCTTCCTCCTGTATTAAGCAGTTTAAGCTATTTTAATCTTTAATACCAGATAGTTGAGTAACTTAAAATTGAAAGAAATTAGGTTTAGATTAGATATTAGGATGAAATTCTTTACTGTGAGTGTGGTGAGGCACAGAAGAAAGTTGCCCAGAGAAGCTGAGGATGGCCCATCCCTGGCAGTGTTCAAGGCCATGCTGGATGGGGCTCTGAGCCCTGTTCTAGTGGAAACCACTGCAAGCGGGTTGGAACTGGGTGATCATTAAGGTTCCCTCCAACCCAAACCATTTTATGATTTTAATATTCTATGATTGGTTTGAGTCTTTAGTGAAGACAAGGTAGATGAGAATATAAACCAATTTCTTTTGATTCTTGCTGTCTACTAGTTAAGCTAGTTCTGTTCTTAGATATTCAAAACCACATTATTTTTATTTATTTACAAATTAAGGATTAGCATGTATATGAAAATGTGAATGTGTATGAAATCTTTAAAAGATGATCTGCACATTTGGAGCAGGATAAAAAGTAGGAAGTACACTATGACACTTTTTTTTGGAGCAAAGCTTTTTTCCCCTGTACATAATATGTGGAAAATCTTTCAGAATAATACTTTTCTATAACAATTGCATTCTAAAAAAGTGAGACCAGTACATTCTTTCCCATAATTTAAATTTCTCTTTTTTAAAGAAAAGTTTCAGTGCCTCTCTTAGGCAAGGTAATGGGAAACAGAAAAGAGTTCTTAAGCCATCTTTCCCTTGAAAGAAAAATTGCTTCTTCTACAAAACACCTAATTGCCTTCCTGGACTTTTTTATTACTTGCTTTAAAGTGATCAAACTGCCAGGAGATCTTCATTTCAAAGCCTGTTCTACAGTTTTAGAAGGTGCTAAGAGACGTTTCTTACTAACCAAGGTTAATTTTCTTTCTTTTTGTTAATTTCCTTTTTTTTTCTCTGTTGCTGTTACTGTCACCTCAAACAGTTCTTTAATTTTGTGTTCACAGCATCACTATACAATATCAACTGGGTGCCAGATCTCGGATTTACCTTCACACACAGGTAAGTCTGTTCAGTGTAGGTCTGGCATGGCTCTATGCCAAGATGGTAGGAAAGAATCTGTATTGATTACACATCGCAGAGGCTTTTTCTTTCAGCAGAAAAAGGACAAGAGTTCATCTTCATTAAACTTAGGCAAGGCTTTAATGTGAAGAAAATATCAGCTTTCTCTTTCATTTGACCATGACAATGGAAAGGAATGGAATAAATATATATGGCCCTGAGAAGTCAGGCTTACCAGAAACACAAACTGTGGTATTTCTCAGTAGCACTGCAATGGCTATGCCTATTCTGATAGAAAAATTAGCTAAGAGGAGCAGGGCCTGCATGATTTTCTACGTAAAGGAAATAAATACGTATAATACAATTTAAATAGTTTTAAAGACTTTTTCAAAGAATCACGTACTGCATTTTTAATTATAGTCTTTTTGGAAAAAGTTCAGATTAAATAGCAGCAGAAATAAACACAATTCTAAATGTATACAAGGGTGTGTTCAACAACATTTGACAACATAATCCTCACCATTATTTAAGAATTTTTGATAAGCTCTATGATGACCAGGTAAAGCTTATTTTTATAACAGTTTTAAGGTCAGACTCAGCACTGTTTAACTGCGATTTTGTGCCCAGGCTACCTCAACAGATTTAGTTTTCTGCCAGGCTCAAATAATTCATTGAATTAGGCCTTTATTTTTAAGGCACCTGAGTAGAAGTCTCCAAGTAATATATGTCTTGATATTGGGTGATTGCAATTGAAAGAATGGAGCAGCGAGAGACTGGATACCCTGCTACCATCCTTCAAAATATTCCACTCCAAGGATGCTTTAGGAGAAAATAGGAAAACAGCTTTCCTTTCCATATAAGTATACCCCAGTCAAGTAAAAAGTTTGGTAGCTGTGGTGGGATTGATAATTATGTATTTTTTAATAAAAGTGAGGACTCCAAAATTGCAGTATTTGACATATATTGTGGCTTCAAACCCTAGCAAACTCAGTGAGAAACAGAAAAAAATGAATTGCTGAGGGAGTTCAGAGAAAGGACAACCTGAACTGCAAAACCCATGAGAAATGTCAGCTTGCACATTACTGAGACCAGAAGCCCTTAACAGGACATAAATAACTGTCTCTATTTCTCCTTTCTAAAAGCGACTGCACAATGTGTCTAGGACAGAGATCAGACTGCAGCCAATGTGGTAGACTCTAGAACCTGCAAACACTGATAATTGCATTAATTAAATGAATTAAAACATTCAACAACTTTACAGAAATTTGAAGCACATATGAATAATTTGCAGTCCTGCAAACCAGTTATTATCAGCAACAGCAAATTTAGTCCCAAAGGAAACATGCATTAACTCATCTAGTTAGTGGAACTTGAATCCACATCTTGTCACCAAAATCTTATGTATTAAGAGACCTTTGGCAATGGACCATACCAGTGTTTTAGATAGTCACAATTTGTCAAGTTTAAACACTTAGGCATGCAAACATAAAAAAATATGGCTTTTTTGTAAAAAATGTTTTAACTTCTGCTGAGGACTTAAATGGAATCTGAATACATTAATAAATTCCTACTGGCTTGCTATATTGCGTGTCGGCTGGTCATTTAAATCTGGTTACTCTAGAGGGTTAAAATGGAACTAAGTTAATTTTACACTGCAAATTTTAAAATTATTTCTTATTTTACTTGAAGGCCTCTAATGTTTCCCATTAATATAACTGATAAGGAAGACAGACAAGTTGTTATTCCCATTTCTTCATGAACAAGAAAGTTGCACAAAGAATAAGTGATAGATCAATTTTTCTGGGCAGAACCCAGAGAGACTCAAAAACCAGGTGAGTTCAAGGTAAAGCACATAAACTGAAGTGATTACATCACAGAGATAAGTATTGACAGGAGAAATCACCAGGGTGGAGATGGGCTACAGGATTATGAAGGAAAAAAAAAAAAGAGAAGTCTCTGGCAATGGTAAAAAGGAACAACAGAAAAGAAGTTTCTTATAGTAATACATCATGATAATATATTTGCCATGCACACTTCTGTTTTCAGTAGTAGTGAACGCTGAGACTGAAAAACATCAAATTACAAATACAAGTCAGAAAATCTACTAAAAAGCAAGAAGAGACAAGAGGTAAATGTTCTTTATAGTTGTGGAGATACAGAAGAATTAGAAATGAGTGATTATGGTCCCAAATAAAAGAGTCCCCTGACGCTTTCCACTGTAGGACAAATAAAGGCAAAGACCATTTAAAAAAATTTAGCCAAAAATATAATGACCTGACTATGACACATTCTTGAAATGTGTGAGTTTTCCATACCTCTACTATAAAGACTTTCACATTAAGGTGATAGGTTTTTATATATCTATCCATACAGAGCTGAATTGTGACTCTTTCTTGTCCTGGGATGGAGGATTCCAGAAGAGCCGAAAAGATAGGATAGAATAGGATAAGATAGAATAAGATAGAACAGGATAGGTTAGCATAGGATAGGATAGGATAGGATAGGATAGGATAGGATAGGATAGGATAGGATAGGATAGGATAGGATAGGATAGGATAGGATAAGATAGGAACAGAATAGAACAAAACAGAACAAAAAACAGAACAAAACAGAACAGAACAGAATAGGAGACACAATAATAGTCTAGTCCCACTGCCTGACCAACTCAGGTCTGACTAGAAATTAAAGCATATTATGAAATTCTTTGTCCAAATGCCTCTTTCTGAGGCAGTGGCAATCATGAGGCAATGACCTCCTCTCTATGAAGCCTGTGTCAGTGTTTGACTACACTCTCATAGACAGCACTTCCAGGTTTAGTATCATCAGCATATTTACTAATGGTTCATTGAACTAACATATATATATATAAATAATTTATAAATCTGTTGAACAGAACTGGTCCTAGAATTGAGACCTGAATAGCTACTGGGAACATGAGTAGAATTGTAAATCAGTATCATTGAACCACAGAGAATACAAATTAAAAATATATTAAACAAAAAAGGATTTCTGAAATGAAGTATAGTCTATTTTGCTACCAGAAAAGCGTAAAGAGGTGGAAAAAAAGAGCAAGGAAGCTCAAGAGAACAAACTTCAGCAGAAGGAGTCAGAAAACCTGCTCTTTTTTGCAGCTTGTTTTAGCTTCCACTCACCATGCTTGACCCTCATCATAGGAAGGAAGAACGTAAAGGAGTCCATGGACAAAGGGGAATATGCCATATGTAGTACTAGAGGAGCTTAGAAAAGCATTTGATACAGGGCCTGAGGAAATCTGGCTTCAAAGAATAAGTTGAAGTCATCTGGATGTGAACCAGTCTTCTGTGAACTGAAAATTGCCTGAAGGGCAAGGCAGAAGAGTAAAAGAAAAGTATAAGTGTCTGTGCTAGCTGGTCTATGAAAACAGTACACTATCTGAAGTATCTTCTGCTATTAAACTAGGACTGACAACTACAGAAAGAGAAATAATACCAATGAAAGGAGAAGTAGAGGTCAAAAATGTCAAACATTGAAGAAGACTGCACAGAAATGTATTCTGAAATGCATCTACACTAAGAGAAGTGATTAACAGTGATCATTGTATATAAGTTTACAGAGATGTGTTTTCAGCATCGTCAAAATTATTGGTTCAACATCATGTCACAGACAAGTAGTTTTTTCTTAGTTTTTTCTACAAGTAAATGGCCCAGAACAAGAAACTGGTTATTACATTTCCCACTCAAACTAAATATGTATGAAGCACAGTCTTCACAGAAAGACTGATAGGAAAAAATTACACGCTAAACAGTTAATCTCCACTATATTCAAGAATAGTGTTTTAGGGCACATGGGAAACAAAAAGCAAAGAGAGGAAATGGCAGAGAGCCACCACCTCACATGGCACATTCTGTTTAAGTACAAAAAATTTGACCAAAAGGATGTGTTGAAAGAAAATTACAAAGAGAAAATATGTGCCTCCCCAGAAACATCAAATCAGAGTAAGATATCCTCAGTCAGTCCTGTGAGAGATAGTCCCTAATCAATGGAATACTTGCAGAATTTTGCAATAATCTGTAAGTACTCAGTGTCAATCCTGGTATCTGCATAATTAAGCTACTTTATTTTATTATCTTATATTTGGGCCTAACTGATTCAGAGGATTGTCTCAGATTAAAGTTGTGTTTTCACACTGATTTAACTAAACCAACGTAAAATTCATAACATTATCTTTAATGTTTTGTGCAGGATTTACTTCTTCAAAAATTTATGGGCACAAGTGAAACAAATGCAGACAGTTTAAGATGATTTAAACTGTAAGAAAACCCATTTGTTTCCTGCATTACTTCTGCTACTTAAGCTAGTTGTTCAATCTTTTTCAGCTGGACAATTTCAATATGAATTTTACAGTTGTTTTCAAGCCAACAGAACTGTGCCTGTATTATAAGAAATAATTTTAGTAGCTAAAACTCTTCTCCACTAAAATCAATATATGTCAAATAGTACTCCAAAATAATTTTTAGTGATTAATTCACTAACCCCTTTCGATCAGATGTCAGCTGATACCATCCTGATTCTCTTTATTTAATATTCTTAACATATAGCCAAGACCAGCATTCTAAACACTTTGATATGAAATTTATATTAGAAACTTGTTTGTGATTTGGAAGAAAGTGATTTTTTTCCATATATGAATCCAAATTAATTTATTCTCTAATAATTTTGTTCATTTGGGCAAAATCCTTTACTATAATGCTGATTAACTGTTCTTCAAGTGCACCCCACACTGAATGAAAAATGCAGTTTCATGATGTATCTAAGATGATATTATAATCTTTTCCCAGAGGGTTAAATTAGTGGAAAACTTGCTTTCCTGAGAAGTGGGCTCAGACTGGCAATGCACAGAAGAAGGCATGGAAACACTGACCAGTACAGCAAACCGTACAAAGAACACTGACTCCAGAACTTTGAGTACATTCAGTCAGTGTTCTATTTTCTTGTATTTTTACATGTTAATAATTCAATTTAGTTAAATTCTGAGCTCAAAAGTTTTTTCAATATTTTGCTCTGGTCACGCAAGCTGGTTCTTTATACGTGACTCAAGTCCTAGAGTTTTTTGTAGGCACTGTTGTTTAGACCCTACATTACTTGCCTTAAGTTCATACTCCAGTGTCCAGAAATGAATTTGGTGACACCAGTAACTGTTGAATTAATATCTGACTGTGTGTCCTTAACACTTCAATATTCTTGTTCTATAATTTGTCCATCTTCATCTTAATATATAGTTGTGGACTAACTCTGCTGCAGATAAGCACCATACAGTCACTCACTTGCTTCCCCTGTCCAGTAGAATGGAGGAAGACGAAAGAAGAATAAAACCAAGAAAAATTTGGAGTCAAAATAAAACAAAAAGTCAGACAAACAACAACTTAACAAGTGAGTAGTTAGTGGTGGAAGAAGAAGGAATATAAATTTAACAAGTCACAAAAACCATCACTCACAATCTCCTTGGTCAGATGGATGTTCAATCAGTTCCCAAACAAAACGTGGATGAGCACCCCCTATGTTCCTTTTTAATGATGATCATGATATTATATATTACGAAATATCTCCTTGGTTATTTAGGGTAATCTGCCCAGCTGTATCTCCTCCCTGCACAGCCTCTCCCCTGACAATGCAGTCACTGCAGGGGCAGAGTGAAATACCAGCGAGGCCTTGATGTTGTGTAAATACTGCTTTGATCAAAAATCTAAAATACAGCATGGTACAAGTTGCTATGAAGGAAATTAACTCTATCCTAGCCAGGCCCAGTATATACTACTAAATGAACCCTACACTTTGAAATAGGCAACGTTGTTTCATTTGCTCAAGGAAATAAAAGATGTGACATCATTACACAAAAATAAAATACACTTCCTATACAATAATCTGTAAATTCTCTTTACTGTATGGACTATTTATGTAAAGTTACATTTCCTCTTTGTTGTAGAAAAGGCCTTTTTCGAAGGATATGATCAAGTCATATTACTGGCTGATTATAACACAGAGTCGAGGTAAAGGTTTTGTATCTATAACCTATGTATAGGAATGCAAAATCAATTCAGTGCTCAAATTTCTTCAAGCAACACCTTCTGGTGCTTCCCCTTGTTATAGCAATACACCTTTTGCATGTTTTCTTAGGCAGGATTTTCAAAGTAATGTTCTTGTGATTAAATTGGAAAAGCATTTTTGGGGCTTATTATCCTTTTCAAACATTGCAAGTTAACCCACAATTAAACTTCAGTCTTCCCTTATGCACCAGGTTTATAACTAAGTGATATTCTACAATCTTTTGAGTCCATAAGCAGGCTTCATTTTTACAGGTTTAAAAAAATCAGTGCAAACTCTGCCTGTAATATTTGACTGCATGAGCGTGCTACCACCAGACATAAAATAGCAGTGCACCCTGAATAAATCCTGCCTACTCTTCTTTAAATGACTAAGCAGCTTTATAATAATCTTTGCTTTTAACTGCCCATTTTCACCAGGCTTTACTTTAATTGCTTCATTAAAATATTTCAAAGTCCATCTGAGAATCTCATCTGTTCACTCTTAAAACTCCTTTCAGAGAAAACCGATTCACTTCCCTTCTGATTTCTTGTCAGGAGAGTGAATTATGTAAATGTGATGAAAAAATAATTGATTGTAGAGCTGCAAACTAGTGGGAATTTGTGGAGAACATAGGCTGGGATATCTAAGGGACGTGAAATAATAGTGACTGCAGGCATAAACAGAGACAAGGAATAAAGACAGTGTTCAATTTCCATTAGTGGGTTAATCTTCAGCAGGTACTTTGCATTTATACAACCTCTGTGTTTGGGAGGAGTGACAAAATTCAGGGAACTTTAATCAGGAGTAGAAAACCAACTTTTAATCATTAAACTCAGAAAATACTGAGGTTGTTTATGATATTTTCAAATGCAGCTGATTTAGCTGACTTAATAAAATAAGAAACAAATTAAAAGTAAGCCTAATGCACTGGGTCTGTTTCTGAAGAGAAGGACTGCATTTTTACAAAACATTCGGAGTCAACTATTACTGTATATATAGGAGAATATTAATTGATATCAGTGAAGAGTTTGAGACAGTAGCTGGTACCCAGTCTGAAAAGAATATTCTGAAATTCTAAACACTCACATGAAACATGATTTTGATCAAAAAAAACCGTTCACTGTTTGGATCATAAAATCAAATATACAAGCACAGAATTTTAGTCAGAAGAATAATTTCATTCTTGTTTGCAAATAAAATAGTGTCATATAAATTTGATATGCCAGATAAATGTTGAAATATGTGGGATTATTTGAGGAATTGCAAAAAACATGCCTGGTTTAGGGAAAATAATTTTTTTTTCCTGGTTTCTTTGCTGTCCTATTAATACAATTGAAGCTTAAATCACCATACCTTATTGTTTAATTTATTTAGACTTATCTAATGTGCACATAAATTTTATATAGCCAGTATGTTTATATAATTGCTGTTTCCTCTTTCTATCCACATTTTATAGTTTCATTCCCACTAAATCCACAACAACTGAAAATGTCAGTGTTACTCACTAATGGATTTTTTTATTTTAACTGGAGAGAAACTTTTGCAAAAATTTGAGATTTAGAGTATTCACTGAGAATGGTTTGGCATGTATTTTATTTAATATGGTTGTTACAGAAGTTCCAGATAGAAGTTCTCCAATGAGAAAGCTCTGCCTAAAGAAATTTTTTGAGAAATACCTTTAACTTGTCCACAGAGTAGGATGTTTGTTGGGGTTTTTAATAAATGTGAAACTGAGATCTACTGTTAATTATTGATTGTGCTGTAGCACAGTCTGGATCAGCTTTGATGGATTATTCATAAACTGGTTTGATATCTAGTCACCCTAACTTATTTGTATAGTGACAAATGAAGTGTCATTTGTAGTTGTACGTCCTGTCTCTTAACTGAGCTCATGATCACTTTTCTGTTCTGAGACCAATATGACAATCATTTTTTCCTAAAAGTGAACTAATTGAGATTGTGCCAGTGAATTCTTGTCTTTATATTAAATGCAGGTCTAGTTAAGGAAAAGGAAAAAAACCCAAACAAAATAACCCCAAAAAAGCAACCAAATCTTTCATTTACAACTGAATTAAATCAAATGTACATGTTTTTAATTTCCATCTTTGGGAGCTTTTTAACTGTTATTCTAACATTCTTGGTAATTTGCTATAGAATACACATTTCTCAGTGTTCTTCTCTTCAAAGTATCAGACATTTGCTAATAAATATCCTTCCCTATCTAAAATTAGGAGCTCTAATTATAACATCTACATCTTTGATGAGAAAAGGTCTCTTTAACTGAGTGCTAATTACGATTAATTTATTCATTGATGCTACAACCATTTATATTCAATGCACCTGTTAAAATGGTAATAAATATTCAAATATAGCTTTTTATTCATTTACTTTATTTAAATGAATAAAAAATACTTTTTCTAATCAGTAATCATGTTTCTTATTTCTAACATTCTTAATGAGAAGCAATATGACTTTTTTTTCTAGTAGAGAGATAATCACAAAACCACCAAGACATATAAATTTGCAAGTGCAGAAAACAAATATTGTAAATACACATGAGTTGTAGATAGACTGCCACCACAGTTCATTTATGCAGATGATCAATATGGAAACAGCAAAATCTTTCAGAAAGGAAACCCCAAACATTGACTTTAAATGTATTTTATATGCATGAAACACAGGTTTGCCCTGTTCTTTCATGCAGTAACATTTCACCACCTGCATAACCTTTTTGCCTACGTAAAAAGACACAATGGATCAGACACCGAGCTGTCCAACCTGTGCAACAAGCCTGGCTTTGGTTGTGAGAAACCGTTTATTTAAAAATTTACTCGTTGTTACACTTTAGAGCCACAGCACAATTACATACAGTAAATCCACACAGAGTTGGAAGGGGAATGAGATTTGGCTAAATACATGCATACTTTCACTGAGCATCTTCACAAAAGCTAAGCTGGGGTTCACATGGGTTCTGGGGATGACCAAGGCTTCAGTCAATCATAATCCTTCTGACAAGTGTCCTGGGCTGTGGGGATGTAATAAAACAGTGTATTCTCCCCAATCTGTATCAGCCCTGATGAGCCGTTAATGACAGGTCGTTTGCAACAACTGCCCGGTGCACGTTTGGCCCCTGGGACTGCAAGCTGGGGTTAGATAAGATAAGGGGAACCCTGTGGTAAGGTAGGGCGTCTCTTGGCTTCACAAAAGACAGAGCTGGGAGAGCTTCCCCCTGAAAGCACCAACAATAATCACACCCATCCTGAGGAGGCCATCTCTGTTAATGGGCCAGCATGGACAATGGGCAGCTGGAACGACCCAACCGCCCAGAACCTCCCAAACTGTCTTATCTCATCATTCCATTGGGAAATGCTCCGCCCTGGGGGAGGTACATGGACATTCCTGCGGGAAGATAATGAAGCCTGCCTGGACCCTGGCACACACTCTCTGACATTGACTCCAGCAGCTGCAGAGGACCACTGCTCTCAGCTGGCTGCAACCACCATTTGCCACTGGACTGCAGCTGCCACTCCCACTGGACTGCACTCACTGCCCACTCGGACCGCAGCCTCCCTGCCTCCCCTGCCTCACCAGCACCCCTACTTGGGTGTGGCCATTCCCACAGGGGAAACCGGGTGGCAGGCGAGGAGTCTGTTACTGGTCTGTTGTTGCTGTTTGTTCTGTTTGGTTATATCTATCTATCTATCTATATATTTTAGTAAAGAACTGTTATTCCTTTTCCCATATTCGATCTCATAAGCCTGATAATTTTCAAAACTACAATAATTCAGGAGAGGGGGAAAGTCCTTCCACTCCAGGAGGGTCCCTGCTTTTCCTTGGCAGATATCTGCCTTTCAAACTAAGACACAAGTTAGGCAGGGTTTTGCAATCCCAAGATGTTCAGTTATTTAAAAAATCCCTGATATGAAAAGGTGTAAATGCTTTTTCCAAATGCTTTAAGTAGTCCCTGATTTTGCTGAGGGGAGGCAATCCTTAAAGGGCTTTTTCTCATAGTTCACCCTAGGAGACAAGACAAAAACACATGAAGAAATGACTAACTACACTTTTCCCTGTCTACAGCATTCCAACCAGCAGCCAAAGAAGTGTTTGGAGAGGATAAGTAAGGGGAGTTACTGACATTGAAAAGTAGTAGCTGGGACCCTAGATGCCTTTCCCCTCCATGCCTGAGATGCAGACTGGAAACCCTTTTCCAGGGTCACAGACTCCTTCTGCCAAGGTGATAAAGAGAGGTCAGGAGTCTCAATGTGGAGATCTGAATCTGCAGCGGTGTCTGGTCCTTAAACAACAACAAAATAATATAAAGTACAGGTGTTTTGTTGATTGGTTGGGTTGTGGGTGCTTTTTTCCACTTGAAAGAAAACCTTGCTCTTGTTTTGCTATAATTTTTGTCTTCATACTATTAATTATTTTCAAATTTTAGGATGACTTCTTAGAATTCATAAAAGCAACTGTGGCACCTGAATGCATTCTATGAAGTTTTGCAGATTAACTATATGTTTATTGCATGAATAGGAGAGAATTATACAATGACAAAAAGTAAAAAAACTTTCAAACCAACAACTTCACTCTGCAAAAGTGTCTGAACCGCTGAGTAAATAATAAAGACATATTTTATCATGATTATATGAATGATTTGTTGAAAATTAAATTATTCACTAGCTAAAAATCCTGAGTGATTCACTAAGTTAAAAATGGTCAACATTCATAACAAATCCCTTTGTGCAGGTCATTTAGTGGAGTTTAAAATATCTTCATAGATTCTGTAACAGCTAATGATCTCCTACATCTCTCATCCTTCTTAATATTTTTCTCAAGAAAGTCTGAAGCAAAGACATAGCTCTCCTAAGCACAGCCAGACATGCTTTGAAGTGAATCATAATTAAATTAACACTCAGTATTAAAAACTAGTTTTGCACTTTTTCCTGGAGAGATCTGAAAGATACTTCATATTCAAATGCAACCAGCATAGAGGTCCCAAATGGAATCTGTGATCCTGCCATACTGTATTATTGACCACTGCTAGTCATATTAGGGTAACACACACAGACTCCAGCAGTCAAAATCTGAAATTTGGCAATCTCTGAATACAGAATCAAATCAAGAAAACAGAATTTTTTATTACTTCATCTGTTCTACTCTTTAAGGATCTGCTAACAGTCACAACTTTCAAATAAATGTGGAGAGATATTAAATAAATTAAATTGAATTAATAATTCTTCTAATAACAATTTTAATAGTCTGTTGCATCTTCATGTGATACAGAAGATAAAGTGATAAAAGATAAAATGCATACTGACCTGAAGTTAACAGGAACAATGGCAGGTGAGGAACTAACAATTTGGGTGTGTCATACATATTCCTGTTATTTCAATTATCCCAATGCAGAGAATTAACTTTTGTCATGAACCTCTCTAACCAAGCTGGGAGAAATTACAAGCTGGGTTTTTTTAAACCCAAATAATTATGGTTCTTTTAATAGGAAACTTTGAGAAGTATTTGTAAGTACAATTTGAATTCACTCATACACATACAACGCCAAAAGAGAAATTGATTTGAAAAGCTTTTTATTTTTCACCTTTCATTTCACCTTACCTCTCAGATTTTACAGTACATACCACAGTTCTTCACAAGCACCTTGAAAGTAAATTGTCACATTTTCTGCTCTTTGAAATTTGGCCCTAAAAGTACTACAGCAAGGATCTTACCAGAATAAAAGTTTCCTGAATTTATATTTCTAGTCATATCTTGACTCTTTGCAGAAGGTCATCATCAAAATAAACATAATGAATACTTAACGAACTACAGCAGTTCTTTGACGTATTTTAAGACAATCATCATTAACACAAGTCGAGAACAATTCTTGTCAGCTATTCTCAATTAATCCCTGGCCAGTAGATTTTCCTGCAAATAATGCTTATCTATACACCAGAAAAAAAAAAAAAATGAACCTGTTGATTTTCTAAAATATAATAGTATGTGCATGAAACAACTAAAACATTCAGAAAAGGCTAGATAATTTTCTGGTATACTTGCATTGTTTTATTAACAGGCAAAAAAATACTAAAATATGAAATCCACTGGAATGGTCAAAATGTCTTAAAAATATGCCATATTTCTTGTAGTGATTATAAAGTTTTATAAGGGCCAAGTTCCTGACATATTGAAAATATGAAAAGCAAATTCCACTTTCCTTAACACATCTCATTTTTAGAATTGCCACTCACATGATCATTGTCAGTTTTCTGCTGTATAAAGCCAGGACTGTTAAAAAGGACATTTGAAAAGAGCTTCAAAGAGGTATATAAATTAAATCTTCAGAACAAAATTATAGAATGACAAATAAGATGCTCTCTATCTTACACAGAATAAAACACCCAATACTAACAACATATTTTGCTCAAGTTTTCCATTTCAAATATTGAAAATTCTTGTAAGTATCAAAGTTTCTGGTGTGAAGGATGCCAGCAAAAGATGAAAAATACTCAAAGACACAATAGAAGATTATTGTAGCTGTAAGAAATACAGAAGTTATTGCTGTATTATTTACCAGCACACATCTGTATAAAAGCCCTTGAATTTCAAGAACAGGGATTGAAGAACAGCAGGGAGGCAATTCTCCATCCTGCTCCTCTGGAGAAGGCTTTTTGGTATTTAGTTTTTTCATTTAAAGGAAGTAAATTAGAAACTTGTCCAATTTCCAGACAGTTTTAAAACAGCTGGTCAAGCTGATACACAAGCATATCAGTGGTTCTGGAAATGCTTACAGGCAGCAATCTTTCCTCCTGTAGTCAAGGAGTAACAAATTAACTTTTGAAGTGATTTTGAAGGCTGCTGAAGTTGGAGGCAAGAAAAAGGAAAAAAATCTTATAAAACTGAGTTAAAACTTAGTGCCCTTAATTCATGTGAACTTGAAACACCAAACGTCAGCACATGTACATAAATATGCATGCATTGGGTAGCAAAATTTTCATAAACCCTTACACTAGTATCTATGTGAGCACACACACACACAAACTAACCTTTTTTATCTTTAATTTATGAATAAAAATTGCTAATTTTACTTCTCTAAGGTATTTAATTAATATTTAAGTAGTCTTTTTCAAATATGAAATGGGACTGTAAAATCTCCATTTTACCTTAACAGTAAAAATAATCCTAAAGTCTCTTCTCCCACTAGTTTTCTCCAAGACATGGCATGTGATGATTCTATTGATTTTGTAAGATATTAGGATGTTTTTTCAATTTAACTTAACTTTTTGTCTAGATATTAAAACTCTTATATGCAATGTCTTCCTGCTGCCTAAAACTTTTGTTAGAAATACATTAACTGACTCTTTCTCATAGATTTTAAACATGTAGCTGTATTCTGATATCCACTAATGCTGATATTAAGATGGTAAAATGTTGCTGCCAGAACTGGCAGATGTATTAGAATACAAAAGAACCCAAAAATCTTGCATTGTTCAGTGTCTTTTTTTCATCTTGAAAAAACAGAGGAAAGAGAGAAAAAGTCACCAGACTTTTAAGGCTAGAACAAATCAATTACTGCTTCTCATTGTGCAGAATAATTGTAGAACAAAGTTCAAACAAAGTTACATTTTAAAATGTAGGGCCAGGAAGAACCTTTCAGAGCACTTTCTTTCAGTGCAAGGAGATGTGGCTTCTTTCCTTTGCCAACAGAAAAAAAACACATTCAGCAATAAATTGAGAGAGCAAGAAGCCGAAAGGAACGATCAGACACACTACATACTCATTGCAAGACACCATGAGGTAATATCTGAAAGTCCAGGGGAAAATCTGCACTAAAAAAAGGCAAAAGGAATTTGAAATTAAATATTTTATTTTTAAATAAATCTTAGTTAAAATTCTCAAGTTATCTACATTACTCCACAAAAAAAAAAAAAAACTATTTAATTTTAACACACCCTCTGTTCTTCAGCAAAGTTTTTCATCCACTCTTATTACAGAGATATATAGCAAAAATAAACTCTTATATATTCTAAATTATAAATTCAAAACTATGCACGAGAGACCTCACGTAACACCTGAAAACTAAATCCAAACTAAAAGTGCAGAGATTTGTTTTCCTATAGGAATGCATGTAGGTACCCAATATATTACCAAGAACAAGGGAGCAAGTGTAGTACTAACATTTCCATGCTTTCTTGAGATGCTGAAAACACCAGATGAAATTAATAAGAATTGACAATGCTTCACACTTTAAAAAAGTTAGCAACTTTTCATCAGATTACGAGAAAGAGTAAGGGCATGTGAAATTTTATTTTTAAAACCAAAGTATTCTTGCACTGGATCTGTAACCTACTGTTCTTGAATATCTGAACTGTTGCAGTAAGACAAAAAACATATAATTCATTTTACTGAAAAATTCAAGAGGGGTTTAGAAACCCAGACTACTGTAAAGTTTGATCAGAAATTCAATCAAGGTGGGATCACTTCTTCCCCAGAATGCAGTAATTGCTGAACAGAATCAGAGAGAAAAATATAAAGAAAATTAAACAAAAATATTACTTAATGAGTCTTTGTTGTGTCAGAGTAGAAAGCAGTATGCAAACACAAGACTTTCAAAACCTCCTTTCATTTAACTGTATTATTACAGTGTTACTACCCTCACTGGATAACACTGCCCAATTTTATCTCTTCATGCAATTAATTCCACCATATCTCATGACAGCATCATGTCACTAACATGACAATATGTTTTGTGAATATATACATGTGTATCAGACAAAAGACCTGAGTCTTTCTCCATGGTCTCAGTCATTTTGAACTTTTAACTCTCCTACATATATATAACTATGGTTTTGGGGGTTTTTTTTGTATCTTAAAAGAGCAATTGCGTGTGTTTAAAGAAACTAATTCCATATTAAATTGTCTTGAAAGGTAATTTTTCAGTCTATTACTCTACAGCCCTTCTTTTTTCAGTTAAGGCTCCTAACATTGGGTTTGGTTTTTTCGTGCTACAGGTTCTACTGTTTTAAACATTAGAACTTTTGTTGCTTCTGTAAGGCTCTTTTAGTTAAATAATTATGAGAGATTAAACTTCATTTACAGAGTCCCATTACTAGTGTACACTTGGCTCCAGAAAAAAAAAGGGACTAAAAAGGTTAGTGGTACTTTTTTTATACAGCTGATTGATTACTGTTTGATTTTTCATTTTGTTTTGATTTTTTTTAACAATACCTTAAAACTACTCATTTTTCTTGGCGTCGGAAGGTTGAGCTCACCTGGTGAATTTTGAATTCTTGGTGTTGTTTCTGTGATACTCCTAATTTCATGTTCTTCTATTTTAAGTCTGGTTAAAATCTCACCAAAGTGAATGACGACATGGGGCAAGAGTTAAATATCATGATGATCCAAATTTTGGTAAAGTTCTCAGAATTTTTGTCCTTCACAGAACTCTGCAGTAGCTCTGAAACAATCTTGTGCAGGCAGAGCATATAAAAAGTATCAAACATATCCAGTATTTACAGGAGTTGTAACCACTGTAGCTTCAAATATGTATCAGTACTGAGCACTTTATAATCACCTACGACATAACCTATAAACTTCCCCTTACTTTCGTCAGTAGTTTTTCATGCATTTTCATTTTGTCCTCTGCTTTCCATCAGCCTCAGTCTCACTTTCCAGCTTATTGTCGTAGGCTGATAGACTGGAACAAAGCTCTGTGTGATGCATAACAAAAAAGGAAATCACGTAAGGAAATTTGGCTACATCAAACGTAATGAATCTTAATCCTCCATGCAGTTCAGGTTCTGGAACGTCAGCTGTGTTACTCGGTGAGACAGGATGAAAGAACGGAGATTATACTCGTACTTTTTCTTCTGTTAGGAGAACAAAGAGTCACTGGCAAAGGGGCAAATGAAGGCATCCTTACAAAAGAACAGCTTGATGTCAACACTTTTCTGATTTATCACTCAGAAAAGCAGAAATACCAATAAAAATCATTCCCATTTCCAAAATAAAACTTTTTGATCACTGCAGGAATTGGAAGATGCCATCTTGTCTGATTTGAGCAAACCTAGAATGGTGATACCTGTTATTTTCTTTTGTTCTAGACAAAACTCTGCATTTGACTGCAGAGACAGATAAGGAAATAAAAAATGTCAGAGAAAAAAGAGTGATAAAATAAATAAAAAACAAGCTGTATTTGGGATGCTCATTTTCTGTACTACAGAGAGCCTTCCCACTCACTTAGGTAGTGAGCCACATTGAACTATTATGCATCAGATCAAGCCATTACAGTCTGTCTTAAAATTAAATAGACTATAAAACTATTAGCAAAAATAAAACAGGTTGATAAGATACTATAAAAATATCAGTTTCTATTACTGAAGAATATCAGGTCAGAAAACAGCTAAGTAGTCCAAAAAACAGAATGACAACCAGACTAGAGATATTTTAAGTGTGTGATACCTGTACTGGATACTCTGTAGGCAGAGCAGGGAAGGTTTGCACACTGCTTGGATCATCATGAATAATGACTAACAAAGTAACCTTATCAACTTTAGCACACAGTAAGTTATTTTATGCATGTACATAATACTGAAGAAGCAGGAAGTTTCCTGAAGGGAGGAAAGATCAACTGATCAATAAGTATGTCTCAGACTGATTTCAGAACAGCTCTGACTGATTCAAAAACCTTCTATCCAGACACTGTCACCCAGAAAGACAGTAGACTGAACATGAGCCTTTGAAGATGGGATAAAAAGGCTGTGGAAATGCAAGCAGAAGGGATTATCCAGGAGGTGGAAAAAAAAATCTGTTTTTCATGCTGATTAAACTCAAAGTAATACTTATGATTCCAAATCCATAAAAAAGGCAATAAAGCAAGAACACATGAATGAATAATATAATATGCACAATTGACATCAATGTTCATTGTTACTCCACTATCAATGAAATGCACCGTGAAGCTACCTCTTCATGCTGCACAGCAGGTATTGTTTTGGAACCACTATCAAGGGCAGCAGATTCAAGGATCATTGCTTTAATGCATCACAAATTGTGTTACAACTTGCAAGTGAAAATAGATTCTTTCTTTTCTTCCACTCTGTTCCACAATAGACTGAGGAAGGCAGAACCAGAGAACGTCTGATGAGTATTAAGCATATTCCAATACAGCATTTCTAAGATATTGTAGACTATTTACATGTTTCACTGCCACTTGCTCCATAGTTATGTTATTCCAGTGAATCTTAGTTTCTGCTCATGTCCTAGTCACCATTTACAATCAAGGAAAGATGAGGAAAGATTTAAAAGTTCCATTTCTTCCACTGTTATGGATGATAACTTCATGATAATTCTTCATATGGTAGTTGAAAATACAAATGAAATGTAATCTGTACAAAACTCTCTATTATAGGCAGTAGAGAGGACTTCTCAGGGACCTTTCAATGCAAACAGTCATTATATATTGTGTGAGACTTACCACATTAAAAGCAATTGAAAACACTATAAATATTTTACCCCTTGCCTTTTCCTATACTTTCTGTTCCCTATACGTATGATATAATCTCATTTATACTGTATCAAGTGTATATGCCATGTTTTAAATGAACCTGTAAGCTGTGCTTCGCTTGCAACAAGTGTTTATCAGAAAACACCACAGACGCAATCAAAGCTGACCTTAGTGTACATTCACACATATTCTACAGACCTTGTTTCATCTTAAGATGCAAAAGGATATAAGAAAATCACTCAGTAAGTTTAAAGAAAAAACATTTGCATTGAAAATATCCATCAAAAATTTTAATGCATTTAGCTTTTTCCTGTTTACTTTTTTTTAAATTGCAGAAAATTAGTGCGTTAAGTTAAAACAAAACAAAACAAAACAAAAAAATAAATATAATATTCCACTGAAAAACTGAACATAACATTAAAAAACCCTCATTTTAGACCCACTCTAATAATAAGGCTTTTATTCTGGTCAATCCTCTACCGTAAGTCCTGCCTGGAGTTGTTTATACCTTTATTAATCTCAAAAACCTTTAAAAATCAGGAACTTTTTGAAAAAAAGGTTCAGGATATAGTTAGTCTGGGAAAGGGATATGGTACAGAGCTATTTAGTAATAAACACTTATGGCAGTGTTGAACGTGGATCAAGATCAGCACAGCCGTATCAAAGGAGTGCTGTATCCCACTCATGGATGTTTTTGGTATGAGAGCTGGCTGTGCATCAGCACGGATTTCCTCTTCTGAGCCAGTATGTCTCAACCATGTTGTTCTTCAGGTGCTGGTGTAGACACCTCTACCACCAAACTCTTTTGAATAATATGGATATACTCCAGGTGACTCTCAGCCACAAACTTGTGAGAACTTTTTTTTAAAGCAGCTTTACAAAAACTTTTATGGGTTTCAGACTTCTACTTAATTTTACACACAGTGGAGGAGAGCATTTTTAGAAAAAGGAATAACAAATACAGCAGCAGTGTATTCATACTCTTATGCTTGAAGTCAGTTCTTGTTAAACCACTTTGTAACATGACTATAGTAAATATACCCATACAAGGGCTCAGATTAACTCATATAAAGACAGAAAAAGTACTTTAATATATGGATTAAAAGTATGTACAAGGAATAAATATTAGTGTTAGAAATACACAGCACCTTCAACTGAAACCATTGAAAAATTAACTCACATAACATAATAAACAAACTCCTTGTAGCAAAGGAATATTACCTACGCTGGCCAAAGAATATTACCTAAGCTGGCCAAAGAAATGGTGATTGTTTCCTTTCCAGAAGAAGGAAGACTTATTATAAGATATAGAAAATATTCTAGGGGAAACACACACAAAAAATCAGACTTGCTTACAGTTCCTAACAGAACTTCATCTCAACAGAAAAGAATCCTTGCATCATCAAGAGCTCTCAATATTGGAGCTGAAGAAATCTGATGAGAGATATATTAGAAAAGGTGAAATATCTACACAATTGTAAGAAAATCAGAGAAATTTGATATAGAGGATAGAAGACCAAAGAAGTAAAATATAAAATAGAGGTTAAAATAATATTTTTGTGCATGATATATTTCTATACTAAAAATTAGTCGTACAACAGATATATTATGTATGGTTTTATAAGATTATTGAAACTCTCTGCATCTCAGTAACATCTGATGAACACTTGACTTTATTAATTTTGATCCTACTGGGGAATTCAGTTAATTTTATGCCTATTTCCTTCTCTATAGACATCTACCACACTCTTTTTCTCATTCTCAGTTAAACCAAGCCTGGTCAAGTTTAACCATAAACTAGAACACTGATGATTGTCCATATCTAGAAACATTTGAACTTAGTTCTTTCACACCTGAGCAAGCCACTCAACCAGGGGATGGAAAGTGCTCATATCCAGTCCTGATGAACATTCAAACTGATGTGTGTAATGACAGCCAACTGGTCCTTTGTCCTTTTATAATAAACTCCTGATGTAACAGAATATGTTTTATTTATTGAAGAATAATTAGATATAATGAGATGGCCGAGGAAGTCTGTTCTCAAATACTAATTAAGAAGACACTACCAAGAAAGAATACTTATCTTTTGTGTTTTAAAATATAAATGCATGTCAGTGGAAGGGTTTTGTTTTTTGTTTGTTTTCCTATATAAATGCAGTTATTATGGTAGTCTTAGCTACACACAAAGACAAGACACACACAAACACACACATATGCACACACATTCACACCCCACATTGGAATGGGAATTGAAAAAGGAAAAATTACAATGGGAACATTCATGGGTCAAGATAAAGTCAGGAAGATTACTTGCCAATTACTGCTAGGGGCAAAACCAACTCAACTTGGGGAAAAATATTTTATCGTTTGTTAAAGGAGATCTGGGTAGCAGAAAGCAAAAAGGCAAGTGTTACAACAGCTTTCCTCTCTCCTCTCCCAGGCTTGCCATCATTCTGTTACTCCAAGCATTACTCCCTCCCTGCATTTATGGCACTGTATCCCTCATAGTTTTCCTCTGCTCCGGTGAGGGCGCTCCATGGTCTGTAGTTCTTTTGGGAATATCCCACTGGAGCAGTATGGGCATTCCATAGGATGCAGTACAGAGATTTATTCCACCATGAAACACTTGTTCCTGCTCTGACCTTAGTGTTCCCTCTGCTCTTTATCACACTTTTTGTTCTCCCCTCTTCTCACCATAGAGTGTTTTCTGTCCTTTTTTAAAACATGTTTTCATAGAGGCATCACTAAGTTTGCTGGTGGTCTCAGCTTTGGCTTCAGGGAACCGGCTGTGTCCAACACATGGCAGCTCCTGCCCTCTCCCCACAGAGGTCACACCTGCAGCTGCCCCCCACTCTGGCTACTAACACCTTGCCATGGACGCCCAGATACAATAATGCCGCAAATTTTTGCCTCTCTGGTAAAATAAATGTTATAGAAAATATCTTCAATTTTAGCGGCTAACAGAAGCCCTTCAGCTAGTCAGAAAGGCAGGGTTTTTGAAGCTTTGTCAAGATAAAAGCACAAATATTATTTCAATAGATGTTGAGGAAAAATATAAATTGGCTTTACATCTGGATTTCTTCAGATGAAATAGAACGGCTTTTGTGGTACATATGTGTATTGAGATGTTCAAGATTCTGTCACTGATGTTCCTAAACACTGGCTTTGCAAAATTTTAAAATAATTTTATAAAAGCTATGATATTCTTAAAAGTAGGTTGAACAGCAGTAGGCTGAACAACTATCTGTTCAACAGCTGACTCGGGTGTTACGGGTAAGTGAGCTACCTGGTATTTAACCCTCCAAGGAGAGTTAATTTTTCCGATATTTTGGTCTTGATTTACAGCCATGCTAGAAGATAGTGCATGATTCCAAATCCTGTAGGCAGCATTTCACAGTAGTAGACTTTAGCTGACACCAACACATTAAGGATCAACAGCCCTATCAATTTAGGGTTTGGGTTCCCATATCTAATTTAATTTATTTAATAAAGCAATACCTTATGCTTTGTGGTTACAGTGTGACACAGAGTGAATCTTAGGTGGGACAACAGGAGGCTAAAGAAGAGATGTAGGAGTGGGAAATCTCCTTTTGTGCTGAATTGCTGAAATAATATTGAAAACATATAACTAGTGTTTTGGTTCACAGCTGGGACCAATAAAAGCCTGTGAAGAATTTCTCTAAATTATACTATCCTGTGGGGTGCCAGGGAAATGTTGTTTCTCATTTAAAATAAATGGTACCCCCCACTAACTTATTCCTAATCAGGCAAACAACAAAGGAATTAAGTTGGCCATTTCCATACATATGACTGTTTCTTTTATGAAATGTAGTTCACTAGAAATTCAGAGCTAATTGATTTAGAGGAGTCCATGTTTGTAAATTTTTTCAACATTGTAACAAATTCCAATGCTTCTGTTTTAAACGGTTCTATTTCTTATTGCAACATTTAAAAATGGTGATACTGAGTGTTCAATGTGTGTTCTATTAGCATTGCAAAGCAATGGGGTTTGCCTATAAAAGAAGACAAAGTGTTTTGTCAGATCCACAGTTAATAGCACATATGCCAATGTTCATGGCATAGAAGCTATGTCACAATTTTCTGCAGAACCATTGGTTTTGTCTCCTACTTTAAAGTTTGTATGAGTATCTCCTAGTTCAGAATATTTGCTTTAAATCTAGTACACTGCACCAAAAATTAGAAAGAGGATCTTAAAGTTGCTTCAAGCTTTTAGTCCAGAAAAGTTTACTTGATTGTTGCTGTTTTTTTCATCTCATATAAATTAAATCATTTAAATTAAATATGTTCTAAAACTATATACACAGCAAATTTTTGTAGTTTTCAACCTAATATTTAGAAGATAACCACCTTTCTTAAGAACCTGTTATTTCCTCTGCCAGATAAGGATATCTGACAATGTGTTCATTTAATTCCCTCTGCCTATCCAGCCACTGAAATAGTGAGAGAACTCAGAATACAAAACCCCTTCCCCTGTTCATCTTTATATTTGGTAATCCTTTTTTGGTTCAAAGGTGTCTAAATCACCATAGGGCTCTTTCCTTCCCTTTCTATTACATAATAATTTCATGAAGAAAACCAAGGCAAAAGTCTCTGGGGTTTTCATAGACATATTATTCCTTATCAGAGTATTTATGGTATGTATTAAATGGGATCAAGATTATATTCTTTAGCTCATTCAAGAATGGTGATTACAATTAAATTGAGTCCTTAACACTCACACTTATTCAAGTTACGCCACAGACCCCAGCAGTACATCTCAAAGCTTTAAGTAGTACATACGATATTTATAAGTGGGCATTAAAAATATTTTACTACTATTTTGGCAATTTCGTTGATGGTTGAAGGCAAGTTATGAGTAGCATATACGTGGTTCTGTAATTTCTCATTTTAAAGCAATCCTTGTACAAAGCCTAAACTAAGCTGCAGTGATTTCAGGTTATAGGGGGCTGATCTGAAGGTTTTGTGGTGCTTCACTCGCCACTTCGTTCAAAGGTAACTGATACAAGCATGAATTGTATCGAAGAAGCAGTAGATCTTCTTAAAAACAGTTAGATGTTTCAGGAAACACTAGAACACTTAGAGCTGTCATGTTTCACAGTGAAGTACATATCAGCCATAAATCATGTAACTAGAGCAACATTTGATACAGGATAAGAAAACACTGGTGTAAGTATTTACAGTATTTTCTCGTTACTCCAGGTTTCATTTCTGTCCCTCTGTTGCTTCCAGAACAGTGGTATATAATTATGCATGTTGCTCTGCAATATAAAAAAACCCTTAAACCCAGGTGAATTTAATCAATTTTGCACTATACATTCTCTTGGGTGGACTTCTGTCTGATCCTGTTTACTGTGCAAACAAATAGATAAATCTGACATCTTGACAGAGGTATAGGGACATGAGTTCTCAAAACAGGTTTCATTGCAACAGTTGTTCAACATATGATTGTAATATTATGTAAAGCTACATGTTCAATTAAAGTCCTTAGCAAGATCTTTGCAGAGAAAACAGGTCTTTTTTTTTGTGATAGCTTATTTCATAGTCTCTACCATTTACCACTTAATTCAATATTTTCCTTTGTATGGCATTACCTTCCACTTACAAGTGACAAAAATAATGTGCCTGGCAGCCTTAAATAGAAACGAAGTAAAGTAATTTATTAAAAATCAACTAATCAGAAACATAATTAGAGTTTGATTCTATAATGCTAATTCAAATAAGATGTACACAAAACAAAGTGTATTAAAAATCTGTTTTACAGATTGCATGCAGGTTAACAGCAGACTTTACCCTTCTTCACCTAACCTCAGAAAGCTGTGTTTTGAATCCCATTCTACACAGAAGATACTTTAATGAAAATAAGAGAAATTGCACCAGAAATCATAAACAAGGAAAAATTCCCTAAGTACCTTAAACTACAAAGGCATCCGCATAATGCACAATACAGGATATTGTATAATATTAACTCTTTGAAGGGATATTATCCCTCGGGGGAATTTTTTTTGTTTTGTTTTGGATTTTTTTGTTTGTTTGCTGGCTTTTTTAAGCAGCACAAAATATTTTCTTGATAAAAATAAGAAATTTTGAAGAACACCAGTAGACATTGCAGAGAACTGATAAGCGAAAGACACCTATAAGAGACAATAGAAAACAACAGAAGAAAGAACAGCAGGACAAAGAAAAAGGGTGAAAAAAAGGAGGAAAAAGGGTAAAAAGCAGTTTAGTGAGAAAGGTTAAAAGACACCTTATAATAAGTAATCTAAATAATAAGGAATTAACATGGTGGGGCTATGACATATTAAAGGCCAAGGAAGGTCACTTCCTAAGCAGCTTGTTCATGAACTGCCATTTTTTCATCTTGTTTTTCCACTATAATCTTCCTATAGAAGAATCATTATATTAATACTTCTGGTTCCCAAACAAACAAAAAAACCAACAACAACAGCAATTAAGATAGCTAAATGGCTTCAGAAAAGTCTCCTGGAACCTACTGAAACAATGTAATTTGTTCAAAATCCTCCCTTACTTGTCCCACACATCAGTTTTTGTCTATCTAATAGACAATGAATTCAGTTCTGCAACTTGAAATCCACAAGATCAGAGCTGAGCAGTACATTTTATACAGCATACCATCAGTGCAAATTTCAGAAGCACTGAGAAAAAGGGGAGAGAAAGGGAAAAATAAAAGGAGATGTTACGATATCTTAAAACCAATGAGAAACACAAGGAAGAAAAGAATAAAGGCGAAAAAACAGATGGTTTTGCTTAGTCTCTGCATTCCCTCTCTCCTTTTTTCTCTCTCAAAATAACAGTAAATTGGTAAAGAAGAACTAATTAAAAGAAAAATAGATTTGAAGAGATATGAGAAGAAAACGAACAAAGAAAACAAATATACAAAAAATGAAAGAAAATGAGAAGAAAATAAAGGAATAACAAATAATTGAAGAATTGAATGAGATACTAAAATAACAAAATGAGGAAAAACAAAGCAACAAAAGCAGTAATTTTTGAAAAAAGCTTCTATTCCCTGAAAGTCCACGCATATCTTCAAGGGGAATGCAATTACATCACTGAAGAGGTACCACTAAACTTTGGAGAACAAGAAGAATGTATATTACTTTTCTGGAAAAACCACTGCTTTACCAAAAAAGAAAATTGCTGGAATAAATTTATGTGCATTTTCATCAATCATAATCATACTAACACTGTAGCACTGCCACTGACCTTTCCAAAGATAGAGTTCACTATTGGGAACACATATTATTCCTTAGGTTTTCTGTATTTGATCTTCTAACTACTGGGTTTTGAACATGTCAGATAAGGTTCTACAGCTATTTTCACTTCAGACAACTGTTTCTCTGTCCAGTGTATCTTCTAATTCTATTTCCCTGAAAATGTAAATATATACATTTATTTTGCTTATAAGTAAAAGGGCTTTTTTCCCTTTAAAGAATACTTTAGGAAATTACTTTTAACCAGTCTAATATTTGCCTTTACTTATGTATAGCAATTAAGTTTTTTAGTTAAAAACAACAAAACCCCTCAAAAAGGTTCCTTTCTCTTTCTCCCTTCTTCTCTTGCTAGTTTGTTTATCTATTTTGAATATGTGGCAACAGAAAAATCCTCACAGACACTCATGCCCGTCAGTCAGAAACTATGACCTCACCTAGGTCTTTTATAATTTTCCACTGAGAATTATTTGCAGGGAAGCGAAAACATGCTAACTGAAATGTCCAAACTGAAACTTAGTCTGTTCTTTTCAAACACATTTTTTTAAAGTAAAACATTCTAAAACAGAAGAATGACTCTGCAGCTTTGTTAAAATCTGGAGTTTGGCTGAAAAACTGTAGCAGAATAGGATTTACATTAATTATCCTCATAACTTTGTCTTTCCTGTATTTGAATTATCCTATCAATAAGTTTCACTGGATGGTAAACTGACTGCAACTTTTGTAAGGCATGCACAATTCTACTCTACCTTTTGCAAACTTGATCAGATTAACATTTTCAACAAATCCTAAGGGAACTCTCAAACAAGAATTCAGAGAGCTTAGGTTCAGTCTTTTCTAACTTGCTATCTAGCTAAACTCTGTGGCACTTATAACATTACTAACTCTTTCTGTTTCTTGTTTGCTTTTTGTCTATTTTAAACCAAGTGTTTGCATCATCATCATCATCATTATCATCAAATAATAATAATAATAATAATAATAATATGTTTGCATAAAAGTTAAAAATTTAAATTAAAACCAACACTAGAAAAAGAAAAGACTACTACTTTTAAAAAAAAGTCTGGTAAAGTTATTGCATATATTTATGAATATTTTTTTTTAACAAAGCAAATTTGAGCGTAATTAGCAGAGCAGGGGAAAACTGATTATGGTTCAAATTTCACACCTTTAATATATGAGATTCTTAAGAGAAAATATTGAAAAGCTGATATGATTAAAACCAGTAGACAGAGCTCATAACCAAAATACTTGTCAAGTTTTCAAATATTCATTTTAAGGTTTGAACTGGTTACAGTGCTTTGAGTTGAGATACCAAATCAGTCATCCATGTATTACTCCTTTAATAAATGCTCCAACAAGAATTTGAAAATAAAACTAAAATCACGAGGCCAAAATTATAGTTAATAAGTTGATATATAACTTTTAGCACATCTTCAGTAAGGCTTTGGATTTCACATTCATTTTTAATTTAGAACATGCACTTTATTAACCCAAACTATGTTGTGGTAAGAAAAAGTGCAATCAAAAACCTACAGAACCTAGTATACATTCAGTAAGTCATTTTAATTTTCTAAATACTTAAAATTTCAGGAGTCTGGTGTTTCATTGCACACAAGTGAAAATGCCAGTTCTACAGAAACTGTACTTTTAATTTTTAAGAAATATTTTTGCTGAGATTTTTGAACTAGAAAAGAAAATACACATATGTAAAGTATATAGTAATTAATCTATAAATATAAATAATGATTATAATAGTAACATATTGCACATCACAGTTATTTCCCACTTTTTTCTTTAAAGAGTTTACAATTTCTTTTTATTTTTATTAATTATTTTCTGATTTCAACAGATACCGGTATTTTGCTTATTCATAGAAGTCTTCCTGAAATATGCAATTGCATATTTATAAGAAGACTTCTTGTTTGAACCTTCTTTTATACCTATTTAGAACTTCCTCTGAATAAGTTACCAGCCTTACTGACAATTTTATTCTTAATTGGCACTTCTTTGTCAATAGATACATATATCCCTGTGAATCCCTCAATTAAAGCTTAACATGTAAATGTATGAAAAACGTAATTTGAAGAATTGCTGTTCACCCAGGTCTTCTTATTAATTTCACTAAGAAATATTCTGTTCATCATTTTTCTAAAAATAAGTAGCAGACTAAAAAACTAGTTTTAGAAACAACTGTTTCTTTTAAAAAATTTTTCATAATACTTTCATAAGCTTTAAATTGAATGAGGGAAAATTGATGATGCCAGGATACCTGCTGGAAAAGTTGACATATCTATTTCTATATTTTAAAATTTAATACATTTTTCCAGCTCTATTCTTTTTTCTCAGTCTTAGAATCATTAACTGACATGAAAGTACTTAAAATTCATTTTATTTATTGTGAGGATTCATTATAGATTACATTTTGAAGTTGCAGATTTCTCATTTCTTACATGTCTCACTGAAAAGTCCTGGATATCTGGAGGTATTATTCTATTTGGGAGAGCATCTTTCTTATGTGTTCATGGAATTACTTGAGTCTATTTTTTCTTGAAGGAGTAGTTACTAGACAATAGATTTTTACTTTTGAAGTAGATGCAACAGTAGATCTTTCCTTAGCTATATTTACTTGACATTACCAGCTGAATCTGAATAATAAAATCATGAACAACATAGGTCAGTATTTTCCCTTGAAATGTTAATAATTATTTAAAATTCTGCCTGCTGTGAGTGATTTCCTAAAAAATAAAACAATAAATTATTTAACATTAAAAAAACCCAAATAAATAGCATCATAATTATTACTTACTTTTGTTCTACTGGGTGTTTAGAATGCCCTTTAAGTAAATTAAAAGATATGTAAAAATTCTCTTAACATTATAGTAGAACTAACACATACCTTTGAATAAACATTTGTACAAAACTAACTTTGTAGATGTCACAGAAATTAAGAAAAATCTCTATTTTTTAAAAAAGAACTCTCAGCTACCTATGGTTTATGCTGAAGGGAAAGATAATTGTTTGCATTAATAAAATAATTAAAAAAGGAAATAAGGCTGTTAAAATTAATCATAAAAACCAAGTTTTAGAAGTTGTAGGTTGCCTTTATCACAAAAGGACAGAAGAAATTATCAAATCAGGAAGCAAGAATATGCAGACAATTGTGAAAAATTTGAAATGTGTACATATGGAGAACACATATGGGCAGGAAGAGTGATTTACACCGACCCAGAAGAATAAGAGACTGAGTTCTCTCTCAGTAAAAATCACTATGTGTGACAGACCAGACTCAGAGAACTTTGCAAGAGTCTTCAAGAGTTAATCACACATTGCTTAAATTTAGCACAGGGAAGCATGAAAAAATATCTTTAGAGAAATTAATTATCTGGGAACCTATCCATTTGATAGGCCTAGTTTCTCACATGGAAAAACAGTGGCCAGAAATTTTAAACTGGTTAGGGATTTCCTAATGCAGAATTAAGTCTTGCCTCCATGAACTTAACAAGAGTATTGCTGAACTTCTCACAGGTTGGAGTTTACTCTTTGAAGGTCTCCAGGAATGATAGACTAGTGCAATAAGGTCGTTACCCAATTTCTCTGAAGACTAATTTCAACACTGGAGTCTAATATTTTGGGCAGATTAAGTCCTGTGGTACTATCTGCTTTTCACCAGTTTCTAATTGTTAAGATAGAACTTCGGACAAAACTTTTACTGTTGCCACCATAAAACTGCAATATCTTCTCAAAGACATAGGAATTTTGCTAATGTTTTTAGAGAAACCATGCCACGTTCCTATCATACCTGTCACAGTACTGCTTAATTTTCAGTTCTAAGGGTATTGTATTCAGTTACTGTCAGTTTTCCCATATCTCCTTTCACCTGCTGCTGATGCATTTAAGGAAGCTTTCCCATAATGGGTCACTTAGCATGTGCCTCGTGTCATCTATTAAAAAACATAGTAGGTTTTGTAGAATTGTAATGTCAGGCACACACCTCTCTCCCTGAATAGTTTCCAATGTAGGATGAATAGAGCTTATGGTGGAAAAAAAAAAACATGCCAGAAAATTATTAATTACTACTTATTCAAATTCTGTTCTCAGTTACAGATATATTGTGGAATTGCAGGTATATTGTAGACAGGGATACCAATTCTTTGCATGTTATTCTGATTTTCATTATTATATATTACTTCTTATTGTCTTTTTTTTCAGAGATAAACTGTACTTTTAAAATCCTACTTTTCATACTGAAGCTTCATCAAACAGTATCATAAGACTATAATACTTACAACAGGTTAGACATTAGGTAGGCTTAAAATAGGACACAGAGGACTTCACTGAAAACTATACTAGAATTACTTGAATAAATTCCACCACTGTTTTCTTTATGAACTTTCTGAAGTATTAACAAGAGAAGATGATAAAATTAGTTTTGCAGAATTCTGAAGTCTCAGGGTAGAATGTAATTATTTTTCATATGAATCCTATCTGAAAAAAAAAAAAGAACAGTGAGAGAACTGAACAGAGATTAAACTCTTTTTTTAAAAAGGGATATTTCAAATATATAACAAAGCAACTATTACCTTAATATGTATTATTTAATATTTGCCACACATTTACTTAATTATTTAGCCTTACTTCTCTTTAGAGTAGTATGCCAATGAAGGAAGTTTCATTAAAAAGTAAAGAATATTAATAAATTATATATTCTAATTAATAAATTATTAGGAAATTGAATAAGAATTATGAATGTTTAATGGTTTATAAAGAAAGAGACTCAAGACAGGTATACAAGTTCTTGGTCATGCTTGAATTAAATTTCTCACATAGCCTGCACTGAATTATCCACAGGGATGGGGAATCCCAAGTGTGTTAGGTGTTGTATTCAGCTGTAGCTATTGTTTGCACTTTGCCAGGGAAACTCTTTTCAAAAAACAGTTAAACGGAAACAGCAATCATTGCAGTGGAAAGTGCTTCAGTACAAGGTAAAATGTTGGTCAAAAGCATAAAAAAGCAATAATAGAAACCATGGTTGTATTAAATGGGCTCTTGTTACTACATGTTAATAGAAAACATCTGTAGTATAGGTATAGCTAAGAAGTAAAAATATTTTGCAGTAAGTTTTCTCATATATTATAAAGAAATATATTGCTATCTCTCATTGATACACAAAGGCCGACACAATCCATAATTATATAATTTTACCTCAACAAATGAGATAATCGGATGTCTTTCAGATCTTAAAATTAAAGAGACATTATCATTGTTTGTAGGAATTATTTGTAAGAATTATTTGTTTGACCCATTTCAGATTCAGAGTTCTACATATCAAATCACAGAACAAAGTATCCAAACCATTTACTTCAAATCAGGTAATAATAGCCTAGGCTTCAATCCTACACATTATTTCTTCTATCTGCTTAAATCTGTAAAGGGCACTAGATCAGTTGAATACATAGTACATAAGGGTGGGAGTTTGTGGAAGTTTTAGACACTACCCCAGTTAATGATATAAGCTATTGCAACAGAAAAATATAAAATATAAAAACTATATGTTCAATTTTTTTCTTCATTTTTGCGGGAATTTGGGTAATAATCCAGTTTTTCCCAATAAATTTTATTATCTGTTTCAGCTAACAAAAATGTATTTCATACTTTTCTCTACTAAGTAATTTTATAATATGTATTTTTCTCTACGCTGACATTGGGAAAGAAATCACAGATTCATAGAGCAGCTTGGACTTGAAGGAATCTTAAAGGTATCCTCGTTCCAGTCCCTCAATTGCCAGTCTATGATCCAGCAGTTTGCCCTTGTGGCCGGGAAGGTCAATGGTGCCTTGGAATGAATTAGGAAAGGCATTGCTAGCAGGTTGAGAACCCTGGTGAGGCCATATCTGGAGTGCTGTGTCCAGTTCTGGGGCTCTCAGCACAAGAGAGGCACGGAGCTTCTGGAGAGAGTACAGTGGAGAGCAACAAAGATGGTGAGGGGACGAGAGCATCTCTCTTACAAGAAAGGCTGAGGGAGATGGGCCTGTTCAGCCTCCAGAAGAGGTGGCTGAGAGGGGATCTCATCAATATCTGTGAATATCTGAAGGGAGGGTGTCAAGAGAAAAAAGCCAGGCTCTGCTTGGTGGTACCAAGCAATAGGACAAGGGGCAATGGGCAGAAAGGGATGCACAGGAAGTTCCACCTGGACACAAGAAAGAACATCCTTTTTGTGAAGGTGACCAAACACTGAAACAGATTCTCCAGAGAGATTGTGGAGTCTTCCTCACGGGAGAAGTTAGAAAACCGTCAGGATGTAACCCTGTGCCGTGTGCTATAGGAGAACCCTGCTTGAGCAGGATGTTGGTGTAGGTGACCCACTGCGGTCCCTTCCAGCGTGACTCGGTGATTCTGTGACTTGTCAAGCAATTGTCCTGCAGACAAAGCACTTGCCATTCTATCATACTGTTTGTAGGTCAAGTGCTGAAAATCTAACTCTGAAAAGCTGAAAAACCCTACTACTTACCATGAGGTATAAATATTTATATTGCTTCTTTTGTCTTGTTTGAACTTGTTGGCAACTGTGGAACAGCTTAAGCTTCATCAAGCATTAGGCAGAAGCAGTAAACAAGATCAGCAATTAGGAGACAAAAAAGCTCAATAAAAATATGAACTAAACAATAGAGGTGATAAGTAAAGAAGGTAAAGCTACAGTATTTTTATTGTCTTGAACCACAGCAGGAGTTTATGTGAAAGGAGACCTTTAAGAGACACATAATACAAATATAGAAAGAACATTTTACCAAAGGAAACATTGATCTGTAGGGAAGACTTTTGGTACTTAAAATATTAGTTCTACAGCTCACAGCTGTTCTGTTAAATAAACACTGAAGCTAACGGGAGGGTAAACATAAACCCCATTCAAGGCAATAAAAATACTGGATATTTATGGAAAAATAAAAATAATTACTTCTGATTGTACAATGTATTCTGACTAAATTTTTGGTTTTAAAGATTTTGTAGATATACATTTTAAGTATAATCTTATATTAATTACAATGCAATTTTATCCATCAGAAAGCCTGCAGTAATCTTCATTGCTTACTAAAACAATCCTTTCAGTTTTGCTTGTGCTTTTGACTTGCAAAGTAGCAGTAATAAAAAATCATTTTCTTGTTCCTTTTTGGTGGGAATTGGAAAAAAACTTGTAATTCTCCGTTGATGTTTAAGACTTGTAATATAGACCTATAAATTTAAATACATTATTCTCAATTCTTTATATCCTTAGTTTACTTGGAAATAAGAATTTCATGGCCTTCATTTCCTGTTGCTCCCCATTATAAATTTCAATTACCGGTTTAAAAAGACAGTATAGAGTACGTTAAGTAATAGCAGCTGAGTCTGAGGTTAATCTGTAACAAACAAAAGTGAGTTCTACTCTTGAAGCAACACAGCAGTATGTGAGCCATTCAAAAACAGTTAAGGTGTAGTTTAAAATTCTAGTTTATTTTTCCTTATATGTTGAGTATTAAAACCCAAAACAAGGTAGCTAAACATAGGCAATTTTATATCTAGAACAACCCTTATTCTTCCTTTTTGGTTGAAAGCTTCTCCCTTGAATCTCAAAGATCAACATCAAAGTTCTGTGAGAATCACAGCAACTCATCTAAAATAAATTCTTTTTTTTCTTTCCCCTTCTTGTTTGTAAGTACAGCAACATTTGTCTTTCAAATATTTTCAATCAGCAGTAATAAGTTACTAATAGAAACAAACATTTTGTGTGTAAAATGAAACAGTCAGCCATGTTATTTAGCCACTCATACAGTAAGGCTGCAGACAAAAATTATTACTGATTCCTAATTTCTATCCCCCTCCTCCACCTCCACTTTCATACATCTTGCTAGCGGTGTTTGAAGTATTCAGTGTATGTTTGAATCTTGCTGGGTATAATTATAACACTTTAGAGAACAGTGTTGATATTTGCCTTTCCATTACTTTTTCCTCCTTAATGTCCATACTTTATGTAGCTGACGTAAACAAAAATAGCAGGAACTATCTGGTCTCAAAATATATGTGTATGATGTCTGCCACTGGAAGACTAGAAAACAGAAAGGGTTTACAACAAAATTGAAATGAGCTGTGTTCTCATCGAAGAACTCTGATTGTAAATCTAGCTATTAGTATTAAAGGTGTACATCAAATGCTGCTTGCCTCTTCTGCAATTCTCAGCCTCAGCAGTGGTTTAACTCTGATTACACATGACGTTGACACAAACTGGTTAATGCTTGCCGAGGTTCAGATTTAGCATCAAAGCCCAGGAGAAGCAGAACAAGCTGGAGTTGCTGTGGCAGTAGCAGAAACAGCACCGCAAGGTGGGTTTGCAATCAGTGGATGAAAGTGCAATCCTGATATACGGCAAAGCCATGATTTAAAAAATTATGATTTTATTTGGTTTCAATCAAATCCCTTCATGACCAAAACTGTCAGAATAAATGTCTTCTCAGAAAGCATTCTGCCTCTCTCTCTTTCCCCACTTCTGTTTTCTTGAAATATAGAAATCTCAGAACTTCTAACTGGGGGCAGAGAGGGAGAGTAGAACATTAAAGCAAATTCCTTAGCAGTAATCAGCTTTAGGAAAATTTGCATCAATGTTGTTTACATAATTCTAAATTGAAAGTCACGAAGTGAAGGTAGCATTACATTCCCCTCCAAGCCATCCACAACTTCCACAAAAATAATATAATTTCTTTTCACGAAAAGCAAGTGATATTTTCATTCTAGACTTAGTAATATGTCTACCCATTTTACCCTACCCTGTAACTCACTTATCTAACTCACAAAGTTTTTTAACCTGATATACTGTCCAGTCACTTGGTTCTTACTGTTGCTCTGCTCCTCTAATACTTCTTACACTTCAAGGTACAGATTTAGATTGGATCAAGGAAAACTCTAATTATGATAAGGATTTTCTCTGGTAAAACTTTGCATCTTTCAGCTCAAAGTCAGAAGCTTATATCAGTTGTAGTATTAAATTCAAAGAGCAGAAAAGAACCTTGAAAGGTCACCTAGCCAGTGGTCTTGCCACAGGACAAGGATGGCAAAATACCACTATCTTTCACAACAGTATCTCCCCTCCTGAGAAAAACCTGCAGCAATGAAGATTCAATAGCATCCACAGGTAAACTATTGCAATGTTTAGCAGTCCTTTATATTACTACATTTTTCCTAATGTCTAACCTAAATCTCCCTTGCTGAAATTTAAGCCAATTACTTGTCTTATCTACATAAGACATGGAAAACTGATTATCTCCTCTCCCTTCGAAGCATGCTTGTATAATTTTCAAGAGTCTTATCAGTGCTTTCTTCAATTGTTTCTCTAGCAAGCCAAAAATCTTCAGTTATTTTACTCTTCCCTTCTGTTTTCTAGATTTAGATCCCTAACCACTGCTGATCTCCTCTGCACTTTTGTTTGCAGAACAATGTGTTGCTGATCAGCACTGAAGAACAATCCTTTAAAGCTTTATTCCTTGGTATCACCACCAAAATATAAAAACCATGTCATTTTACTAAAATTCCCCCTCACTGGAGGAAATAAGCATGCAACAGATCTGAAAGAAACATTTATGGAATAGTTTTTGCTGCACATTTTTGATTTGGAAAGGAAATTTTTCTTTCCGGTTGTAGTTTATCAACAGTCATTTAACATTTAAAGAAATTGTTATTTTTCAAAGCTCTAGAAATATTTACTTGGTTACTTGAATTAAAATAGGTTGACTAACTGATTAGATTTTCCTTAATGATAAATATTTTCCAGTCATTACTTTATTGCAAAGGTTAATTTCACAATTTCTCTTGTAAAGACTTCTCATATAACCTGTTGTTTCTACTGCACAAGGTAAAGCTCTGCAGTAAACCTCATTGATTTTAAATCATATAGTAATGGTGTTTTCCATCACAGTTTAAAGCCTAAAGGTTGTTGAATTCTTTCCAGAGAGCAACACTGAATCTAAACTGCAGCATTAAAAGATCCTTTAGTGTGAAAGGTAATCAAAGAAAATAGACATTAGCTGCCACAATCAAAAATGAACAGAGAAGAGAGTACAGTTGCTACATCTGGAAAAATCCAAAGCAAAATCTGCCTCCCTGTCAGAGGAAGTAGTTAATGCCTGTGGTGTTCCAGGAGCCAGCTGACCTGAAATAGAGGTATCTACTCAGAGTCATGATTGAAGTGTTCATAACTAAAAAACTATTCAGGCTTTCCCTGAACTATTCTGAAGTTCTGACCTACACAACTAAAAGCATATCTTTAAAATCTTCTTTGCAGATCAATTTGAATCAAAAAGCTCTCAATGTATACAAGAAAGCCATTCCTCTCCACTACGGTAATGGCAAAAAAGAAGTAACAACCAGAAAAATGATGCGTTAAAGTAAATATATATTAGAACTTGGCCACAAATGAAGGGAAATATATAACCTAAGGCAAGAAATCCTGTTGATACTGTCTTCAAATAAAAAAAATACCTAACTTGTGAATGACAAGCCTTTCTGATCCTACAAGGCAAATACCAAAATTTTATCTTTCTATGACCATCAAACTGCATATTTCATATTTATCACAAGTTCTACATATAAAAATAACCATGTCTGGGTAAGACTACTAGTGCTGTATGCACTACCCATGCCACTCAAAGGAACCACTGTGGTCCCTGAGGCTTCGTGGTGACCCACTGCCACTCCACAGCCATGTCACACCTGCGGGATTTACGGTGCCCGCAAGTCGTATAGGTCATAGGAGCCTCTCTGTGCTTTTTTCTGATTATATTTCATTTCCATGCCTTTCTTGTTTCTGTGGAGGAGTGGCTGACACACCAGCAGTCTGTGCTATCATTCAATGAGATCTGGACAGGCTGGAGACCTGGGAAGAGACGAACCTAATGAAGTTCAATAAAGTAAAATGTAGGGTCATGTACATGGGAAGACATTGCCCCATACACCAATACAGCTTGGGGGCTAACCTACTGGAAAGAGCTCCATGGTGAAGGAGGATCCAGGGAGATACAGGCCTGTCAGACTTCCTTCTGTGCTGCGGAAGGCTGTCATGGAATAGATTATCTTAAGTTCTATCGTGTGGCATGTGCAGAACAGACAAGGGATCAGACCCAGCCAGCACGGGTTTGTGAAAGGCAGGTTCTTCATCAACCTGATCTCCTTTGAAAATGTGATGCACTTAATGGATGAGCAAAGGGCTGTGGATGTTGTCTACAGATTTAGTAAAACCATTGACACCACTTACCACAGCGTTCTCCTGGAGATACTGGCTGCTCACGGCTTGGACGGGTGCACGGTTCACTGGGTAAAAATCTGGCTGGATGGACAGGCCCCAAGACTGGTGGTGAATGGAATTATGCCCGGTTGGTGGCCAGTCACTGGTGGTGTTCCCAAGGCTCAGTATTGGGAGCAGTGCTGGAGGGTCAGAAGGCTCTACGAAAGGATCTGGACAGGATGGATCGGTGGGCCAAGGTTCCACAAGGTGAAGTGCAGGGTCCTGCCCTTGGGTCGCAATAGCCCCAGACAGTGCTACAGGCTTGGGGCAGAGTGGCTGGAAATCTGTCCAGAGGGTGATGACATGGGGGTGCTGGTAGACAATGGCTGAACATGAACCAGTGTCTGCCCATGTGGCCAAGAAGGCCAATGGCACCCTGGCTTGTACCAGCAATAGTGTGGCCAGCAGGACCAGGGCAGGGATCATCCCCCTGTACTTGGCATTAGTGAGGCCACACGTTCAGTTTTGGGCTTCTCATTGCAAGAGAGACATTGAGGTGCTGGAGCATGTCCAGACAAAGGCAATGGAGCTGGCGAAGGAGCAGAAGTCCTATGAGGAGCAGCTGAGACATCTGGGGTTGTTTAGCCTGGAGAAAAGGAAGCAGCGGGGAGACTTTATGACTCTCTACAACTGCCTGAAAGGAGAGTGTAGCCAAGTGGGGGGCAGTCTCTTCTCCCAGATAGCAAATAACAGAATGAGAGAAAATGGCCTCAAGTTGCACCAAGGAGTTATACATTAGATATTAGGAAATATTTCTTCACCTAAGTAGTCGCCAGGCACTGCTACAGGCTGCCCATGGAAATGGAGGCAACATTCCCAGAGGTGTTTAAAAATCATGTACCTCTGGCATATAAGGACTTGGTTTAGTGATCAACTTGGCAGTCCTTGGTTAGTGGTTCAAATCCATGATCGTAAAGGTCTTTACCAACCTCAATAATTCTATGACTTTATGATTCTAATGCATACATAAAACTCAAGGAAGGGTATCAGGAAGATGGGGCTAGATTTTCAGTGGTGCCCAGCAACAGAACAAGGGCCAATGACCACAAACTGAAAGATGGGAAGCACCATGTGAATATGAGGAAAACCTTGTTTACTTTGAGGTTAACAGAACACTGGAATAAGCTGCACATAGAGGTTGTGGAGTCCTCTTCTCTGGATATTTTCAAAACTCACCTGGACCCAACCTTAAGCAATCTGCTGTAGGTGAACATGCTTCAGCAAAGTTGGACTACATAATATCCAAAGGCTCTTCCTACCTCGATCATTCTGTGATTCAGTCTAAAATTTTCCTTGGGAGCCTTCTTACTTGCTATGAGTTTGCTTCTAGATCAAAATTCTCGTAATAAAAACTCCCCTGAACCTAGAAACTTCCCTAATCCATCCTACCTTTCCCAGGAATAGATATTGAAAGGAAGGAAAATTTTCATTATCTGACAGGATGAGTCAGGAAAGTCTCTGCCATTGTGGCCAAGTGTTTGCAGAAAGGAGAAAGGTTCAGCAGCAGCACTACAGAAAGAAATCATCTTCAGGGAGGACCCAAGGCCTAGGAAAATACGTCAAACACTACATCTACTGACCTACAAAGTATTTAACAAGCATTATTTAAATTTATATCTCTTTCTGAGGTGCTGGGAGAGGGGAAGAAAATAAAGAGAAGGTCATTTGTAATAAAATAATATTTAAAAGGGAGATGTATCTTTCCCCTTGGACTTATAACTTTGTTCTCTTATACTTTGTATGTGATGTCACTCTGGTGTGAAATGAAATATGGGGCTTACCTCACTAATAATTAATACTTAGGAAGCAACATAAATTGAATACAGTTAAGACTACACTGTAGTGTCATAGCAAATACACTCTCCAGTTTCCTCGGTGATTTCTTCCATGTCAGCATCAGACTATTTCTTAACTAAATTAACATTAAAAAGGATTACGTTTGTCATTCCTCATCAGTAAGATGCAAAGTCTACCAATATGAACAGAACTATTCTTAAATTATGAAAACCTCCCCAGGTAAAGTATTTGGTTCCAAAAATACTGTTGCTGAAGTTTATAAAACATATTTATCCATATTGGAAAGATATGTTAGAGTCCATAATCAGCAAATATCTGACCAAATCTATTAATTGTTAAAGCGTAGCATTATGCAAATGTATTAGAAAATATTCTGTCTCATTATCTTCATATTCATAATGTACCATAGCTACTTTCAGTTGGCTTTTGCATTAGTTTTTAGAAATCAGTTACTTATACATGGATTAATAACTAGATATTATTGAAGAACACACAGATTTTCAGCTTCAGTCAAGCTCTCTTCATTTTAGTGGCTTTAAAAGAGATACTTTTAGCAATTCATATTACTTACTACAGAGAAATTGTATCCTAATGATATCATAATAATATTAATTATCTTTTTGAAACATTGCAATTGGAAATAAATTCATGCATATATGTTTTAAAATACCACTAATTTTGTCATAAAGTATCTCTGAAATTGATGAGCTTCACCTAAGGATTTTCCAGATATACACTATTTTCAAATACATACTCTAGGGCTAAAACCTCTTTCAAAATAATTAGTGGATTATTTCTTTCAGAATGGATCCCTGTTAAAAGAAATAATTCTCTGAATCTATTGATCTCTGTCTGCAAAAACGCTGTAAGAGGATTTCTCCTTCTGTTGTTATGACTGAAATAAGATTAAGGCAAGAGAATCACCAAAATAAACAAAGTTGATTTATTAATAACTGGCTTTTTAATTATTTTTTCATTCAAGTTCTGAGACACTGCACATGGGAACAATGTTTCGTAGCTTTTGTCTCTTGTGAAAAACACTACCCTTAGTTTCCCAGAACCATGATTTTTAAGGAATAGAATGATTTAAGTTCACTGTCCACTTCTGTAAAAGGTAACCAATACTTCCTTTCTCTTCTTGGCAGCAAAATTGTAGACTCACTGTGAACCACAGATTTAAAAAAAAAAAAAGAATATTTTTAAAAGATTAAACACTTTAAATTGATTGATTCAATTTAATACTAAAGGTGCAGAGAAAAATTGTAGAAAATCCTTTGCTAAGAAATTTCTTCTTCCTTTCAGCAGAATTCTCGGAAATATATGATAAAACATGTTTCAGGAAGCAGCTGCTGCAAAGATTCCCCCCCAAAAATTGCACTTTGAAAAAGAAGCAAGACCTGACTCTAAAAGAGAAGCTTTTGAAGGTGAAATGCATAACAATGTGTATTCTTTCCTACCTCATTACTTGACATTGTTGTGTCAATACCAAATTTTTGACATTCATATTGAATATTTTAACCTCAATTTGAAATATTATTACGATTGAGCACATCAACGTTTGGAGAATAGCTTTCAAATATATTTTAAAAATTCAATTTTGGTATCTCAAGCAGGATAGCCAAAATAAAAGGATTCAAAATTCCTTTTCAATATTTGAAATTGTTTCACAAAATTATTATTCAGTTTTGGAGACATTTTAAACACCATTTAAATTACATTTTTTCTTCTCGTGCTTTTTATTATCACTGAAAAAATCTGGATTTTATTAAGCCCTTTCCCTTTGTCCCAAAAGACACTCCCTAACTTCACTTTGTAGGTAGATGAATGTGGGACCTGTTAATTAGCAATGAATGTCTTTTCATATAGAGTACAACATGCAGAAATATTTTAAAAAGCTGCTTTATTTAATCCTTTATAATGTAAAAAAAAATTAAAATGTATATTATTTCTAATTTCTCAGAAGAAAAATATCTCTGTTGCTAAGAGCACCTTTTTCACCCCTGTTAATGTAACCTATTTTAATTGCACTCTCTATGGAAGCAGAGAACAAAATTACAGATATTTTATACCCAAAGCAGCAACCACAAAGTGTTTAGGCCAATTCACAACACTGGCACAATAATATACACAGTTATGTACTTGCTTCACAAACTTCTTCCCTATGTGATGCCATATTTAATTTCCCTGTTACATGCCTCTACTTTAGCAAATTAAGGGCACACATTGCAAGTGACAATGGATCTTACTTTAGATTGCAAACAAAACTAAGATGAACTTGTCAGTATCCAGTTAATACGTATTGTTTTATTTGCCCTGGGATTGCTGATAAGATAGCTGTATATAAGGAGGATGGAAGGGTGGTTGATCACAGTATTTTGAGACTTTTTCTCCCGGAGACTTCATGCTTTCGGTTTTTTTGGCAAAGGGGAGGGAGTGCCATTTTAAGCATCAACTAATTCAAAGTTGTTGACTCCAAAGTAATCAAAGAAAAGAAAACAGCAGCTAACCCCCCAAGACAAAGCAATATCCTGCTCCATAAACATATTCAATATGCATTGGATAAAATTCCAGGAAAGTGTTGCAATTTGTTAAGTACCTCAATTTGTTTTAAAGGGGCAATTATGTTCTCATTGATGGGAGACTATATCTGAGATTAAAGAAATAAAATTTCAGATAGAAAAAGCTAGATAAAGGAGATCAAGCTTGTTACAAGGAGACAAAATGATCAGCCTGTAGTAGCAGACAACATATCTGCAATTAAGGCTGATACTGTTTCCAAAGACATCATGCAGAGAATAGGACACTAGTGTTCAACACTGGCAGTAGCTGTACAAAGTAAAATTATATCGTTACTATTGCTCATATAAAATACTTTAGAATCGTATTACACAGCATATAAAGCATGTGAAAAACTTCCCTCAGTCGAATTTTATTTTGTTTCATTTTTTAATTATAACATTTGACAGGGAGGAGGCAAACTGCCACTCAACCTACAGATCATTTCTGGATATATTCAGCTTTGGTTGACATCTTGGATAACTTATAAATTCATTGAGACGGTCTGGAAACATACCTTAGCTGAATAACATTCTAATACAAAAAGATTGGAAAAAGAATTCCAAAGTACATTCATTCTGAAATACAAAACTGAGTCATAAACTGGTGATAAAATTACACAGGAAACATAAAACAATGGGTTCTGGCTAGATCAGTTCTAGAAGACGGCTTAATCAGACATCCACACAACTCTTAGGGGCAGAACCAGAGTAAAGTGGGCCTCCATGTGATAACATTTAACAGCATGAACCTTTCTGAAAATGCAGTCCAAGAAAATAGTTCAGGAAAATTCAGCTGTAATGATAACAAAAATAATGCTGCCAGATAAAAGGGTAGATGAATGCACAAAAATTATGCAAGCTGTTTCTGAAATGTGTGAGAGAAAATAATGGTATTCATAAGATATCATATATTGTGAAACGAAAGGAGAAAAGGTAGGAAGGAATGGCAAAAAGCAATACTTGTATTGAATCCTAGATGCTTGAACTACAGATGAAATCAGTTACTTTTCATCTGGGTATGTAAAGTCTTAAAAAGAGGAGAGAAGATTACTGAAAAATCAAATAGGACCACTTGAAAATTTGAATCTCAAAAGACAGCTGAGCACTTCAGTTCCTGTACTCTGCTTAAGAAGATGCAGCTCTTTGAAAGAAAATTTTTAAAAAATGTCTAAAGGTGTATCTGAGCTCATACCCATCCTCTCAATATTAAAAAATACTCTCACTCAGGATCTGGAGTTCACTCCAAAAAAGAAACATCATATAGGCACATTTAAAAACACCATGAGAAGATAAAGTTAATTAAAGTTTTGGGGGTTTTTTTCTTTTGTGGAAGAAGAGCACAAAAGGGAGGAACCATCATAATGTTTCCTTCTTCAGCTTGAGATGAATTCCCAGAATCCACCTTCAGTTCCAGCATTTGAAAGGAAATTCAGTCTCTTAGAAGTACACTTAGAGAATATTTCATTAACACTGCAAGATGTTTCTGTGTGGACACAGTTGCAGGTGAAAATCTGGAGCATTTGTATAAAAACTTGGTTTATAGCACAGTGACTTTTTTCATAATGCCATCACCTTCCCAACTAGTTTTCCCTACTTCTGTTTTCTGAGTGACTCCTTAGGAGTCCAGGAGATAATGAATCTCACGCACTAACTAGCAGTTACTGGTGGACAGGGGTGGAAGGTTAGCCTTTTTAAATGAGATCTGAGCTGTCATGTGCTCTCCTCTCCTTCAGACACGGCAGTATCGGGCTACATGGAAAAACTGACATAAGTGTGGGTCCACATTGTCTGCTCCGTGTTTGATTATGTAGCTAAACCACTATAACCTCATGATTCTGGAATACCACATATGAAATCATTCCAAAAGATATCCTTAGACTGTCTACAGTTTCTCAGGAATTTCTCCCTCCCTTTCAGCCTGCAATGTTCTGAAATAATTTTCAGGGAAAGAAAGTCACCTTTGTAAGTTTGGAGTAACAAGCTGATGTCGTGCCACTTGCTGTGGGTTGACTTTGGCTGGCTGCCAGGGGCCTACATTACGCTTTCTTCCTCCACCCCCTCAACAGGACCTGAGGAGAAAATAAAATAAAAAAGCTTACAGGTTGAGGAAAAGATGGGGAAAACAGTCACAGGCAAAACAGACTTGACCTGGGGAAATTAATTAGCAATTAAAAATAGAGTAGAATTGTGAGAAGCAAAGAGAAAAACTAGAGCACCTTTATCCCAGCCTCAGGCTCAACTTTGTTCCTTCATTCCAAATTCTTCTACCCACTCTGCTCTCAGTAACACAGAGGGATAGGGAATTGGGGTTCTGCTCAGTCTATAACAGCTCCTCTCTGCTGTTCCTTTCTCCTCATACTTTTCCCCAGCTCCAGCATGGAATCCTTGATGAGAGGTACAGTCCTTAAGGAAGTCCTAGCAGAAGCCCTGCAGGAATTTGCACACACTACCCCTCATCACTTCACCACAATTATAACAGAAATTCTCCACAATTATTCTGCTCTCTAGCAAAGTGCAGTCCAAGTTTTGCCTGTCAAATCTCCCAACTACTGTCCTTTTCTTGAATTCTTTAAAATTCCCATGATGGGCAGGAAGAAAATGAGTGTGGTTGACCTTGGCTGGCCACCACATGCTCACCAAGCTGCTCTGGTCAACACTACAAGGGGAAAATATTACAGCAAATAGGCCATGGATTTAGATAAGGACAGGGAGATCCCTCACCAGTTATCACATGGGCAAAACAGACTCAGCTAGGGGAAATTGTTTTAATTCATTGTTAATTAGATCAAGTAGAATAATGAAAAATAAAAATAAATGTAGAAATACCTTCCTTCCATCTCTCCATTTTTCCCTGGTTCAACTTCACCCCAACTTTTCTACTTTTTTCCCCCTAAGCAGTGCAGAAGTACAGGAAACAGGATTTAGGTGTGTTCATAACACTTTTTCTCTGATTATTCTTTCTCCCCACATTCTTCCCCTGTTCCAGCTCTGGGTCCCTTCCACAGGAAAAAGTCCTTCATGAACTTCTCCAACTTGGACATTCTGGGGACTGCAGTTCCTCACAGATGCCTCCAGCAGCATAGATCCCTGCCGTAAGATGCAGTCCTTCAGAAAACAATGGACTGCAACTCCTGCCAGAAAACCTGCTCCAGCATGGGTTTCCTCTCCATAGGACCACAGATCCTGCCAGGAGCCTACTCCAGTATGAGCTCTCCACAGGGTCACAGCCTCCTCTGGGAATCCACCTGTTCCAGCCTGGGGCGCTCCAGTGGCTGCAGGTGGATCTCCGCTCCACCGTGGACCTCCATGGGCTGCAGGGGCACAGCTGCTTCACCATGGTCTGCACCACGGGCTGCAGGGGAATCTCCGCTCCAGCACCTGAAACACCTCCTGCCCCTCCTTCTCCACTGCAGCAATGTTTCTCACATTTCTCCCACCCCTCTGTCACACAGCTTCCATAAAGCATTTTTTTGACCCTTCTGAAATATGTAATCACACAAGAATCACCAGCTTGGCTGACAGGCTCAGCTGTGTTCTTCAGCAGGTCCATTAAAGCCTGCTGTGTATGACACGGATGGTGTCTTCTCATGCATGCCAACCCCACAACCATCACAAAACCTTGCCATTTAAATTGAATGCCATGCAAATTGGCTGTTCCATATTTATTCTGCCAAATCCCAGGGCTGTTTACAGTAGGTATTATGAAAGTGAGGGTCCAGTAGCACTCATGGAAGTTAACCAGGTAAATTTTTCACACACCAGTGAAAGAGAAAGATTATTTTGAAGAGTGGTTCATAACACAAATCTGCATGTTGTGTATTCATAATATTCAATAAATTGCAATTTTAAACGTAACAAAATGCACTGCAAAAATATGTAATTTTTTTACTTTTAGTGAAACTACTGGTCAGTTAATGACTTATCACTAAACAAAATGTTTAATTGAGTTTTGAACTGGCAGCAGTTCAACAAGTTCCTCAAAAATCAATCCAATTGATTTTCATTTATACTGTTGTAGCTTTGCAATTAGTTAAGTTCTTCTTTTCAAGTAGATTAGAGTTGTGATTCAGTCCAAAATTTTTTTCATATTTACTCAACCTTATGCAAATATTCCAGTAGTACCAGCCCTTTTTATGAACCCTTCTAAAGTTTCTGTTTAAACCTCTCTTAAAAATGAAATCAAGTTTCTTTCAAAAACTATATAAACTCAAGTTCAGCAAATCTGGAAAATTTGGGCTCAAAGTTTCATATATTTACACATAGGTACACACAATTTATACATATTGAAATATTTAGGTGTTCTAAGTAAAATTAAACAATATAGGGTATAATGTACATATCCATACCTAACATATATATGTATATACACATATATCTGCACCCTTTATAGATCTACAAAGATAGACATATGCATCCTACACAGAGATGCAAGTATAAATAATGCATATAGAGTCTTTACACGTTATAGAACATAATTGTACTGTGAACACCTAAGCATTTCAATACATTTAGAATTTCTAAGATTGGAAAATAAGATGGGGAAAAAAGAGAAAAAACAACATTCTTTGGAATACACCTGGCTTATTTCAAATGTATAAGCCAAGGAGAAGCTCTTGTTTCCCAAGACAGGTAAGCAACTGTTCTGTCAGCTTCCATAAAAGCATGACAGTTTTAGTTCAAAACATATTGTCGTAGCAGTCAAAATAAGTATGATAAATCAGTCAAACTGGCTCAAATCAACAATTTTTCATATATGCAAGAGAATGGAGGAAGGCTGACCCCGAAGACTTTCCACCGCAGGCTTTGCCATGTTGTTTCTTTAGGGGCTTGCTCTTTGAAATGAGGAAACCCAAAGAGATACAGGCACGTACAGAGCACAGCGTCATTATGCTGCTTGCCTTACAGTACACTGTATTCTAGTGCAACTGAAACGTGTGGTGATACAGCATCTAGGAGCCAAGGCTGCTGCAGAGAGGTGAAAGTGTAGAGAGAGGCGAGGAGAAACCTTGATACATGTTAGATAGCTGCACTATAGGTGTGCCTGTCATGGATTTCCAGCTAGGATAACGTAGAACTGATGGATAAACTCTTGCAGCTAAGTTGCAGGGTCCAACAGAGGCTGATTAAATATCATAGATTGCTGTAATATCATTAGGAAATGACATTATGCTTGTGAATATAGACTTATAAATGATAAGTAATTTAGGCATTTGAAATATCACAGGCTGATTATAGAGCAACTGTTAAGATTGTGCCTTCCCTATAAACTGTAAAGCCAGAAGAACTCATCACTAGAAAATCCTAATAAACAGCATATATTCCCCTTCAGGTTGATACATGCTGCTCTTGATAGGATTAAGGTTGCCAGAGTTGTCTCCTACACTTGTCAGAGATTGGTACAAGAAACTGTCCTTTCTTGGGCAGTTTCTCTCTCAAATATATATGGAAAGTTAAACTAGATAGAGAAGTCCTCAGAATGTGAAACGTAAGTAAACTCTGTAATATGTATGGCAGGTACAAAACTGTTGAAATGTTTAAGAAAACTTCATCCCTTGAACCTGATTTTCCTGCATTGCAACTGCAATGCCTTATGTCCTCTTTAACATCCAAATACATGTGACAAATATACGGAGTTAGAAAACTTCTGCACACTGTAAATAATGAACAGGAAATTCTATTTGGCTTTGTTTCTTTGCCTTGAATGTGCTCAAGTCCATTCTCATTAAATGGTATTACAAGATAGCAGCCGTGTGACAAGTGGTGGTAAGGTTTGTGCTCTTTTAGACAAATGGTCTGAAGCTATTCCTGAATATAACCATGGTAAGGTTTTAGTAATCAGTGCAACCAGTAGTGACAGGAATAAAATAATAATTGTTGCTATATACATGTCCCCCACAATATTTCACATACAATATGAATATAAAGTATAAAATGCATTTCCTTGAGATGGAAAGATAAATAAATAAATATATAAGCAAATATCATCCTACCATGTTCAAGACAGCTCATACTGGACTTCTATTTGAAGATACTGCTTTGTATTGGACTATTTCCTGTATTTCTATAGCTGTACTTTCTTTCTAAAATGATTGCCAATACTTAGGATTTTGCCAGAAATGCTGCACTAAAAGGCAGGGAAGATCTCACATTATAAGAAAAAAGGCTAGGAGATAATCCCAACTGCTTTTTTTTTATATACAACTACGGCTTTGACCATTCTGGTATTTAACATTAAGAAATTTTAGAAGTCCATAGTTATAATCCTATTCTGCTACCTCCTACTGCAAGTCAGAGCTACCACTCTAAAATTCAGTTACTTGATTACTATCCTACTCCTATTCCTGTCATTATCCATTTGAGAAGCTTAAAGAGAAAAAGATCCTGGTCTTATACAACACAGCAGACAACTTATCAACAAGGCTGAAGGAATAAGAGGATTTCCTAAAGTTTAGGGTGCCTTTGGTGAATAGGGCTTAGAGACCTGGAGAGGACCTTGAATATGAATCACCATTTGCAAATTAAAAGAAGGTGTTTATTTACACACAAGGTTAAAGTGATTTAAGCAGTTTAAAGACCTTTCTTTCCTTAGTTGATTTTAGCTCTGCTGTGGCAAAATATTCTAAGGATGAGAGGGACTGGCCAACAGCAGAAAGTAAAACATCCCAAGTAAATGATCCTTTGCTTTTAAGATTATATTTATGATTTTTGTTATGTTCAAAAGACTTGACAATGATTTCCAGAGGCAAGAAATCTTCTAGGCCCATGCCTTAAGAAAGTCAGTGCTGTAACAGTATGTCTCTCTCTAATGTAGAATTTTGAACTTTCTTCTCCAAATAAACAGCATTTGTTATATTCTTAAAAGAGGGGTTAAAACTCTGATCCAGAGTTTACTTCTGTTGTTAAAATACTAACAGAAAGGATACACTTTCTAAAGAGCTAAAGGCTCAAGTTCAAAAAAAGCAGTCAACCCCAGATCCTTGAAGAAGTCTTGTTTTTTTTATTCACCCTTGGCAGCTATTATCTGATCACTTCTCTTGACCAGTTCTGCTCGTGCTCTCCTGAGTCGTGTTAAGTGCACACACACACACCTGAAAACAAGCTCTGAAAAACTACTGTCATTAAAAGCTGAAGAGCTAAGAAACAATGTTATTTCTTAAAATGCCCCAATGAGTGAATTTTTCTTTTCTTTAAAATACCACACAACTCAAATATCTTATTACAAACTGGAACTGTATGTACTTTTTTAATATTTTCAATACTTTAAAAAAATATTTTGCAGTTTTAGCAAAACGTCCACCTTCTACAACTAGGGCCAGCTGCCTTGTGGGACGTGGTATTCATCGTATCCTCCTGGTCCAGGTGTTTTTACTGCCCAGGCCCTCCTCGGGCACCAGCTGCCCAGGGAATTAGGGCTTGTCTCCGAGACTGTGTATGGTTGGAGGAGGCTGTTTGGTTTAAAGGAGATATGAAGGAGGATCTTTGTCCCTCCCTCACTTTCATTCCCCGACTCTTCCATCACCTTCTCCACACTCTGCACCAAAGCCACTCTCCCTCTGCAACAGAGAATACTCCACCAGTGCATCCTGCTACAAAGGACAGAGCTGCTGCACAGACGGATACCAACACAAGAGGCAGATATCGTGACACTATCAATGTCTAAAATTTTCTGTATCAAGTGCCTTAAGATTTGCTTAGTCACTGTGATAATCATAATGCTGACTCTGAAAAAAAAAGAATGCATTTTAAAAGTTTGTTTTATGAAAAAATAATTATAAAAAAGTAGTTATCCCATGTTCTATGCCAATCTAAAAGGCTCCTATAATTTTAATTCTGAGCTCTTCCTCCCCCACCTCACTATAAGCATGCACATCTTAGATATTCACCATCAGGTTATTTTAAATTATGAAAGACTTGTTGAAAACATATTTTCTAATGAACTACTGAAGAAAATACCTACAAAGCACCAATTTTTTTGTGGTGTTTGGTTTTTTTCTTTTGCATCTATTAGAAAGTAATTGCTATCCTAAAAGCCTATTTTACAAAACTATTACCATGATCATAGATTTCAGCCTCATAAAAAAATCCTGGTTTTTAACCATAATAATATAAACAGTCAAAATGGGCAATGATGGTGATGACACACTTTGGAAGATTTTACTGATCTAACATTATTTGGTGCTTGTATGCTGTTAACATATAATTTATAAATCTGTGTCCTTTCTGAATTATTAATATATTAATTATAACAAATAACTGATTTTGCCAAGAACTGCATAGATAAATAACTGATAAATTTCCAAAGGGGAGATAATATATTTATTATGCATGAACAGTGGTAGTTTAAAACATTAAAGCAAAACTACCATAAAATGAAACATAAATGGAAAAATTTGGTGCTCATCAGAGATAGGAAATAATGATTAAGAAAAAATAAAACTGTCAAGTCTCCTACTCTTCATGAGGGTTAAGATAAACCTACTTAAGAAGAAAAACCCAGAGAGTTTTTGTCAAATTAATACTGACAGTGATGGCTTTTTTTTTTTCACAGAAAACATCTATAAATATGATTTCCAAGTGCCATAACATCACAAGTTCTGTAAAAGAAATCAATGGGAAAACAAAGTGAGTAATGAAAATTGAGACATTCTTGCTATTATGTTTTTCTCTAAGTTCCCAAGTCATGTAACTGTTGAGGATTAAGGTAGAAAACAGTCTCTTTATCTCACTCTCTCTCTGAGCCTTGCCTAAATTTGTTAAATGAACTATAATTTGGTGGTAAAAGAATTTCTCTAAACAAGTGCGCTATAGCTGACCACTTTGTGGCTTTCTTCACTATAGAAAATTTGTTCCGTTTTTAGCTTTAATACTGCTTGCATCTACTGTAGCTGTGCTCATTGCACCTTTTCATGTAGCATTCCCTAGGAAAGCATGCCCTGGCCAGTGCCTGCTTATCTACTTCAATTACCTGCGTTGAAGATGTGCATGGCAAGGACATGTCCAGGCACAAAAAATTTCAACAGAGTGAATAATATCATCCAAAGCTTTGATCAATCAAACCAGGAAAACGAGTACATGTTACTGGGCACTGTAAACAAAATGGGATTGTCTTCCATCTGTGTTTTAATTATTACATCCCCACTGCTGAAACACTGAATTTCAGAAACTCTGAAATAATACAATAACTTTAATAGTTTCACTACCATTTGGACACACAATTTTAATCTCCAGTTCTGAAAGCACACTTACATCTTGTCTGTGTTGTAGGACACTATCCTTTTCTTTTTTTCTTTTTTTAAGATTAGCATTTCTCAGAGGAAATAACTCTGTAGCACTGTAATACAGTATTTTGAGCACCCAAAAAACCTTTCAAAAAACCTCCAAAAAAACTCAAATGTGGGGCAATCAATAATGCAGTGAAAAAGGTAAAATAAAATCTGGTTTTGTAAAGGTGCCGTCTTTACATTCGACAGGACATTTCTTCAAGCAATCATTTGTTTCTGAATTCTTATTACTATGCATACATGCATGCATTTTCCTATCTTTTCTTATTTCCCACTGAATTCATCAGACAATATTGTATTATCCCTCCACAAGGTCAAAACTCTCTGATCCATCAGACACCAAAGTCTCATGGAACTACTTTTACACTGTTGAATCATTACCACCTAAGTATTACACTATTTCTCAACATAGAAGTTTAAATCACAGTTTTTGTTATCTGTAGCAAACAGAAAACCTGCAGGTATTGCTTGTAGGCTTAAATTTATAATGGATTTTAAGGAAATAATTTTTCTAACCTGTGTATACCCACTGTTAGGAGTTGCTGTCCTCTCTCTCAGATCTTTTCCACTCTCACATCCATTCTTTCCTTTAGTGGGTAAATGAGTAAATGAGTTTACCAAGGTCATCTCCTTCTTTCCCTCCCAACAAGCTCTATGCTCTTATACCTGAACCTCCTATCACTTTGTTCACTCACACTTTTTTTACCTCTTCTTTCATCTCTTCCTTAAATGTCACATCCCTGTGTCTCCATTCTTCCTTCTTGTCTTTGCATATCACATACAAATAGTAATTTAACATACAGTAGTTTACAGGACATGACCTGAACACAACAATTCCTATCAGCTTAAGAGCTTCTTTAAGCAGCTGAATTGTCCTGTAAGGCCTTATTTTTACTTAATAGAGTATATTGTGTTCTGTTTCCTATGCTAGCCTGAAGAAAGACTTTTTCTTTTGTTTAACCTGTAGAGTTTTTTATTTGCAGTTAAAGTGTAGCTCCTCATTTTTCTAAACATGGAGGTGATATACATCAAGGCAAACAACAACAAAAAAAAGCAGCACAGCTTGATGCGAAAGGCAAAACATGCATATATGCCAAATCATATTTTACCTGACCAACTTATCAGAAAAAAACAGTTTTAAATCATATCTCAAGCTTATAGCTGCCTAACTTCTTGACAATAAAATTATAGATATGGATGGTAGGGCATGAAATTAAATGAAAATAAGTCCTATAAATATTTTTTTTTGGTACATGAAGAATCATTGTAGCTTTTATGGAAACTTCTGGTACTGATTTTAAAATAGCAAATGCAAAGGTGTTCTCAGTGTCTTGACTAACAGTTTTCAGCCAGATTTCCATTACAAAGATGGATGAATAATTCATTTTTATTCATGCAGCTAACAACTTAGTCTTTATCTGTTCATGAACTTTTCATGAAATTGTCTGAACTCTTTAGGCGGAACCACTCAAGCCTCACTACATCAGGCACTTCCTCCTCCTCGTGTAACCTGCAGTGATGAATGCTCAGGCTTGGAGCTATGCTTATTAATTGTAGAGCTCTAATGACATTGGTGTTATTCTGTGATTTATGTGACCAGCACTGCATTAGGTTTACATTTCAAAATCAAATAAATAAAAGAGATTTGTTTTTGGCCAACATACAACTATTCAAGCTTAAAATTGAATTTAATCAGCACTCACACTAGACTGCTGAAATTTTTGTGGAAATTAAATATGAAGAAGTTGACTCCCTAAGGAAATGGCATAGTCCTGCCTATTCTTCAGTTGTAACCTTGGAAATCTGCTTTTCCATGGCAGGTTATTTCCTCAAGGTAATACAAATCCAAGACTTCTGAGAAGAAAAAACAAGTTATTTTATCCTATGATTTTTTTTTCAGATTCTCTGCACAAACTTTGGAGAAAAAAATGCCACACCTTTCTTTTCTCTATTCTCTTTTCTACAGTTCAGTTTATCACCTTTCTATTTTTTCTCTGCTATGAAATAAAAACTGAAATACTTCAGAGCGAAAGAGAAGACTTAGGATACTGCTCTAAATTAACTATTTTCTACCTTCCATCACTGCATTCAATGTTTTTTTGTTTGTTTTTGGATTTTTGTTTGGTTTTGGTTTTACATAATAGATATTTTCTTGCTTTCTTGGCAAGAATTGAACCTGTAGAGTTCAATTTAGATAAACCTACTAACACCCTTTTTACCAAGTAGTTGTATGTTTCTATACCAGGAGAGGAGAATATATTATCCCTAAATTTTAGGGATTATCCCTGAGCTCTAGGACACAATTTTACAGGTGGTGACTTCCTCCTTCAGTATCTTCTCCTTCTTTATTTTTTCCATTGTTATTTTGGTGTAACAGGTATATTTCAGTCTCACTGAATCTGAATGGCACTTTCTTATGCAATGTGTAGCCTCAGATGGCACTGATGCATAGGATATCTCACATCACATAAGCAAACTGCAATTTTTTCTCATTACCCAAAAATACTAGGTTTGTATTTTTAAAGGCAGTTGCTGTTTGCCTTGGCTTTCATTTTTTTAAATTAAAATCAATTTCTAAATGTATTAAGACAATTTTAAACTACTTTTCCACACAAATAACACTTTTAATCACCAGTCTGGATTCTCATTCACAAAGTAAAACTTTACTTATCTAATAAAAATCATACACATTTCCCTTTACTTGCTCCATATTTGGTTGAGACTGTCTAAAGAATTTTATGAAACTCTTTCAGAGGTTTTATTCAAATAACAATATAATCCTGCGTGCTTAGGAAAACTCAAAAGTGCTTTTAAATAATTCTCCATGTATTAAATTCTAAAATGTAAAATTAATATTTTGTATATAATTTGAGGAAATACACATATAACATGCATTAACTAGTATTCAGCATTTATTATCATAACAAGTTTAAGGGTTCTAAATGTAAAGTAAACACATCATGAATATTAACATCGTAAATTTTGCATAAATTCTAATATCAAAACAGAACAAAAAAGAACTAGAACAACATGACTAGGTAGCCAGGCTGTAAACATCATTTTTCATTAATAAAATTCCATAACCTTTGGGAAAACTAACTTGAATATTCAAGGATAATGTAGGGAAGACTACTCTAAAGTTAAGAAAAAGAATAAAGGAAATAAAGGAAGATATAGCATGAGTTAGAATTGAAAAATTCTTTATGAGCATTAATTTTATTTCTTATTTTTAAAATGCCATGAATGTATTTCTTCATGTGGGATATGCCATATTATTACCAGCTGTCTTACTTCTTAGTTTATCAGAAACAAACTTAAATCAATGATGGCAAATTGTATAACATGCTGCCACAAAAAGTACTTTATTTTTTCCTTAACATTTTTAGACTCAACTACTTCAAGAACTAAATGACATTTTTATTGTCTGTTTTAGGGTTGAATTTAAATGAACATATAGTTCAGTTCCTTAGAACAAATACCAGAAAGTTCAGCCAAATCTCCAATACAAAACAGGGAAAAGTTGCTGCCTTCCTCACAGAAAACCAAACACAGATCTACTGAATGGAAGCTCAGGATAACTAATATCATGAAAGTTCTAACTTGACATTGTATCTCAAATTGCCTCCAGGCAAGCTGTTTCATACATGTGAGACCTGGGCTTTTCTATTTTTTTAAATTTTTTTAAATTTTTTTCACCTTTGAGAGCACATACCTACAGCTAATGTTTGAAAGACTTGGAGCAGGCTCAATATCCTCTTCTAAGACACAGATGCCCATTTTAAAAAAATATAGCATAATAAAATATTATATCATAATAAAGTTTTCACCAAATAATTTCTTCAGGAGACAAGTGAGGAAGCTTCAAAGTAGCAACTGTGAGGAAAATGCTCACTGTCTTCCCTAAAAAATATATTCCAGAAAAAGATCAAGATTATTTTGTCCAGAAGAGTTCTTCAGATTGTTTTTCTTGCTCCAGTAAGTATTGACACACTTCCTAGAAAGGCTGCAAAATCTAAATTCCAGATGAGTTTTGGAAGCAGGATTCAGAAACCCCATTATCCCCTTTTTGGATTCAAGTCTCAGTACCAAATTACAGGAGAGATACAGACAATTCCTGGAGAACGATGTTTGCCATCTTTCTAAAAAAAGAGATTTTGCATATTTCAGAAAAAGGGGAGAGCAGCTAGATGCAGGTTAGATGCTGTTCCAGACTTTAAACTAGAGCATTTAGAACTCCTTGAGAACTCAGAAACATGCAGAGAAATCAGTATGGTCTTAGCATCTGCTCTTAAGCATTATTAAATAAAAGATGAAGGGGTCAACATCGCACTTTTAATAAAACAAAACAAACCATTAATCATGCAAGTCCATCTTCAGTCATGCACTGAGAATGCTTTTCACACTAGACCTTATTGGAGATCTGGAATCAACTACTTTCTAGATGCTGTTTGGCTTCAGGTAGCATCTGTGAACTTTTTCAAGCTATAGCATGAAGGGAGGCAGAACTCTTAAGCAAACAAAAGATCTTCATGTAATACAAGGAGCACCAACAGCAGAAGGAGACAGTTAATGGATATCATAGGCTTATACACCTCATAAACACAAATCACCCTATTTTATGTCTAATTAATTTATTAGATGTAGAATCACAAATTATACCCTCAAAGACATCTTCTGACTCAAGTTATCCAAAACTTCAAGTATATAAAACAAGTATATTATATTCAGATATTCATAATTGTTCTTATCTAATTTTTCTTTATTTTGTAGAGCTGAAAGAAGACTATTTCCAAAATTAATTGATAGAATACAATGGAATACTTCAGTTGGCAGGAACTAGAATGATCACCTAATCCAATTTCTTCACCAATTCAGTGCTGACCAAAAGTCAAATTTTGGTATTAAGCACATAGTTCAGTTGCCTCCTTTTAAGGCACTGAGAGGCACAAGACATCAACCATGTCTCTAAAAAGCCTATGCCAGTGTTTGACCACTCTCTCTGAAAGGAAGTGTTTTCCAAAGACCAATCTGAACTTCCCCTGATGCAGCTTTGAACCATTCATATGTGTCATGTTGTTGGATCCCAGGGAGAAGAAATCAGCACTTCCCTCTCCACATCCCCCCTCAGGAGCTGCGCAGAGCAATGAGGTCACCCCTCAGCCTCCTTCTCTCCAAACCAGACAAACCCAGACTCCTCATGTGCTCCTCACAGGACATGCCTTCCAGCCCTTCCACCAGCTTTGCTGTCCTCCTCTGGCCCATTCAAGGACCTTCCCGTCCTTCTCAAACTGTGGGGCCCAGCACAGCACACAGGACTCAGGGGGAGGCCGCAGCACGGCTGAATCCAGCGGGATGATCCCGCCTTTTGGCCGGCTGGTGATGCTGTGTCTGAGGCACCCCGGGATGGGGTTTGCCCTCCTGGCTGCCCGGGCACACACACTGCTCACTCACCCTGAGCTGCTGCTGACCAGCAGCCCCAGATCCCTTTCTGCAGGGCTGCTGTCCACACACCCCTCTCCCAGCTCACACTTGTGCCCAGCATTAACTCCAACCCAGGGCAGAATCTGGAATTTGTTCTTGTTAAATTTCATGTCACTAATAATTGTCCAATACTCCAATTTATCCAGACCCCTCTGCAAGGTTCCTGTCTGCAAAGAGAGTAAACAAGTCCACAAGTGATGATACATGGCATTTTCATATATTCTATGTGCTTCAAAATACAGAGGCTGTTATCTCTCTGTGCAGAAGGTGAATTACCTGCCTTTTTTGGTTTGTCCCATTTAATCATTTTATACACCTTTCTGTGAAAGCCAAATATTATCAAACACGAGTTGCTATTACAGCTCAGTACTTAATATATCTTCAGAAAACTTTAAGATATCCAAGAGTTTGTTTCATGTTTTTGTTTATGCTATACCTGCCCCACCGGTGTTAGAATGGAATCGCCAAGTCTTAATGGACAAGCCACTGCCTGAGCATTCTTGCACCACTCAAAGACTCACACACTCACCACCTGAGTTTTTAACTTCTGGGACCATAGACCCTTTGTGCTGGGTGGCTCCAGTGAGCTGAAGGGTGCCCCTTTCATTTCCTCTCTTACTCAAGCACTCACTCTCCAGAGCTCTTCCTCATTTTTTAGGCTCAATTCTAGGTTTCCCATAGCATAGTCTCAGACACTGGATTTATAAAAAGAAATAGTGCACTACAGTAACAGGTCATCTTAAGCTGGGTACTCTATAGAGAGGGATTTCAAACAAAGAAATCCCTTGCAATTATACCCTTCCCCCACATATTCTCCATATGCCTTACCAGAGTCTCTTTGTCCAGTGGTGATTTTTAGGCTGGGTCTTCTAACGCCTTATTGGAGTCTTTCTCTTTGTCCATGCAGACAGGCCATTAATTGTTCCTGTCAAGTTGCAGTTCCAGCTGATGGCTGTAGTCTCCTTGTCTTCTGATTTGGACTTACGGTGCACTTGATTTCTGCTGGAGCATGAAAAATTAAAACCGACCTGGACTTAGATAAATGCTACTTCTCAACAATAACGTCAGTGTGTTATCAATATTCTTCTTATACTAAAGCACTGTACCAGCTACTAGGAAAATTACTAAGAAAACCAACTCTCTTCCAGCTGAAAACATATCTATGTTCACAACTTGGGGACCAAGATTTCAGCACGACCATCTACTCATGCTAAGCATGCAAATCTAAGAAAACAACACAATAAACCACACAGTATTATAACTTTATATAAGTGATTCTACTTAAAACATACTTATTTCAGTTAAACAACCAATATCTGCTAAGGGTAAGGTTTGCATTACTGCTCTGTACTTGTAAAAGACATAATTCAGAATATTCACTACTGACTATTTGCAACATGTACTACATTTTTACATGTAGGAACTTGCAGCAAAGGCAATTATTTCGGAAAACTGAGTGAAAAAAAAGAATATCCAAGCAGTCTTACAGAGTAAGGATTCTTCATATTATGCTATGCATGACCCAGTGATTTCTAGCATCCCCAAAAATTTCCTTTTGGATCTCTGAGAACTTATGCACAATTTATTACATATGAAACATTCACAAACCTCCCAAATTGGATGTAAATGTCATTTTAAACATTTAAACTTATAGCTGTTACTTCCTTTCTCCCACAAACACTAAAGGAAACTGTCAACACAGACAGCAGAATTACTATCAGTAGTGATATTTAAAGTTAGCCCACAGAAATTAAAATACTGATTGGGTTTAGTTTAGAGATAATGAGCTAGAGGCTTCCACACTGCAAAAAGATAGGCCAATTAGAGTCATCTTCTTTTTGAACTGATTCTACGATTTAATGGGCACATGAAACTTCCATTAACAATAATGGGAGTTCTGTGCATGCACTGCGGAGAAAATAAAGCCCTGTGGAGTTTTTTCTTATAAACAGCATGAAACAAATGAAGAATGATAATAATCTCAAAGAAGTACTGCAAATAGCAGTATCCTGAATGAGAATAAAATCTGGGAGAGTGGTCCACAAGGAATAAAATTAAGAAATGAAAAATGCCAAAAACTAAACAAGACAACAAAGTCAGGTCAGAAAACAATAATGCAGGTATGTTTGTCCAGAGTACTCTGAGACTAATTATCTACAAAATACACAAAACAAAGGCATTAAAAGTATTTTAAGACCAAATTAAAGAAAAAAAATGGAAATAAAATGCTTGTCAATGTGCTAAAAATAAGTGGTTTACAAAATACCTATGGATATACTGACAGAGCTAGTATGGCTGCAGGGTGCAGATTTAAATAAATAAATTTTAAAAGTACTTGTAGTACTGTATATAATGTTATTTTAGTTTCACTAGCCATGTTTTTGAGCTTTTACCTGATTGAGGTATTAATGAACTTCCATCTTACAGATCTTAATCTAGGTCATTCAGCTGGATCAAATCACATCAGGCTCAGTAACTAGTTGCACTCTAGCTTGTAGATCAAATGGGTAAAAACTAGTGTTCATGTTCCGTATCATGTTTCATTTTTGCATTTAATTCTCTGTGCCTATGTTGAAGTAAATAACTGACTTGAGGAAAAACTATTCCTCATGTTTGTCTTTGAGTATGAAAGAGTTACTGGGCCTAGGCAAGTATACCAGAAAGGTATACTTGCTAGTAAACCTTATAGGACATGGATGAATATAGCAAAAAATGTTGAGGTATAGATTCCAAGAATCAAGATCGCAACTCAGCTCTTGTTAACACAAGTAAATCAGGAAAAATAATGTACATGTAGAAATAATTTTTGTAATGCCTATTTTATCGTGGGAAATTTAACATCTTCAGGATTCTGGAGGGTTTCTCTGATCGTGCCACTGGGAAACCATAAACTAAAAATATAATTTAACTGCATTTTATTTTCATCTTTCTCAAATGAAAGCAAAGAAATCTATGGTTAATTAGTGCATAAAATGCATAATGTATTACATTCACATCTCATTTGTAGATTTTCTTAAATTACATTTATCAGGAAAAATATTATAACTTAAATTTTAGTTCTTGGAGCCCCAAATAAAATCTATACAGTGTGTTTATATCTTTGATATTTATTTCTGGAATTAGTTTTTTTTTTTATATATTTTCTCTTGCTTTTTAAATTCAAAAGAGTTATGGATAAAATGTCAATATTAAATAATTTGTCCCTTATATGGACTTATAGGGGTCTTTTTTATTATTCCTCATAGATTTTGGTGGTTCTTATCCTTTCCAACAGAATTGATTTGCATTTAGTGTAAGTGAAAATAAAATAGTTGGGGTTTTTGGCAGGTTTTGTAGTTTGTTTTCTGGTTGCCATGTTGTTGGTTCCCCGTGAACCATATGAACATGTAAACACATGGAGTTCTAGACTTTACATGTTGGTTTTCTTCATGGCATGTTGTTCGGAATTTGAAGGTTGATGTTTTATTACTAACTCCTTTGAGACATGCAAAACATGCATGACAATGCATGAAAACCACAGTGAACTAAGTGCAAGTATTCCTAGAGACACAGTTTAATATTAGTTTCATATACACCTAGGTTTAAAATACATTTAGCTGGAAAGAGGGAGAAAATGGAAAACCCAAATCCTGTCTTGACATTATTTCATACTCTAAACATGATATTTGATTCTAAAATGCTTCCTACTTCTGCTACACATTTTGTAATTACCATTTTGAGCTCTAGATCAAGAATCCTTTTCTATCTTAATAGAAAATGGTAAATGCACTCCAAATGATACCACAAAGTTTTAAATTTATTTAATTATGTTTTCAAAAGTTGTGTGTAAGGTCTAGGCTGACATTTACAGATAGCTCAATTGCCATGCAAAAACTTATGATGCTCAATTAGAAAAGTGAACATATGAAAAAAAAGGACACCCTTTCCCAAAAAAAAACAACAAACAAACAAAACAAAAAGAAAACAAAAAAGACAGCCTTAGAAGTATGAAGAAAAAAATTGCCTTTTGAAAAAAAATCTAGGAATTCTGTGAACAGTACCTACAAATGGAAATCACAGAGAATGAAATCTAATATATATATATACGTTACCTAAGAGACAATGAAATTCCATGTGAAGGACAATGATGAAAGAAACATTGAAAAAATTTTCAAAAGAAGAAAAATCAAATTGTGTGCAGGTTAGCCAGAATGCTCAGAGAAGGAAAGGAAAATGGGAAAGAGCAAATACTGAAGAGTTTATCTATAGCAGAAACACTGGGCAAGACTTTTATGGGAAAAAAAATTGTTTTTAAGAAATTGAAGACCGTATCATTAAAAGAGGAAATAGACATCCATTATGACCCTATGTACAACGTTTCTTTTAAATTCCTTTTTTATTTCTTTGCACTTCAAAACCTTTCTGCAACTTACATGCTGTGACCTCCTTAATAGTTTCACACAGGTGTTCCTTAGCAATTGACATAATATTCAATTACTAAGAATGTCAAAGGAAAACTGAGCCAACACATATATGAATATAAGTTTAAGGGAAAAAAACCTTAAAACATCTTTCTCTGTGAGGTATGCTGTGGTCCAGATGACTCATGAAAAATATCTGTCACTATAGTTGAGAAGTAAGGCTGTGGACAGTAATGCTAAGTACTGCTCCACAAATAGGAAATTTGCTGGTGATGGTCTCCTGCACCAAGAGACAGGTTGGGCAAACACAGTAACCCAGCTCTTTCACAGCAACGGTTCACATGCAGTATGCCATGACTCACCTGAACGATGATTTTCTTACCTATTATTGCCCTCGAAAATCTATAATCTCCATTCATATCTTCCTCTGCAGAAACCATAACCACACATTCCTGCCATGTTCAAACTTTACTCTAAAGCACATCATGTCCCATACTTTCTTAAACTCTTAATAACCATATAAACCATAATTTAGTTGAACGACTGTGAACAGACTCTCACACTCTCTCTCCAGCCAGTTGCAATTTTAATCTGAGAATCCAAAATTTTCCTGATCACAGAGCTGTAATCCACCAAGTCTAGATTTATCCTCAGTCTCAGACCTTAATGCCTATAAAACGTGTCTAAATAAATGTGTAAGCAATTTCAAATGTTATACCTCCACCTGAAGCACAGAAGGTTGGAAAACGCTGTGGAAAATATCTGGGGGACAATCAACAAAGCTAATATCTTCCCACTGAGGTCAAATTTTAACAAGTGCACTTTTTTCATGAAAAATGAAAACAACAACAATGCCAAACACACAAACAACAGCAACAAGGAAAAATTAAGTGCAGGTTGGACAGAATAAATGTTTGAATATGGTCAAAATATAATCCACATCATCCTGCCATGTAATTTAAAAATGTAGCGTTACTTGATCCCTCTAGAAGAGTCTGTAACTGTACTTTCTAAGGAAGAGTTTAGCCTGCCTACTCTAAGGTTTGAAGACAAGGGCCTCAGGGAAGTCACATTAGCTTAATTCTTCCCAAAATTTCAGATAGAGCAGAGTCTGCTTTGTCACAGAACTAATTATATTAAAGAATGGGAATCCTAACGATCTCTGCCTCTTGCCTCCAGAAAAGGGATTACTTAGCCCGTAGCATCTTGAACTTTATTAAAAGGATTGCCTGTGCTACCAGATGACCCTGCAGGACCACTGTTTCTTTTTTCCTTGCTGAAGAACACTCAGGAAGAATATTACTCATGTGGCTAAACACAGTGGTGTTATAGCAACAAAATGCATAAGACAAAAAACATGATTTACATGGGAAATCTGCAACAATACTGACCATTTCATCTGCTGTGCTTTCTACCTCCTGTAAGGAATGCACTTCTTCTCAGAAGTGAGGGAGACCCTTACCCCTATCCTTGGCAACTGACCTGAGGTGGTAGAAAATAACTTCTTGGCCAGGCTCTGTCTAATCATAGCTACTACAAAAATTGACTCTGTCCTGGATGGAATCAGGACTATTCCCTTTACTTCTTTTTTGTTTTACAAAGTTTATTATATACAGTTATTTCCCTACTGTACTCTATTTGCAATATCTGAAAAGATAAAGCAACTTAACTCTATCAAATGTCTTTGGCATTTCAGTTCTATTCTGAAATGAGTTTTAGTTTAGAGTCAGGCCTAGGATTTCAGACTAAAATGCACCTAGTTTAATTTAGACTTTGTTGTGGTTAATTCTTTAATATCTCTTCAACATATATCTACTTTGTTCCTATGTTAAAGGGGACAAATAGTCAAATCAGGTGATGAGAAATGTATATTGCAAGTAACTAAGCCCCAAAGGCTCCTCACCATCAAAGAAAAGCACAGAACAGAAGGGAACATAGAAGGTGATGGAGAACCAACAAATATGTCAGCTATGAAGGACAAACTGAAAGTAACTTTATGAATAAAGAAATTACAGGTACAGCTATAGACCTAGAGATGATAATTCAGAAAATCAGATTTGGAGTTGTGTTTGATTGATTTAAGGCTTTTACTCTGTCAACATTGACAGCAGTTCGTTCTTGAAAATCCAGTAACAATTAATTAATTTGAATTAATGGGTGTTCATGTAATAAGATATTTACTTCTTTTTTTAGCAATAGAAATATAAAATAAAATCAAAAGACTTATGTCAAGAATTAAAGAACTGCTTATCCAACTAGTGTAAATCAGAGTAGTATGAAAATTATTTTAAAATATAGTTTGTCTGAATTTCACTAATTTTTTAATTAAATACCTCTTCAATAATTTCATTTTTATGTTTTTGAAGCCAAACAGTATTTCTAAAGTGAATTAATGTCCTTGCTGCAAGAAAAATAAATAGATTTGAAGAGGTATTCTCAGAGCAAGACAAAGAAAAAGGTGGATTTACTGTCTTACGTGCTGAGCAGAGGCAAATATTACAGTTCCTTGTTTCCTTTTTTTCTGCCATAATTCCTGAGAAAGAGGAAGAAGCTAAATCTTAGGTATATATCTGTCACAAAATTAATATTTTCCTAAAATCATGAGCTATCTTGTAGGGTAAGAAGAGAACAGACTAACTTGTATTTATGCATCTGACCATATCCAAGAAGCCATATTTCATACTGAACTTGGGTTTCTCAGAACAAGAACAGGCAGGACTGGAGCACCATAGAAATGTTTTAGAGCAACTTGAACTGTATTTGCCAAAAGGACCTTGTAGAAAGGAAATAAGTGAAGACCAATGAAACAAGAATAATCCTCGGGAAAAAAAAATTAAATTATACGTACCTTGATTTGAGGTATCCTGAGAAGATAATATTTGATATATCTCTAGGAACGCAGCAATGTACTGAGTCCATAGCCAAGAAGCTGATGGAATTTTTTGTATTTTTCTGGTATACCTGGGACAAATTAGAAGACTGTTAATTTCTCAGCAGAAAAAGAGTATTTTGTGAAAGCTGTTAAATGAATACAGGAAGTTTTTCTGGTCATTTTCAAATATCACAGAGTAAGAAAACAGAAAGTCTGGTAGTTTATTTTGAAAGAATAATTACCTATTTCAGCTATTATATTTTCTTTACAGAACTGGGAGGAGATAGGATACGTGTTTCTTAAAAGAAGATCTGGTCAAGGACTTGGATCAAATTATTTTCCAATTGTTTAATTTTTGGAATTGATGTAATTGTCACACTGGTATTCTCTAATCAACCATTATCAACATGGCATCAATCATATTAAATCTGCTATCTTTCTGTAGAAAAGCTTGCTTTTCTTAATTTTGGTTCAAATACTTTTTTCTAAAGATTTTCCTTAAATATTTTTATGGGTTCTTTTTCAGAAACTGTTTTTTCAAATGAGTCAATAAAAACCTTCCAATATACCCCCTACAAAACAATATCATAAAGATGACCTTTGAATAATCTATTAAAATCTAGAAATAAAATAGTTTAAACACATTCTATCTGTCTTCTACTACCATGCATTAAATTTCATCATGATAAAATGAAGAACATAGAGGGTATGTACTGCTACAAAAATTAAAGCTAAACCCTATGAGTTGTATCTATTTCCTTCCCAGATTTTTACCTGGATTTTGCTACTTTGACTTTTGGGTTTTTTTATAATTTTTTCATATGTATTTCTGTGGTGCTAGGCAGTAGATAATTAAATTAGGATTTCTTGAAGGGTGAAAGGACTAAGGATATATTCAACTCATGTAAAATCACGATTTGGTGTGTAGCATGCATAGTATAGAATTCCTATTTCTACCATCACAGTATCAGTAAAAGTAAACTAAATCCAAGGATTATTTATGTGTCTAACTTATTGCTGTTGATGCCAATACTTTCATGAGTTCACTGCCATAATCATCAGCTACTGAAACTTTACTCAAGCTCTTTACGCTATTTCCACTTATCTCACTTGAAATATGAGATATCAGGTAAATTTAACGTAGTTTTAAATAGCTTTCTTGGGGTTGTTATTATTCAGTTGAATGAACAGTCAATCTCAATTACACTTTTAATGTACTGAGTCACAGACACATTCACAGGATGTGAACCCTTATATATATATATCTTCAAAAAACAGTGGTGTGAACTGGCATCATCAGCTCCAGTATAAATAGATATCTATTGCCCTGAAAATAAAAGTGATTTCATTTAACTGGTTTTTGAAAATGTTTTATGCTTATGTTGATTTCAAAAAGCTTAGTGCTAAATTGCCAACCAAACATTTCAACAGACATTCATATACTGTACCATTTTGAGGTTTACTACATTCATCAGAAATGGTAAGAAGGGCCATTTACAAGAAAACAACCGTCTGGTGGTGTTTATTATTTCCATTTATCTTCTTTTTCCTGTCACAGTGCATCCTTCCATGCCTCCTTTAACCAGGACATTTAACAGAAATAACACGGCTTGCTTGCCATTGTACCTGCTATCAGGTGTCATATTCCACATTGTTGGCTTATATTGAGTAATATTTCTCTTTCCTTCCTCTTCTTATCATGAACTTCCTTTATTGGGCTTTTCTTTCTCATTGTAAAGAAGAAGACCCTTCACAGCATGACCTTATACTAGCTTTATTTAAAAAACATTTGGCATGCACAAGTTACTTTCATTTCTTCATACTCCCAGAAATCAGACAAACTGCAGCATATGCTATTTAAAAAGATAGTTTGAAAAAAAAGCCAGACGGTTGCAGACAAATGCCAACTAAAAATGCCTCAACGTTTGATCTAAGAACAAACTCTAATATGAATTTTCCATCAGGGATGTATAAAATTTATGTACCACGTTGCCTTTTTCCATCATTGGGACAGTTTAAGGCTGTGGCTGTAGCTATACAGCTGTGCTACTCCATCTCCAAATCATACATTTATCCAGCCTGCATTCACAGTGAGAGGTTTTCTGCACCTTTTGTGGGTTCTAATAAAAGCAAACCACTACACTTACCTGACGATGCTCCAACAGTTTCAAAGCTAACTCCAATATCCATCAACCATTTGGGAGGCAGTTTTTATCTTGTTTATCAATTGTATATATAAGTAATAACATACCAAATACTAACATACATTTGATTTATATTCCATATCTATGCTACATGAAATGAAATAGTTTCTGGAGAGCTGCATAACATTAAACCTTATACATCCTAGACTTCTTGTAGAGTATAGAAGAAACCCCAGATGAAGTCTAGGACATAGAAGATTGTAGACCCCAGATGAAGTCTAGGACATAGAAGATTGTAGAGCTAATGATTGAAATAATTAGCTCTACAAAGAAAAGCCAATAATAAAGAAATATTTTCTTCCTTCAACATTGTGTCTTCACGCAGCTCTGTACATCATACAACCAATAACAATTGCCATATCAATAAAACCAGTAAATGCCATTACATTAGATACTGCTATTTAATTATTTAACAATTCATACAAGTATTTCGCTGTATGTATATCAGTATATACGTATCTATATATATGTGTGTGTTTCTGTGTATGTATTTAAAACATGAACAAACAAAAGTGGTACCCCCGGCTCTACTCACGCTTCCCTCCTAGCACTTCTCTTCCCATGAAAAAATGTTACAGTATTTTATGTTCCAACATATATCATAATAAAAATGGCTTTACATGCAGAAATGCTGGTACAATTTTCTTGCTTTGTGGCTGAAACTAATGTCACACTTTCCAGATATAAGTCAGCTTTACATATATCTCAACATGAGTGGGAAGGTATCCCATTTTTCCCATTCCCTTTGGCATCAATCAATATTCCAAAATAAAGGCTGTTGCACATAAAGCGTAGTGAGAGAAGACATGTAAACTGGCTGTTCAGTTATGCAGAATATAAAAGATCAGCTCTTCTCCTTCTACACTCTTCTCAGGAGTTATAGTCAACCAAACCACATTTACAATTCTTCTCAGTTCTTTGCATTCCTTTACTATGTGTACGTTACTCTGGCTTGTATTCAGAGAATGTGTGGTGAATTCTAAACACTTACACTCCTCAATATTTCACTAGAAACTCTGTGTACAGTGGTGGTTTCTGAATGCATACATTAGTCAGATTTACTTCTATATTCATTTTCCATAGGTTTTTTTTCTTTTTTCTTTTTCTTTTTTTTTTTTTACATCTATTTTACCCCCCAGCAAAATTCAGTTTGCATAAACTGCTATGCATACTTTTCACTGAGTACTGCTCTGGCTGAAAACAGTGGGCGTCAACCTGGCATTTTTTCTTCATCATACAATTTGTTTTCTTGTCAATAATGTTTAGAGCAAGGGATACAAATTATCTTACATAAAATGACTAGCTGAAGATAGCTGTCATGCACATATTAAACCATCTATCCTATCTGTATATTTGCAGATAACCTGCTAGAGTCATATAAATTAGTTTTAAATAGTTCAGTGTATAAGGACAACAGCAAAGCATACCATGATAAAACAAGGATCCTAAGGGTTTCTCCATCATTATATTTAAATTTTGGTTGGAGGATGAGCAAATGCAACCTAAATTAAGATCTTCTACAAACTTGCAATTTGGTAGAACTTTTACAAATCTTCATTACATTTTAATAAATATACATAAATATAGATATCATAAAATATATAATAAAATATATAATAAAATCTATAATAAAAATATATAATAAAAATATACATTTCCAATAAATGTATAGTAATAACTTATGCCTAGATGCAAAGAAAAGGAAAATATTTTATGAATGAGTTAAAAACAAATCTACAAACTTTAAGACTAGATAGCAACCAAACTTTTTTTTTCAGATTCTAGATATGCTATGTTAGAACATTTAATTTTATACGGTTTGTTCCATTCATTTTCCCTTTGAACTTCTAGAAATAGTATAGCCTTGGATGTGCACTGCATATGTGGTACTCCTAGTTTTCAAATGCAAATGAAGGCAGCAGGGATATTTTTCTGGCAGTAGAAGTCATTTTTCTAGAGTCTTATATATACAAATATGACTAAGATTGCATCCTTAAACTGTCAAAGAGTGCTTGTGTTCTCTTAAACATATGTAAGTGCTTAGTGAATTAGCTATTTACAATAAACACAAAATATTGATACATTAGAAAAATAGAATGCAAAATATATGTTCAAAATAGAGATGTAATTAGATTATATTATCTATTATTCAAATATTACATATAATTAGAATATAGTACATAACTGGAGTATAACAGGAATTAAATCTTAGGTCAGATTTCACCAGTAGTATAATTCACCAGAAATATTGTTTGGTTTTTCATTTTCTCAATATAAGGACTTGGATGTAGATGACCTGGAGAAGGTCCTTGCCCAGTCCATTGCCTCCACCCAGCAGGCAACTGAATATTGTATGTGCTGAGCCCTCTAGAGACTTATAAGGTAGAAGGGAATGACTTGCATGTTATTTTCTGATTTCAGTTTCAACCACAGAAACATCACCCCAGCTGAGTCATTCATTCATTATATGTTGGCAGCACTGATAAGCCCTCAGTTTGCTTTGTAATGAGATGATGAGTTCATTTAATAAAGGAAGGAAATAAAGTCTCTCTAGATCAGAATCCATTTCCTTTGGCAAGCAGATGTTGGGACACTGGAAAAATTGTATTTTATCTCAAGGGAGTGCTGCATGCCCAGAGAAGCTGTCTTATTTCTACAGTCATTGCCAATTTATTCTCTTTTTTCCTCGTTACCAGCCAAATATAAGTTTCACCACGCCAGACACCATGGGAACTGAATGCTGCGCATCCAGCAGCTATCAGTGCAGCCACATTCCAGGGATAACTGCAATACACAGGTAATGGCTGGTGTAAGCTCTAAAAAGAGTAGCTTCATTCAAGAGGAACTTAACAACAGCTCCATCTGGTACCTCTGTTCACTGCTAATTAGATGGCAGGGCAATGGGAGCTGGCTGGAACCGCTGCTGCATTCAAAAATTTGCTTAGCATGAACTATAAATTTGGCTACCTACAATTACACACCCTGGGAGGTGCTCAGGGCATGATTATTGCCCTTGGCAGTTAGCTGCCTCCCTAGTCACGGAATGACTCACTTTGTTATTAAAGCAAATTAAAGAAATTGAGGTTTATTGAGTGTTAGGCAACCCACTAAACAGTGGAATAAGGTTTTCTTGAAGGGTGGGTTTAATGCCAGAACAGCACTAGAATTCAATTTGAACAAACTATCTACAGTTTCCCTAGAAAAAGAGAAGTGTGCAGAGCTTGCAGAAGGAAGGCATTCGCAGGAAGAACCCTTTGCAGTAGCAATCAATGTCTGTGCATACACCAGAAGAAAAGTAGAGGCACAGTCCTGAAGAAAAAAAAAAAGAAAGTATTCATGATGAGAACAGGTCCGACCACACACTGTTTTAGTGAAACAGGGTCTAACACAGAGTGCTGACAGAGGAAAATGTATTCCTGTAGGTACAATTAGTCTCCTGGAACATTTTATACCCAGCTGAGGATCAGAGTCCGTCAATAAGGAGTTGTTCTTTGCAAAGCACAGTCTGAGGACTGACTGCTACCGCCTGGTGGTTTTTAATGGAAATTTGAAATTAAATGGATAGCAACAAGTTCACTGGTGAGGGGAAGAATCTTAATCAGCTTTCTCAGCTATTCAAAAAGAAAACTAAAGAGAACATAAAAGGAAAGGAAAAAATAGAAAGAAATTAGGAAAGAAAATAAAGCAAAAGTAAGGAAGAAGGTAAAATCATAGTATCAAAAAGCACCCAACCACAGGCTGGAATTAGCTTACCTCAACATCCTGAAAGCTTGTGTGAAAGCTTGCATTCTGGGATTTTTATCGTCTGCAATTGCTAACAATTTATGTAATACAGGCCCTCAGTTCTGTTTATTACATTCTTAATTTTTCACAGCAAAATTTAACACCTGACCTTGTATGTCAAGCATCCACCATAATCTCTCATAGTCAAGCATAACTGACAAGACACTATAAAAGGAAGAGGAAAAGAATTCTGTGTTAATGACATATCTTTGTTAACAAAAAAACAGCATAATATATCATTTTATACTACTTATTTTTAAAAGTTATGTTTATTAAAAACCTTTAAATTTCAAAACAACCAAATCAAAACACTTATAAGTAAAAAATTATTTTTTATTCCTTTTTAAAAGACATATGTAGGAAACATGCTTAAGAAACTAAATAATTCATTTTCTGAATTAACATTACCAAAATCTAAGAGGATAGAAATAGACAAGGAATATATTAACATTTAATAGGAGAAACCAGTCATCCCACATTTCAGTCCCCAGAAAAATGCTAGAATGTATGTTTACAAGCAAATTATATGTAAATAGAAAATTAGTGAGGTTACGAAAAGCACAGCAAATGGGAATTAAACAGGAGAAAAAAGAATCATGCTAAACAACTTTCTTTATGACAGGTCTACGGCATAAGTTAGAGGGAAACATTACTTTTTTATGTAACTAAATTGAATAGAAAATGCAGTTAAAAAAATTCAATAATAATTCTGACTTGAAATGCATTGTGCATACCTTAGATACTAAGTCTGTATCTAAAAAATTAACTTTGCAAATTTTTGATCTGGCATAAAATCAGTCAGATGAAATTCAATAAGGATAATTGCAAAGACCTACATTTGGAAACGTGGTAACAAATGCAAGAATGGAAAATGAACAATTACAGATTGGGCTGAAGTACTGCAGAAAGGAACTAGACATTGCGTAGTTAAATGGACTGTGAGTCAAAAGTGCAATGCTGTTCCTTATCATCATGTCAGGCAGCTATCATTGTGGGATATAGCAACAAGAATGTTCTGTATGACACTAATGACAGCTGTTCTGATCTATTTCTTCTGGGATTTTATTTATAGTTTGGAGTACATCTTCAGATTTGTGTCTAGCAGTTAATGATTTAAGCAATGTATAGAATAAAATATAAGTTGCATCCTGAGGAAGTATTGCATGTATATACTTTGCTTTAATACAAAGAATATTGCGGTTGTCTGTAAAGCAAGTGGAAAAATGACTGTCTTGTGGGACCACAGGTGAAAAATTAAAGAGTATTACAATTACAGCAGAAAGGGTAAAGGCTGCTCTGTACAGGTTACATCTTTACTGGAAGTTTTTTAAACTACAAAATAATTAACAGTAACGAGTGATCTCAGTATACTTAATACTACTCCAGACCAGGACAATGGACAACATGATCCCTCAAGGTTCCTTTCAATTCACCACTTCTTTTACCCCAAGTATACATATCATAGATGCTTAATTGCAATTGCAGTGAGTTCCATTACTGGACAAGATTTAACAAGACTTCCACAGCTCCTCAGAGACTCCTGAACTAATAAAGTGAATTTGATGGCAGAAAAAACCGTAAGTTTTCAAAGATACACACAAGGAGAAGAATGATGCAACTAGGCAAAGTCATCCACCTCTGACTTTAAAACAAATTTTAAAAATAGTGTAGTCCAGAAAGCCCCCTTCATAATTGTTGTCTTCTTGAAAATGCAAAGTTCCAGTGTTCAAAAACAAACACTTGAGACTTACTCCTAATCATTATATACAATTCCAACAGCTAACAAGGTATCTAACTAGTGACTACCTGTACAATTGCCTCATTTGCAAATATACAAGATAATTTAAAGTGTAAATTAGTCAGATTTCCAGGTATAAAATTATGCAGGTGCATTTTTTAATCCAGGTTCCTCCAGATTCAGCTTCTTTTCTTGAAAGTTGAATCAGATTGGAGGGCCTAGGTTCCACCATTTTCACAAGATCACTGATGTTTCTTTCACATAATGTAATGTATGAGTTTCATAAACTATATTATATTTAAAAAAAACCCTACCATACAGGTTTTGAAAATAAAGAAAGTTCACTGGACACAAATATGATCAGGTCAATTATAACAATATATGAATGAAAGACAATCAATTTTCTTACACTAATTTGAAATAATATTGTAATAGGTGTAACATAAGGCATACTTGCTCCCGAAGCATACATTTAAAAAAAAATACTCTTTCTGGTGTTAGTTTTCCAAATTATTCGATTGATGTTTCTTAAAATATAACATATTTATACAAGAAATTAAACTTAAATATGTGATGCCTTGTTTTACATATAAAAACAGTACGAGTATGAAGCTGAATCTTCCACACGTTTAAAGCATTATTTTGGTGGTACCAACTAATCACCCATTCAAGGAACCTTCTAAAGTTGAAAGAAAATTGTAATGCTAGGCAAAGGAATATTATTTAATATCTGGTGATTTAAAATGCTAGGTCCTTTCTATTCTACCATTTCTTTCATATTTAAAATAACGGCTCATTCCAGACTGAAATCTTATACCATGCATACTACAATGTAAGGCTCCAAGTGACTCGCTCAGCGTGGTTTTTAACAGGGCTTACTGTTGTTCATGTACTCTGAGTTGGACACACAGGAGAAAGACCACCTAGATATAATCAACAGGCCAAAGCAACAAAAAAGACTTTACTGACAACTTTCAGATAAGAGGAAAGAGAAAGAGAAAAGGAGAGAAAAGATCTAGAAAAAACACCTTAAAAACTACCAACTCCTGTGTTCCAATGCTGATAGAAATTCCCAGAAGAGGCAGGGTCCAGAGAAAGTTATGGCCTCGTATTTGGCCTTAAATACCTTTTGGCCTTCCTCGGTCCTTTCCCCAGGTGTAGCTTCCGGTCATTTGGCCAGTCAGGAGCCAGATTGAGATCTACAGAGGTGGAGTGTGGGACATTGCCTCCAGTGTGCCAGTGACTGGCAGCCACTGCCAGGCTGTGATACTGTGGTGCCTGAAAACGCACGAGTCAGTACTGTATGCAACACTAACCAATTTTATTTTTTCAATTACCTCTTTTATATGATTACACAGCGGATCTGACTAAGCAGCCAACCAAGATATCATGCACTCATGACCCGTTCTCAAGCCAACTGGTCTTCCAAGTACGTACATACATTCCATATTGGCAGTCTTCCAGCCAGGGACGGTCTGTCATACCACATATCCTGTTAAGCTGATCCTGACCTGTACAAAAAATGAAACAATAATCGAAAGATACAAATTAATCTAGTCACTGTTCTTCGATCTTGCAGCAGACTGGTGCTTCTAGTCCAGTTATTCCCACATGATACAGGCACTAGGGAAGGGGTGTGTGGGGCAGGGCACTGCCTCGCCAGGGCAGGGCCCAACCTGCTCCTTCCCCCACACACATGCATCCCAAAATTTCTTGAGTCTTTCCAGTCTCTCACATACAGCTGCAAGGAAACTTCTGCATTCATACTAGCAGCTGTCTAAGGCTGATTTGCAACATTAGGCTTCCCAGGGAAGTGGTCACAGCACCAGCCTGACAGAGCTCGAGGGCATTTGGACAATGCTCTCGGGAACATGGTGTGACTCTTGGGGATGGTGCTGTGCAGGGCTGGGAGTTGGAATCGATGATCCTTCTGGGTCCCTTCCAAATCAACATATTCTGTGATGCTGTGATCCATGGTTTTTGAGCAGTTCAGTATTTGAAAGTGCATTTTATTCAGTCAAAGCACAAATATTAGTTTTATGTTGGCTGCTTCTACATGGAGTACAAACACAGATTTAAGAGACCTCAGTCCATCTGTCAATTTTGTTTAAAACTTACAGGGTAGAATCTGTTGTCTTTTTATCTATATCATACACTTACACCATCCTATCATCAGGTCACAAAAGATTTAGTGTTAGGTCTTATGTGTAAGTGTTAGGTGAAAATTTAATTTACATGTCCATAGTAGGTACAAGTGAATATATACAAAGTCCCGAGTCAGATTTTAACAAGTTTACAACTGGCAGATATTCTCCACACTTGTGAAAGGACAGTACCATTAGTGGCAAGGTGGTCATACATAAGGGCAGAGCAATAATAGATAATCAATACTTGGTTCCAAACCAAGAAAAAGTAAGATGTGTCACTCTTGTTTTGATAATGTGTGGTGTATGGGGTTTTTTTTCAGAAGGGAAAATAAACACACTACAAAAATAAATACCAGAAAGCTAATAGATTTGAGAGTCCAGTCAAAATAAATTGCGGGCCAGTTTTAGGTACTAAAATAAACTCAGTACAGAAAACATATTTTCTTCCAGCATCTCTGAAACAACTAATTCATTATGTTCTGCAATTAATAATGCACTTTCCTAGAAGATCTGTCAAAACTAGTATCATATGACTCAAGAAATGTAAAGTGCATGCAAGGGACAAAGAAAGATAAAGTCAAGTACAAAGCATTAGGTTAATATTACTAGGTTATAAGGCTTAAAACCAGCTTTAAAAGACAAAATAATTTTTAAAAAATGAAGTAAAGGAAAGGAAAAAGAAAGAACAGTTAAAAAGGCAGGTAGGGATCTCTGATAAATGAGCACTGATATCTTTTTGTTTTAACCTATTTTCCACGTTAGGGAATTCAGTAAACATACTAACAGGACTCCAGTTAATAAGTTGATATGTTGTTACATGAAAAAACAGCAGTAACCCAGGAGAAAGTGAAAGACTGGTACTAGATTGATAAGGGGGACAGAACTGAGCTGGATCAATGCAATGAAGCTCAATAATATAAAAGTGTATGTCAAGCCATGTGCCTTGCACCTATATCTAAGACTTTCCACATTTTGCTGGAAGCTCTGAAAATTCACCTCCTGTGATTATAGCTATACATTTGGTTATGACTAAATCATGAATGAAATCATATTTGTCTCCCTTTTAAGTGTAATGGGTAAATATTTTTACAGAAGTCATAGGTAACACAATGCCTTGCTCATACCATACCTTAATCAAGACTTCAGTCCAGACACCTCATTTCAGGAAAGAACTTCAAACTGGAGTAATTGCGTATGAAGTTTACTAGAAATAAGAAAGGAAGCTCTGTGCACAGGGAAGAGATTAAAAGAGCTTATCTTTATTTTTCACAGTTTGTCCTGTTATAGCAAATGTAGCACACACACAAGAACCAAGGAGAAAGTAAACTTATTTAAACTCTATAACAAACAAAAAAGCTGAATAGGAAAGGCCTATTTAAAATTATAACTTGTATTCCAAATCAACAATGAAGTTGCCTGTAAAAGCATAAAAAAGTCTGCCATCCAGGATCTCTTTGATTCTTTTGTTTCTATTAAAATATATTCTGCAAAAGTATGCTCTTTTTATAAAATATATGACACTACTCATCAAAAGTCACATTAATGAAACCAGTAAAAACTGTAGTCACCTTAATCTGTTGAAGGAAAGTACTTTTGTCTCAATGTAAATATTCAATTAAAAACCTGATACAATGCCATTAAGTGTTCCTTCACCAAAATAAAAACTGCAGGACAGGAACATATCCATTTTAGGCAAATCAAACAGTTCAAATGCTGAAGTTATACATTTCCAATGATAAAACAGCAACACCTGACATATAGTCATCTTCAACCATGCATAAAAGGAGACAAAGGAATGTTTTTGCTGTTTTTTTGCTGTTGAAAAATCTTGAACCGGCTGAATTATGTGAGAGAGGAGTAAGTTGAACAAGATTCTGTTCCTCTCATGCAAATCTTTTTATAGCTGTCACCAATCTAACAATGAATGTTCTTAAATATTTAAGAAATTCCCATGTTAAAAACAGCATAGTGATTTTAACAAAATAACAACAGGAGAAATAATTAGTGAGTTGGTAAAACAGTCATCCTAGATAGGTTTCCATCTAAATTTTTTGTATCGTCAGTTTCAAACTCACTAGCTCTTTTAATTAAAAGAATTAAAGGAATTATACACAGGTGGAAAATGTCTAATTTGGCCTCACCCAAATGTCATAGAAAATACAGAAGATTTCCCATGAATGAATGTTGTAGATGTAGGTCTGTAGGGTTTTTAAACTTCACTTATAAAATTCTCTTTTAAGTGTTATTTCATATTGGAAAAATCACACTCCATCCTTGCCCACCTATTAGACTAATCCAGGTGTGGTTTTGTTCTCTGTAAAAAGACACATATAGTAAACCTGAACTGATTTACTGAGCAGGAAGGTAGTCAGGAGGAATGATCAGAATTGTTGGATTCAGCTGCTGTGCTGAATAAAGTTTGAGAGGAAACTTTTTATGAATAAATGAGAATCTACTCCAAACAACAAATCATTCTTCATGTACGTGAAGCAAAGAGGGTCCAACCAGACATTTAAGCATTCAGGAAAATTCCCATGATCTGTTCTTCTTAGGTATGCATGATTAAACTCTTAGTCCTGTACAGGTAGCACCAATGGCTTAATTATTGTGAATAAAGTGAAAATTCCAAAATTCAGCACAAAACTAAAGACATTTAGACAGACTAACATACGCACAATAATAAAGTTTTCTCCCAGAACTTGCTTATTAATGTCTTATTTTCTGGCCCTTATGCAAATATTAATTAGAAAGTGTAAAGATCCCTATTCCATTGTAGAACTCCCAGTAGGCTTCATTAGTTCTAACAGAATAAATTGGAAAAAAAGACCCAAAACAGAAGAAAAAGCCTCTTTTGCATAGGAAGCTATTTTCTTTATCAACAATACCTGTAGATATGGTGTTCACTGAAATGCTAAATCCAGACAGTATACTGTGAATGTGATTTGTGCAGAAGAAATCTACTGGTATAAAGGTAGAGGAGGCCTTCTGCCAACTCAGTCACCAAATACTTGGCAGTCTTTGTTTTCTCTAAAGGGAAATTATGACCCTGAATGAGTGTATGAGATTAACTCAGTTGGTTAGAGCATGGTGCTAATAATACCAAGTCTGTGGGTTAAATTCCTGTATGGGCCATTGACTTAAGAGTTGGACTTGGTGATCCTTGTGGGTCCCTTCCACCTCAGAATATTCTGTGATTTTATATAGTGATGAATAACACTAATTTAAGCTAGCTTTGTTAGTACAGGTGTCATTTTTTTAGGCTCCAAGGACCACTTCGAAAATTGCAGCTGACCCATTCTTTTCTTCCTGTCTTTTCAAGACACTGTACTGTTGTCAAGGTTATTTGACTATAGATAGTTTCATAATGATTAGAAACAATTCTGTCATTAATTTCTGATTTCAGCTACTCTTTTATGCTGCCCTGCGTTTGTCAAGCTTGTCAAAATAGCAACAGAGTGTGCTTGTCATATCTTTTAGCATCTTTAACTATTGGAATAATACTGAGCTGATCTCAACTGCTGTACTAGGAGAGACATACAATGTATGGAAAAGGTATAAAATGGAAAGCTTTTTTATATCATCACCACTGTGCCACTTGGTTCCAAAATTCCCCCTCAGCATCACTTGTTAAGAATTTTAGCTTGAAGTAAGTCATTTTTTCTATTCATTAGATTGAAAAGACTGAAGACTCTTTTAGTCCTTCTCACCAGACAGAACCAACTACTATAATTGTCCACCACTGGGTGAGTTTTAGCTGCTGTCCTCCTGGAAGTATAATTTGTACCTCAACTAAATATTTCCACTTATTCTTTTAACCTACTCAGGGTAGATGTGCTAGAATCCATCAAGCATTAGCTCTGTCAAGTGTATAAGACATTTCCATGAAGCCCATCTGAGCATCCTATGCCTTTCTCATCCCAGACAAGATTGTGCTATGTAGACTAAGCCTATCTGCATGTAGGTTATGGAAGTTGGGCTGGTAACAATTAGAATAAAGGTAGCAGCCACAGGTGCACTGTTGTGTTGCAATTGCTTCTTTATTAAATTATTTCCAGCAACAATTCTTTGTCCATTAAATAACTTACATTCGTAATCAAATTAATAACCAGATGGGAATGGCAGCTCCATATTCAATTATATGTTGTCATAGGTTGACCCTGGCTGGATGCCAGACACCCACGAGAGATGAGGACATGGAGAATCACAGGCAAAACAGGCTCAGGCTTAAAGATATGAAAGTGAATTTATTACGCTAACAGAAATAGAGCAGGATAATGAGAAGTTAAATGAGCCCTCAAAAAACACCTTCCACCCCCACTCCCTCCTCCCTGCTCTACCTCCTACCCCAACAGCACAGGGAGACAGGTAATAGGGGTTTTGGTCAGTTCATCATCTGTGGCTTCTTCCGCTGCTCAGGAGAGGAGTAATTTTCCCCTGCTGCATTCTGGGGTCCCTCCCAAGGGAGACAGTTCTCCAGGAACTTCTCTGACGTGAGTCCATCTCACGAGCAACAGCTCCCTGTGAACTGCTGCAACGTGAGTCCATCCCACGGGCAGCAGCAGCCCTCAAGCTGCTGCAGCATGGGTCACTCCTCCACGGGGTGCAGTCTCATTCCAGGTACCCACCTGCTCCAGTGTGGGCTCCTCCATGACCTCCAGGTGGATCTCTGCACCCCCGTGGGCCTCCATGCGCTGCAGGGGCACAGCTGCTTCACCATGGCCTTCACCACGGGCCGCAGAGGAATCTCGGCTCTGGCTACTAGAGCACCTTCTCCCACTCCTTGTTCACTGATCTTGGTGTTTCCATGGTTGTCTTCTGCTCGCATCTTCTCACTCTCCCCCTCTTCTCAGGCTGGAATTAAAACTGCACCACAAGTATTGTTTTGATTTCTTCTTAAATCAGTTATCACGGAGGCATTACCACTACTTCTAATTGGCCCAGCCTTGGCCAGCAGCATGTCCTTCTTTGCAGCCAGCCAGGGATTGGCTCTGCTGGACACAGTGGAAGCTTCTGGCAGCTTCTCACAGAAGCCACCTCCGTACAAAAACCTGGCCTTGCAAATCCAACACATATGCAAAAGCTATTTTCAGGTGGAAAGCTTCAAATGACTGTATTTTAACAGTTCATCTATACTACTGAAAGAAGATTTATTCATAAATATCTTTTTGTCCACTCTTTTCTACTTTTTTTTTCTTTTTTTTTGGGCAATTCTCATCTTTAAACTAAAGCGTTTATAAGAAGTCTTTTACATTACTGAGGACTAATGCTTGTAATAAAAAGTGACATTTTCATATTGTATTTATCCCCTGTAATATGAACAAAATCAGAAGTAACTCTAGGAAATTGCATCACTCCTTGCAGGTGGCTGTTGGCAGTGCTTGATAAATATTTTCAAAAGTTTTGGTTAATTTAGGAGTTTTCTCTGTAGTATCTTCCTTACAAAATGAGAACAAAAAGGTTCATTGCTCGATGACATCATTTTTTAACCACAGATGGCAGATAAGTACCATGCAGTTGAGCACTTATTCTCCACCACATTGGAGTGGGGGAGAAAAATCAGAGAATAAAAGGGCAAAAACTTGTGGATTGACATGTCTTAATAGGTAAAGAAAAAGCTATGTGTTTAATAAAAACAAAACAAGGAATTCATTCACTATTTTTCAGTGACAGACAGACATTTAGTCATATCCAGGAAAGCACGGCCCACCATATGTAGTGTTTGCTCTGGAAGACAAATGTCATAATTCCAAATGCCCTTCCCTGACATCTTATTCTCCATCAGCATTTATTGCTGAGCATGACATTATATGGTTTGGTATATCACTTCGGTCTGTTGTGATCAAACAACAAATTTTTTGCCTACTATCAAATTTGCCCACTGTTCTTGTCCACAGCCAACCTACTCCTTAGAGGGACAGTGTAGTAAGAAGAAAAATCTTTGGGACTGTGTAAGCACTGCTCAGTAGTAACTAAAACTTATATGTACTAACAACAATTTTTTCATCACAAATCCAAAACATAGCACTGTACAAGTTACTATAAAGAAATTCAACTCTACCCCAGCTGAAACCAGTACAGACTGTCATCCCTTCTGTTCTTCATCATTGTACTTATCAAAGAAATTTAAGCTATACATCAATCGGTCTCTTTTAGCCTTATGATAAACATAATATATTTATCCTTGTAGTTTCAGAGACTAGATCATCTCTACAGTATGCACTACTGCAGGTCCTTCTTCAGAGCTAAGTAAGTGTTTGTAACTCTTGGTTTACCACTGTCTTAGTTTCAAAGGCA
>WBMZ01007265.1:0-74452 GCA_013400975.1 Atrichornis clamosus
GCCGTGCCGAGCCGTGCCGAGCCCCGCGCCGCCCCCGCCGTCGCTCCCCCGCAGCCCGGGCGGACGGGAAGAGCCTCGGTCCAATTCACTCACCTCCGCGGCGCCGAGCGGCTCTGCCTCCGCCGCATCACTTCCGGGCGAGCGCTCAGCTGGCGGACGCGCCGTGACGTGCCGTGACGTGGGGCGGCGCGCGCGACGCCGCACGCACGGTGAGGGCAGGGAAGGCGGCGGAGTCGCGCCTCCTGCGCCCACCGGAGCGGGGGGTCCGGCGGGGCGGGGCCGCGGCACGACTGCCCCAAGGTAAAGCGGGGAGGAGGGAGGAAGGCGGGCGGGCACGCGGGGAGGGCGGAGGGAGGGGAGAGGCCAGAGGCGCGCGCGGTGGACCGACCCCCCTCCGCTACGCGCGTTGGTTCCGCCCGGCTGCGGGGGCAGGCCCGCCCCGGCCGCCAGGGGGCGCAAGGGCTCCCGCGCCGGCAGCGCCCCCTAGTGGCCACGCGGCGTCGTGCCATGGTGGGCCGGCAGCGCCATCTTGGCAGTGACTGCGGCCGTGGGGGCGGCCGGGACGGGCAGCCCTCCGTGACCCGCAGCGCTCCGAGCCCACAGCGTCCAGATACCCAGAGCGCTGCGTGACCCACAGCGCTCCGAGCCCGCAGCGTTCAGATACCCACAGCGCCCCGAGCCCATAGCGTTCAGTGCCCACAGTACTCCGAGCCCCCAGCGCCCGGTGCCCGCAGCATTCAGTGTCCACAGTGCCCACAAAATTCAGTGCCCACACAATTCAGTGCCCACAGGACGAGAAGACATGGCCTTAAGCTGCGCCAGGGGAAGTTTAGGTTGGATATTAGAAAGCACTTCTTCACAGAAAGGGTGATTAGACATTGGAATGGGCTGTCCAGGGAGTGGGGGGGTCACTGTCCCTGGAAGTGCTTAAGGAAAGCCTGGACGTGGCACTCAGTGCCATGGTACCATTGACGAGGTGGTGTTGGGTCATGGATTGGACTCGATGGTCTCGGAGGTCTTTTCCAACCCCATCGATTTTGTGATTCTGTGCCCCACAGCCCTCCACGCCCACAGCTCTGCTGCTGTGGTTCTTGAATAGCAACTGAAAATCATGTCTATCAATGAGTATCAATGATTTTCATTGAGTGACCCTCAGAATGAAGTACGAAAATGGGCAGGGAGAATTTTATCTCTGTTAGCATTAATATTTATACCTGTTCTCGAGCTTGGGAGTGCTTCCAATGCTGGGAAATATTTCTGTTCGTGCATTCAGTTGCATTTGGCTGGAAGCCAAGGTATGAATAAGGTGCATAAATCTATACTGGAGTTTGTGTCCATGTTGTTATATTTCTGTATGCTTCTATATTATATAAGCAAGGCCATCCAAGGATAGCTGAGACTTCATTTTCTCTGCTGAATTTTTCACACTGCATTAAAACCTTTCTCTGCTTATAAGTAATAGAGAACTAAACACACAGGAGGAGAAAATGGTTCTAACTGTATGGAAGCATGAGCAACAGAGTTGGATAAGACTAGAGACAAGTTCATATTGCTTTTAGAGTTTACCTGGACACTGTGCTTTTAATGAGAAAGCTTTTAATGAGAAAGCTAAGAAATAAGTAAAGCAATTTATTTTGTTTCCCTTCCCCCTCTCCACAGTCTAAGTCAGCATTTCTGTTCTTCCTGAGGCTCCTACAGCACTCTCAGGGCAAGAGTCTGGATGTCCTACTAAAACCAGATAATGCCTTGACCACCTCAGACTAAGAGAATGAAACCTCCGTGATCAAAAGGGGACTAGTTAAGTGTTTCCACTTTCATTTATTCAAATGAAAAGAATGTTGTAGAATCCTAATTTTGTGCAAATTGGCTTATTTGAAATTACATATGAAACAGTGATAAAATCCATGTCCTTGCTTTTACTATTTAATTATATTCTCTTTGCATGGAGTTTGCTGCTTCTGATCAAAAGACTGCTCTATATGCAAGAGAAAGCTTAAAAGAGATCTAAGTTCAGTCAGAAATCTGAGATAGAATAGCAGAGTTCTCATCCCAGTTGATGAACAATGTGAGTACAGTGACTTAGGGAGTCTTGTTCAGAGGTGTCGATTGGGGTTTCAGATCACTTCAATTTGCCAGCAGAAAGACACTGAGATGACAAAATCCTAAACCCTGTGAAAGTCACCCTGCTTTCAGATACCATTACTGAATAACTTGATTCAGTAACTTCGTTCTTTTTCACCAAATCTGCATATATTTATGATTGCAGCTTGTAGATGGAAACAGGGAGAAAGAAAGCTTTGAGTCACATTAATCCTTGATGGTAATGTCTGTCACTGGTAGAAATGAGGATGAAACACCATTATGAAAGAATATGATTTTTTCATTCTAGTCATTTTTCACCATGTGGAGATGGAATACTTTAGCTGTGATTGATGTTTTTCTATGATGTGGTTTTGTCTGAATCTTAAAAAAGGGTGTATGAATGTTCAATCAAGAATGAAAATCAAGTGAAGTTTTCATTTTGCCAAATACATACTGCAGCCACATGTGGTCGACATTTGCAGGGTACTGTCACAGGCCACTGACTCATTGATTTGAGCAAAAGAAGACAAAATTACTTTTGTGGAAACTAGATTTTGAAACTTAACATTGCTGGAAGGCATGTGACCTGCCCAGCTATCACAGGAATCTGTGACCCCTTCTCTCCCCGCTGTGCCAGAGGAACTCATTGTCTCAGTTGTTGTCCCTCAAGGAAATGACAGCCCACATCCATTGCTGCCTTAGGAACCGCAGACTCATTTTGGCAGACTTGCATGAAAGATGAATATGGATTACTGACCTCTCGTTGCTGTGGAGAGCTCTGAAAGGAATGATTGATTATCTGCTGCATTAGCAGCAGGAGAGAGACTGCAGGTCACTTTTCAGCTAAGTGGTATCGTTCAGCTCTTAAAAAAAAAACCCAGACATGCACATTTTTCTGTATCTCTTTAAATAAACTTCAGCCAAAGGGTGCATTTGAAAATAGGGGCTATATTGTCATACAGGCTGGATTGTCATATAGGCACATGGTATGGAATATGGTGGTGCTCCTACTACAATGTTGATATACCATGGTCTTGAATGACATCATTTACTTCCATAACAGAGGTGTGACCACAGCTTAATTCTGAAGGCAGTCAGCTCAGCAGTTTGTCACTGTGTCTTTAGACTCCTTGCCAGTAGCAAGGCAGCTGTCAAATAGAAGTTGTGTTACTCCTAAATAAAACATTTTATATCTGAGAAGTTCAAAGCTGCCTTTTCAAATTATTTCACACAGGATTCTGTTCCCCACCATCTCCTCCCATAAGCAAATACAGTTTCAGCACCAGCACTAGGTGTGTGTTGCTAACACATGCCCCAGTTAGCTGGGATGTGAAAGAAGAGATCTATTGTTCTAAAATATCATTTTTTCCCCCCATGTGCTCTTACTTTCACCCTTTGTTTTCTAAAATCCTCTATGTACTCACTGCTGGCAGATTTTGTGCTTAAAGTGAGTAGCTAATGCTTGCCTTGAGAAGAAAGGATGAAATAAAATAGACTTACAACTTCAGCAAAAGAGCTGTGCAGAGAGGAGGAGAGTGCTGGACATGCGTTCTCAGCCAAGCACCCCTTGCTGGGAAGCAGCTGTGATTTAGTGGCTCCTGGATTTGTAGTCAGTCTCGGTGCAGCCTATCTTCTGTCCTAGCCTTGCTTTGACACTCCACTCTTGGGGTCATTTTACAGTGCAGTTGACAGATTCCTTCTATTATTTTTATATAAACTTCTAATCTAAATTCTGAACAAGCCTGCAGTAAACTGGTGTGGTGTTTCACTGGTTATTCAGATTACTGAACTTTTGGGTCAACCATCTAAAAATCCAAAGCAATGAGTATTTCTTTCCTGAAAGAAAAATTTCTTGCATTTTATAGTCTAAGGGACTATTTGTTTTAATTAACAGTGAAAAGAGTTTGCATCTTCACCACACAGTAACTCATTAACTGCTCAGATCTCCTCTGGAGTTTGGATACAATGGGGTGTTTCAGGTGCTCGATGTGTGTGTAGATAAGAGGGGTTTGCACGCAGGGCAGGGGAGCGTTACAACCCCGCGCTGTGCGGCCCTGCCCCGGTGCCCAGCAGGGCTCGTTTGGAAGGCAGCGCTTGGCTTCCCTCCAAAGCCCCAATTCTGACAGCCGGCCCCAAACCAGCCTGCGACCTCCCGCTTCTGCCCATCGACACGTCTGTGCCTACACACCTACCTTTGACCTCTCCTGGTTTGCTTTGTGGCAGTAAACACCTGAAATTTGCTCAGCTAATACAATAGCCATGTACTTTTTGACAGAAACGCCTGTGGTTAACCTTTGTGGGCTGCACTCTGCAGTAAAGTGAAGGGTGGTAGAAGTTAAACAATGGGTGTGACTACCACAAAATGGGTGTTAGTGGGAAAGTGGTGTAACATCCACTTAGCATTCCAGAGATGTGAAATATAATTATGATTTAAATGCCAAAGATGTAAGTTGCAAGATGAGTAACTACAAGGACATGAAAGCCTCCCTTATCTTCCTCTCTATCCCACTCAGAATCATTTTGCACACCCACAAAACTAATACAAGTAGTGTCACTTGATGAAATTACACCTGATACATGACTTGTACCATCACTTACATTTCTGTCAGTGTGGGCTCTGTTTATACCAAAGGAAAAATTCCAATCTCATTTACAACATTTTAAGTTGGAAGTAATTTCACTCTCAGTGGAATTACTCTCTATTTATACTCCCACTCAGATCAGAATCTGACCCAGGCTTTGAATTTTGTCTTATTTGCTCTCATCCTTTCCTGAGAAAGACAGGGGTCCTCAATCTGTAAAGGCTCCTCACATCTTGACTGTATCTTGGCAGAAAAGGCTTATGAGCAGGTCTTTAATGTTAGGAATTGTTGACTAAATGAGCCCCAGGAGCAGCTGTTTGCTGAGTATACATGAATAGCTGCTTAATGTCTTTTACATCATCCAGCATATGTGGGAAGGAGAGCAAGAATGCAAAAGTGCAGCCCATACCTAGATGAGGGGCTACACAGTTCTGTAGCAATTACAACACAGAGAAGTTAAAAAATTAAAGAATAAGTTGTATGTGGGGGAGTGGAAGCAACTATTGGGGGAAAAAAATTGTTGGTTCTAAACCTTTGAATAAAATTTTTATAACAGATTCTTGGTATGTTTAAAATCCAAAACCAGCAGGTGTACTCAGCTCTGAACAAAGGGCATGTGCTGTCCCAAGTTGTCACCTTGGAAATTGTCCAATGCGTAGATCAGAATTGAAACCTATATTTTAAACATTTTTTCCCCTGACATTGTTCCTGTTATTTTCTTTATGGATTACATGAAAACCTAAGCTGTTATCAGCTTCACAGAGTGACACCTTCAGATAAAAGCAGAGGGGTAAGGCCAGGAGGGGCTCTAGGTGAGGCCAGGATTTGGAACTCAACCTGTGCTAGGTTGACCCTTGTAACTGAACCATTTCTTTTCTGTACAAAATATGCACCTGGCAGGGGGAAGCAGTGATTTTTCAGATACATCTACATCTGTGCCTTCATGTATGACTAATTTCATTGCCTGAAATGAAGCTGTAGAGTGGATAAAGTGAAGCACTTACTCCAAAATGCTTGATGAGCTGGGATTACCTAGTAATATTATTGTGGATATTTGTTTCCTAGAAATACCATAAATATTTACTAGATGTACTTTCTGCTGGGTAGAAAGAATAATCTTTTACCTGGGGGAAAATATATGGTTGGTTAAACATGTTAAAATGCAAATAGCAAAATAAAAATGTTCTCTCTTAAGAACCAGAGAAAAACAGAGTTCTTGAAACCACAAAAGGTCTTTAGATCATAGTAACAGTTAAGACAAGATTCGGAATTAATAGTTTGGGGTTTTTTTACGAGAAAGAACTGTGGACCAAATCCTGTCTTCAGGTTAGTATCTGTAATTCTACCTTTGGTGAGGGAAAGAGGGTGTGAGCATCTGGAGCCACAGGAGGCCCGTTCTGGTCAGCTGCTGTGGTGGAGGCAGCAACTCGAGAACACCACAGCCTGAGAAGTCTTTGGCTCAAGCCCTTCTTCTAAAGCCCAGAATAACAGGAATGGCCACAGACTGCAAGGAGATGAGCCATAGCACACTGCCACACTTCCCACAGTAGTTTGGGTGCTGCTTTAGGAAGCAGCTTTTCCTTATGGTCAAGAGAGCGCTGCCTCCAGAGTGAAGGTCAGGCTGTCGGAATTACTCTGCTCCAAACTGTCCATTCCCAGCACACAGGTCTGGTTTCAGGGTAGATTCAGCCACAGTAACTAGAGCTCCAGGTTGGCAGATGGATCCTGGGACAGTCAGATAATGTCCTGTCCCTGACACTTGTTCCTCATTGCATCCATGTACTTACTTGGCAGTGCTGCTGCACCGTCCTTTGGGACAGTAAGGTACCTCTGACAGCTGCAGTGCCCCTCAAGCAGAAGTAATTGTTTCTGTTAATTTAATCCATGTCAGAAATGTTGTTATCCAGAAGTGGATTTGTCTCAGGGATATTTGTGATCTGTCATGAAATAGTGTAACCACTTCCATGATAAAATACTAATTTACATAATGTAAGAATAGGATTTCATTCTTTCTTCTGACAAATATTCTTATCACACCTGGAGGCTGATTCAGTGGGCTCAGCAGGTACACAGCTCTCTGAAAATCAAGACATTCAGGACTTTCCTAAATCCACAGTTAGTCTGCCTCTCCTGAATGCTTAGATAAAATAGCTTTCATCACCTTTTCATCACATCAAACTCCAGTTGAGTCATTATTGCCTCCTTTCGTGGTATCACAAATAAGCTTCTTAGCCCCTGAAGCCTATACAGGTTTTCAGCAATATTGTGGTGGTTTTATTACGTATTCCATTCACAGATTTCAAGATGCTTTGCAAAGATAGGGTCAGCACTGGTACAACAATGTCTCAGGAAGGGGGACACGCAGAGTTTCGGTGACTTGCTCAATGTCTGTTGCAAAACAGCAGTGAAACAGAACCCAGGCATTCTTGTACCAGGCTAGATTCAACAGAGCTCTAAACCAAGTGCTTAAATTTCAGCAAGAGCTCAAGCTGTTTGAACATAGACAGATTTAAGTATCAGTTTAAATACTTTGCTGGACTGGGTCTTCGGCTTTCAACAGCTAATTATTGTTTACAGCTATTTCAGGGCTTTTTCATATAGCTCAGCAGATCTTTGGATGGTGGAAGTATTTTTAAACTAATTCAATGGTGTGAAAAAATGTACTGCTTGCTGGCCTTTTGGCATCTCAAATGTTCATGCATATGTTTGGGGTTTTGTCTTTTTAGATGACACCAGCAACTCGACAAGAAGTTCTTGGCCTTTACCGCAAGATATTGCAAATAGCCAAAAACTGGCAATCAGCATCAGGACAGATAGAAGAAACTATGAGAGAGAAAGAGTACATTAAAAATGAAGCCAGAACATTATTCCGAAAAAACAAAAACGTGAGTGTCCTTACAGTTTTGAATTTCTGAACGACTCCCCTCTTGCTCTTTGCACTCTCTGTGATTGGATGCTAGGATAGGAGTATAAGGGTTAAGGTCCCAAAATTTCATTCACCTTAAACGCTGGTGTATTTGGGTAGCAATTTAAATTTAATTCCTGAGAAAACTCAAACCATTTCAGCTCTTCATTAACTACTGTAGAAGTTTACAAGGTCTTTTTTCAGTAAAAAAGTGCCAAGAAAAAATTAAATTCCAAAGATACTGCCTGTGTAATTGAGGCAGCTTTTGATCTTTACAAAGTTAGCTAAGTGTATCATTACCCATGCAATGGCAAACAGAACTCAGCAGCTTCTTCTTTTCTTTTCAAAGCAGCAATTATTGGCACTTCTTTTAAAAGAAGCACTTTAATTTTTTTCTTAAGGAAGAAATTTCAAACCCTGGTAATCAAAGGCCCTTCTTGTAATTCAAGATCACAACACTTATTTATATCCCATATTGGTCTGGGATGAAATTGAAGTAATGCAAAATCAAAAAATGAATTTAAGTCAGAATTCACACCACATTTCTGACTTCAAAGAGAGTTTCTGGATAGGATGATAACAGAATGTACACCAAAGAGTGTCTTTCCTTTCTCCTCTAGCAACCTTGCAGAGTGACAAATGGGTAAGTGTGTTTTTTTCATAGATGTAGTATGTAGTAGTATTGTCTTTTTACAGAGAAAATACCATGTTTGGGTAAAAGACTCCATCTTTAGCCTCAGTCCTGATAGCCTCTGGGCCTTAACATTCAGTGCCATCAAGCCCAGAACTGTTGAGTCAGGAAAAATACCAATGTTACCTTTTATGGATGTGAAAAATGCCATCATTGTATCCCTGGGATTGCCAAAATAAGCTAAAGAAAGCCACGTGGCTGTGCATCATTTACACTTGAGCTTCCAATTGCTATTTGCTGCACTCATACAAAACACTTGTTTGTATGATTGTAGGTAACAGATCCAAAGCTGATTAAGCAGTGTATAGAGGAATGTGAGGCAAGAATAGAAATTGGACTTCACTATAACATCCCATACCCGAGACCTGTGAGTATAAATCCAGTCCCAAAGTCTTCAGTGATACCCACTGAGCTCTCCCTGCACAACAAAACCATCAGTTTACATCACTATCACTGCATTGCATTTTTAGATAAGCTGGCATTTAAATGTGTGCTAAATCAGAGCCAAATGTACATTGAAATGTTCTCCATCTTGTCACTGTAAATTGGTGGATTTCTTCTCAAAATAAGGAGTCAAAGCTTAAATGGAGTTGCATGAGCTAAACTTGTGAGGCCTGTGAATATTTAGCCAGTCTTCTCTGACCAGTGAATATAGAAAAAGATGGTAATGGAATCAAATAATGGAAGAAAATGAGAGAATAAAAATACTCAATTACATCTGCCATAGATACAATAATTTTTATAGCCTACATTGCTGTTAACTGTTCTCCTGGTCATAAATTAAGTCTTATGAAAAACCTGCCTATGTTGCTGCTTCTTTTCACTTCTTCCTACTGAAATATATAACCAAGATTACTGAAATGCTGGAATTTGCAGCAAAGTCCTCTAGTGTACCATTCAATGCAGTGTCCTCACTGCCCAGTCACTTCTGTCTGTAGAACTTTATGCTGCCTCCCACAGAGACATCCTCTCTTCTCCTGTTGATTAGTTTCTATTTTCACATCTGCAGTTCCCTTACCAAGGCAGTCGTGGTCAAAATTAAATTGTATCTTCTTCAGATGCTTGCCTAGACTATGGTCACTGTTAGCATCTGTTTCAGTATACAGAGTACCAGTGCACAGCTGGCAAACAGTGTTCCTAGAAATGGGCCTAAAATGTGTGCTCTGCAGTGGTTTCAAAATCCCAAAGGATCTGCTCCTTCAGACAAACTGGATGATTATTTTTCAGATTCCAGAAATCTCTACTGCTGCTTTAGTCAGTGCTTTTACTACTATTTGCACCTAAACACCCATCTTACAGAATGACAGCCTCAGCAACAGTAACATCTGACTGCTCCCACCTACATTTTTCAGTCACTTAGGGGGGCTTACAGCTGCCTGATTCCCACTAACAGTCTTACGAAATACAAAGACTTTGTCAATCAAAGGAAGAGCCTGTCACCTATTGCTCCTTCTGCTTATGGAGTCAATGACATTGATTGTGCATTTTAATGTGCCATATATAATCATGACAATAAGAAGGCAGGCTTTCAATACATACAGTTTGGGGTTATTTTGTGACTTGTTAAGTAGGTATGAATAAATCACATAGTGATTCAAGACATCTACTCAGGAATTTTTAGGGTTTCTAGTTCTTACTGTTCTGGAACATTGTCAGCAATCCTATTTCAACATGTATTTTATCACTGCAGTCTGATATCAAACTGCAAAACAGCATTACTAAGGCCTAAAATATATAGGATTTTAATAAGCACAACAATCAGGGCCTGAAAGTTACACCACTCATCACTCCTCAGAGAGAGCTCCTCCTAGAAATCTAATAACCTGGCTTCAGGTAATACAGTTGCCCTCTCCAAAGTGTGAAAAAACTATTTAAACCTAGTCTGTATACATGCTGCCTTTTTCTTCCCAATTTGCACCTAACTGGTGGGATTTTCTTTTCCAGATCCATCTGCCTCCTATGGGCCTTGCCCATAAACAAGGCCGTATGTTGCGACACCAGGAAAAGTTAAGGAAGATTTCTAAGCCAATATACCTGAAATCCCATGATGAAGTTTCATAACCCACCATTTAAGATGTGATGTGTAATCACATCCTTTAAGCTGTGAACTGCAATCCAGGTGTTTTATGTGCACAACTGTGAATGAAGAAGGTTTGGTCACTTGCTCACACATTTCCTGAGGCCAAGAAGCCAGCTGATCCCTTGTGTATGATGAGTCAGGTTGGTCTGGTATTTATTACTTTTCAAACACTGACTTGTCAATAAAAGTAACACTTTTCAAGGAGTGAGGTGTGATACAAAGATTACTTTGACATCAGGACAAATTACAGCAGGATTTCAAACTCTGTCCATCTCTAGCAGGGTTCTCTGATGGTTTGAGGATTCGTGTTCCATTGTGACTCAAGAGAGTGCCTTGTGTAAGGTCAGCCAAAATCAAGGAGGTCCAGGAGAATCAAGCAGACACAGTTCCTCCAGAGCTTCTGAATGCCAGTGGGAATACAGTCACTGCACCATGCAGCTGTCTCCTTCCTCTCTGGTCCCTGCTCTGCTTGTTGTCCCTGGAGGAGAGTTCCAGTTTCATAGAACCCTCGTGGTGGTTTTGTTTCTGAATGGACAGTAGCAAAGAGACAGCAAAAGTGCTACTACTCTTTCTTCTTCCTCTTTCCAACTGCAGAGGAGTGGCCTAGAGCCTCTATGTCAGCTTTTTTCTCCCTTCCTTTGGAGAGGGTGTGGATGTGAAATGCAAAGTTTGGAATGCCGTTACACAACTCTGAGTAAAACACTCCAGTGTTGGCTTCCTCAGGTTCCCATCTATGGACTGGCTGAAAACTCTCCCTTCAGGGTATCACTATGGAAACAAGCTTAGGATGCTTTGGTGTCCTCACTGTGTGTTTTCACATGGTCAGCTTTTCAGCATAATCAGCACACTGGCTTTCTCTACAATTATTTTAATTTTACTGTTAGGCTTTAACTCTTATACTATTGGCAGAACCCCAACTTTACTACAAGAAAATATCTACAAGTCTCCTAAGTTTAAGGGGTATTTCTGTTTCACAGGTGCCTCATGAATAGAAGTAAAATGAAATTGATTTTCCTTTCACTGGCCACCAATTGTTTTGGCTCCTTTTCAGTCCTCTGACTTTACCAGGCTGTTTACATGTTCTCTTCAGGGAAGTTAGGGGAGCTTTCAATCCTTCAGGCTGGAAGTACCAGTGAGACCAAGCTGTGGATAAGAGCCACACTGTACTGGACACTACATAAGCACAGCCCACAGGACTTTGAGGACAATCTATTCCAGCCCAAAGTTAATAGTGGGGGGGAAAAAAAAAAAAAGCAAATTTGAAAAATGCAGTGTGTATGATTTCTTACTAAAGTGGGAGAAATCAATGAAATCTCATTTCTGAGCTCTCCAACTCATTCTAAACTCTCCAAGCTCTAATAAACAATGACAAAGAAATATTCTTGTCTATCTGAAAAGTAACTTAGAGCTGATCGTGTGCCGAACAGACTGACAGTCCCTCCCCCAAGAATGCACTTGTAAGAGTGGAAAAAGTACAAGCAGATGTGAAAGTACAAGGAAACAATAAGAAGAGTGAATCAGCATGACAGGTACTGGCTGGCCCAATTTCTCACTACCCTTTATGGCTTCAGTCCACAAAGGTATCTATTCCCATATAATTATTTCCTGAGAATGCTTCATGTGGGAAGTAACAGGTAAAATGCCATTGTTCTGCCTGTCAGTGGGAGCTTTGCAAACTTACTGCTGCCAGGAAGACAGAAAACAACTCTCCTTTAGCCTAGGAAAAGGAGGATGGCATAAAGAGAAAAAAAAGTAACATGATTACACAGACTACTTAATCCTTCTTTGAAAGAAGTCCAAATACAGTCCTTTCCTATCCCCATTCTGATACACCAGTGTAGGGATGTGTCAACTGAGCCAAACCAAAATGTGCAGAGACAAGGGGTTTGAATGGAAGCTTAAGCTCACTCTTTGTCATTAAACTATCATTTGAATCTTTTGAATTGCTAAAGTTCATGTGACTAATGAAGGTACTGATGCTGTGATGCATCAGGTGGATAAACAGCCATGTAAATGAGCAGTCTAAATTTACTGTCTGTGTTACAGTCACAACTCTTTGCTAAGCACACACTGTGAGATGTAGATTATTTCAAAAGAATACCCCTAAAATTACAGAAGATTTACACCAAATTGTAATAACAACAGGAGTTTGAGTTTACTTCTGAAGGAAAATAGAAGCAATTTTTAAAAGGTTCAGGTAGCCTTAAGCAACTCAAATGAGTATCCACTTGCTTAACTGAGAAACCAGCAAGTTGACCTGCAGTAACAGCATCCCATCAGTTGAGATGCCTTAAAATGCTAGGTAGCCTAATAATTTTTCAAAGTAAGTGTTCGAGAAATTATTAACCGGTGCTTCATCCTCATTACTCTCCAGCATCAGAAGGCAAAGACTGAAATTTGTTAAAACCTTGGGCTGTTCTGCTAAAGAAAGGATTAGATCAGCTCTTCTGTCAAGTCTGGAGAGCAAAACCTTTCTTTCACAACCTCAGTTAAACTCTGTATGGAAAGGAGCATCTGCGTTAACTGAAGTCTTTTGGTTTTGGAGGTCAAACTGGTAAACTACCATTTTGAGGAAGTTTCATAAAAAATTTCATCTGCAACTCAGTCCAGCAGGTAGGCAGACATCTCAACTGGTACTCTTGCATTAAAAGCCAAGGCTCGTATAACTTCTGTCAAGAAGTATCCCAACGATTGCACAATATGTCATTCCTACACATTCATTTTACTTGCAAAAACAGGTTGTCCTAAAATGCCTCTGCGTTCTGAATTTGTAATGCACTGGATTCAACCAGACAGTGTACACTCTGTCCTGTACTTCCTGAACTTTCTCTTACTCCCCTTCCAGTAAATACTGTCTTTTTCCAATTTATCACCCTAGTCAGGAGATGCTTTAGAATAATTTAGAAGAAAATGATGACATTAACTTTATATTCTTTAGAAATAAAAGTCCTGAGTCAGTTGCATGAACTCTCCTGCAAGCTAAGTGGTAGGCAAGGCAGTAATAATTCGTTGACACAGTATCTGGTGTTGAATATCTAAGTAACACCTCCTTTCTGGAAATTCTGTCTCTAAATCCATCATTAGTAAGGTTCTAATGCATTAGGCTATGCACTCAGGACTAACATTAGCAAGCACACAGTCACTGAAGAAGGTGGACTGGGCACCTTACTGAGTGTACCCCTCAGTGTTGTCTGGGGGTGAGGAAATGCTCATTATGCTGCAGCAGCGTCCCAATCAATCCCAAGGGAAGCATCACAGCAGTGAAACAGGTTAAGGCAGATTAGGTTATCTGATCCATCTTCCTACTAATACAAGCTTGTTCTTGTAATACCTTTTAGATCGGGAGAAAATAGGGCAGCCTGGACCTCCCTCTCCTGGGGCCCTGCTATGTATCCATCAGAAATGGTACCAGTAACATCCAGCTTTTATCCACAGACAGAAGGGTCACTGATTTGATCATACCTATAAATTCATTTCCAAGAATGCTAATTAGAGCAGAGACCTGCAACTTTCACTAATTTCTCTAATCCTATTAGGCAAAATAAGCTGTAAGTAGAAAAATTTGGGGCCTTTGTATTGTCTTCTGCTTTTTCACTGTATAATTTTCCCTTTAACAGCCCAACAGTGTTAAAATCAGCAGGGATAGTACTTTCTGAAATGAATTTTTGTACAGGTAGACAAAGGTTTAAATCTCCTAAGAAAATGTACAAACCCTGTCCTACAGCATCCATAGCTGGAAATCTCTCTCTGCTAAGGGAAAAATATCTCCTGCTCCATAATGTCAGGATAATGCATTTTTTCCTTCTGCCTTGAGTTATTAGCAAGGCTGTGAATCTACAATTTCCAGTAGCTACAGGTGGGTTTTGTGGTTTATTTAATGAGTGCTTCTAACTAAGAAATGAAAATTCTAAACCCATAAATCCAAGGATCCTAATACTACTATTAAAAGGTCCAACTAGTGGATGAGTTGCCTTTTTCTTTTTTATAAATGCATCTCAGCCAAGAAAGGTTGTGAATTCAAATGTTTAGCCAGCTTATCATTCTCCAGGAATGTCTAGACAATGCTCAGGAAGTAAGGTTGGGAAGCTCATTTCAAAGAACCAGAAAAATATCTCTAAGACAGATATCCCTTGACAGTAAATTCCATTACTTTTTCTGTAATAGGGAGGGCAGCCTAGGAAGTCATTACTGCAGTAAACACCAGCTAAAGCAACTCAGCCATGCCTGATCCCTGGTGAAGGGCATGCACAAACCCACTTTTACAGATTCCTCTTATCTATATATTTTTTACCACATCTACAAAAGCTTAAAATACGTCTTTAATTACACTCCAAAAGATGCCTTCATATCAAATCCAAACATCAACACAGAGGAAGCATTTAGAAAATCAACACAGTAACAAGGAGATTGCACACATGTAGTCGCAAAGACACTGCATATTCACGAGAACCACAACTGTCTTTTAATAAACTATCAATTACTGTCTGTTCACAAGAAGGTGTTAACAAGAAACCCACATGGCCACCTATGACATAGATTTCCAACAGTTTACAAGTAACTGATCTTCATAAAATATAATTTAGGTAGCAAATCTGACTTTTTTTAAAAAATGCTTTAATTTAGAGGACTGTGTTTGCAAGACTAGCATTATCTGCAGGGGAATTGAGAAACCTTAATTTTAGTGTTTCAGAGCTGTTGGCCCAGCCTCCCTTTCAGCAGCTGAGCTGTCACCAGTCCCTTGCTGCAGAAGCTACATCTAAATACAAAGATCCTTCTGAGAGCAGTGACTGAGCTGATCAGTCCGTAGGGAAGGATTTAACAGCCAGGTCCTGCCCCTTTGGCCTGCATGCAGGGCTTTCCAACAAGGAGGCTCATGGCTGGTTTGTTATCTCTGATGCCACAGTGACCTAATTAGTGATCTGAATTGTTGATGCAAGTACGACAACAATTAGATGCAGACATTCAAAAATATGGTAATCACCACAATGTTTTTAAAATACATAGTAAACTTCTGTTATTTAATTCTATGAAAAGTACAAAGTATCTCTCTTATGAAGCCTAAGAAAATAATTTTTTCAAGGACCAATTTTAATTAATTTATAGATCTGCTGAAACATGATCCTCATCTTAAAATTTGTTGTCTGTTTGGATGACTGTTCTGTAACACTCGTAAACAAGTTTTACTTTGGTTTAGGTGCCAATTATAATTTAGTCTAATTTGTTAAGAGTAGTTTCTTCCTCTCAGTAATTTGAAACACCTGCACTTCCCTGTCCCTTCTATTAAAACAAACATCCATTGAGTGTCCTGGCTTGACATTTTGGCCCTACTCACCACGTACCAATAATGATGCACCAAATGCCTGCACACTGGACTGTTATGAGGTGTCAGAGGTGGCGCATGAAGCTGCTGTTTACCTGTGTGTATCTTTGTGCAGAGCAGCGCTGCACAACACACCCCTGACACTTCTGGTTACTGTGTGTTACCATTCTTAACAGTTACTATTTTATGAATATCTGTATAAAACAAACCAGTGGTTAATAAAACAATAATTAACATTGTTTTCACCTATCACAGCTAAGCACAACACAACAGATAAATTGCTATGACAAAAACCGTGTGTTTTAAGGAGTTGTAGCAGCATCCCTTAATGCTTGTAGCAGGATACTGGGAATTGCCAAATGATCACTGAATCTCTGACTTTTTGAGGCCTCAAGCAGGTCATTAAAATGCTGCAATTTGGGCAATGAAAAAAAAATACAAGACCCCAAATTAGTGGATGTCTATGTAGTGCGTGTTTTTTTAAGTGTTTGCCGTGATCTTTGAGCTTCTCTTGTGCTGTGTACACAACAAGTCTAATGATGCATCTTTAGTACCTTCTTGGCATGCTGTGGGGATTAGTTAATGACTGCACAGCTCTTTGAAGATGTTCGGGCTATTTTATTTTTAATTAATGTTTGCAAGCTACTTTGAGCTTCTCTGATGAAAGGGCTTAAACAAGTACAAAATTTCAGGCAGTTATTAGTCCAACATGCAAGAGAGCAAGATGAGGAAGTGTGCTGGATTTGGTTGGGGTACAGTCATTTTTTTTCACAGTGGCTGCTATGGGGCTGTGTTTTGGATTGTGCTGAACACAGGGTTGATAATACTAAGATGTTTTTGTTATTGCTGAGCAGGGCTCACACAGAGCCAAGGCCTTTTCTGCTTTTCATACCGCCAGGCTGGGGAGGGGGCTGGGGCTGCATGGGAGGTTGGGAGGACACAGCTAGGACAGGTGACCCCAGCTGAGCAAAGGGATATTCCAGACCACGTGGCATCATGCTCAGTATTCAGAGTGGGGGAAGGAAGGAGGAAGAGGGGGACGTTTGGAGTGATGGTGTTTGTCTTCCTGAGTCACTGTTACGTGTGATGGGGCCCTGATCTCTTGGGAATGCTGAACACCTGCCTGCCCTTGGGAAGCAGGGAATTAATTGTTTTGCTTTGTTTGTGTGCGTGGCTTTTGTTTTCCCTATTAAACTGTCTTTATCTCAACCTGTGAGTTTTCCAGCTTTTACCCTTCCGATTCTCTCCCCAGTCCCACTGGTGGGGGAGTGAGTGAGTGGCTGTGTGGGGTTGGCTGCTGGCAGGAAGTAAAGTGAGCCTATGGGAGAAAGGAAACAGCTCCATGTATCAGGTACCTGGGATATGTAGGTAAATAATAATTAATTTTTTTTTTTAAGTTAAGAAATTATGGCACAAGCATACTGTTCTGAGAAATGGCACACTCCCAATACATGTGCTGTCTATAAGTTTTCCATGGAAATTCTGAGACACATCATCAAGGAATGCTTCTAGTTTCATAATACAGCTCTGGTAGTTCATTCTACCTGAGGATTGGAGGATTGGTCTTTTATGTTGACAACAGAATATTCTCATCTCCTCCCTCCTTGTCCTGCATACTACTGAGACACAGAAGGGGTAGGCAAATCCACAGTCTTATTTGCAAGAGTTGTGAAGTACATTCCTACTAAAATCAGCATCCAAACTCTTTAGGCCCTATTTAATTAAAAAAACCAACCATGCAGCCATTGAGGAGTAAAGCATATCTTTACAGTATTGATATTGCATCCTCTCAGTCATCCAGCTGGCACAGGGCTGCCACACCTCGATTTATCCAGTGTTTCTGGGGCTTGTCTGAAGGCAGTTCAATCGACAGAACATAGTTGGTTGAGTGGCCAGTGGTGGACAAGACACCTCTTCTTTCACTTGTCTTGTATACAGGGCATGAATAGATGTTCTGATGAAGAAATTTGGAACTTTCTCCAGGTTTCAGCCAAATTATGGGCAAAGGATCATAAAGGATTTTTGGTAGTGATTCTCCAATTACCGAGGATTCTCTATCCCATCGTGCACCTTCCAAAAAAAGGCCTTTCACATAAGCCCCATCTTCTGGCATTTTCTCCATTGTGTTCTCCTGTTTCATCACCTAGAATGATTAAACCGTTGCTTGATTTTATTTTTATCTGGAGTATATTAAATCCTATAAGTGACAGTCTGAAATTTCTCCTTTAAATAAAATATCTTTTCATCTGAAAATTATATTTTGTGCTGCCCCAGAACATGTTTCAAGCTGTTCAAGAAAAACAAAATTCTTCTCCATTTTTCTTACCTCAAATTCAAATCCGATGTGGTCGATTGGGATGGTGTATTTTCTGGCATAGTTTTGTAAAACACCAGTCAAAAAAGACTGAGTGAAGAAGAATCCTGAGAGCCAAAAGACTGTGGGTGGCCCATTGTCGACCCAATCCTGAATATGGAGAGAAAAAACATATGTAAAAAACCCCCTACATTTGTGGCTTCACTGTTCCAATTCACCAGAAAAGGGATGTCTTTTCAGAGACACTCTAACAGCACAATGAGAACTAAACCTTGATGGGACCCTCTGGATCCTTCCATCAGTTCTCTATTTTTCAGAGAAAACAAATCACAGAAGTCAGTTATTGAGGATGACAACAAAAATAATCACTCATTCTGAAACAACCAGAACTCAGTGCTACTGAGAAAGAAATTTCAGAAAGTAGCATATGTTTATAAGTCTAGATACTGGCCCCCAAAACCAAGAAAAGTTATTTTAATCTGGACACTTTTATCAACACACCCTCTTTTGGTCTTGTAAACACCAATCTCCTAACATGAAAAAAGCCACATTTTCTTACACAGTCTCTTCACTGATTACTGTGAGGGCACTCACTACAGCCTACACATCCGATCCTAGGAGAGGAAATCATTCCTGTACAAAGATGCCAGACAAGGAGATCTTGAGCCTTGTCCACACAATGCAGTAGGAACACACAAAGCAAGGGCAGAATGTCCTCACACTACTGTAACTCATCTGGAGTTAAAAGAAGCCCATACAATACTCTGATCCAGCAAACGGGAAACTCTGCCACTTACACAAATCTCTCAGACACTTCTTCCTAGCAGCTTCCTCCTCTCCTGACTGCTATGAGGTTTCACTACATCTCAGTATCTTGACTGTTTAAGGTACACCCAAAATTTTAAGTAATTTTAAAAGAGTGCTAAGAGTGCAATGGAACTAATGGCAGGGTGAGGCAAGAATAAAATAGCTTGTTCAAAAAGTGTGTGAAAGTGGTGTCGCATTTTATTAAACCTGAAAGCTATTTACAGATACATACAAAATTTAATAGTGCCTGTTATACACTGTTTCTAAAGCATCCTCACACCCAGCTCAGTGTCCTTTCAGCAGCGAAGTCATTAAGACACCAATTCAAACTAAAATGAATCTTCTAGAAAGAGAAAGATTCAAACTACCGGAAGCAGCACTGGATTAGCACCAAGGGATCACAGTCCCAGCTCACCCTGCTGAGCACTTGCCCAGCCAATTCCAGTGCTGTTAATGCAGTGTGTATTTGGCCATGAGTGCGTGTGAGCAGCTCACAGTCTGGAGCTACCCAGGCACTGCTGAGTGAGGACAGCACTGACACACACTCTGCCCATCCAGCTTTCAACTACAATGTCCTCAGACCCATCAGTCTCAGTTTAGCATACCTGGAAGAAGGCCAAACGACAGAGGAGATCAGACACATAACTTCCCAGAGGCTTCAGTGATGGATAGGATTTGGCAGCCCACATTGATGGTACTTTTCCCACTAGCATGCTGTTGAAAACATCTTCAAGCTCAGAAGACATCAACACTTGGCCTTTAATGGCTTTGCCTAAATTAATGAGGCTGCTCCGAACAACTTCAGTAAGCCTTCAGATAAAACAAAGAAATTGTCATCTTATTATTTACTTCTTGCTACCTGGCTAAATACCCCTCAGTCCAACTTGAACAAAAGGCTGATAAAGGTGGTAAATGTCCTGTCAGAAATTCCTTATCTCACCTGTAGTTATCAAAACTCTTACTTAACTTCAGAAAAGCAAACAAATTAAAAACACACAGAGAAATAAAAGACAGTGAAAACTTTCACTCCAGACAAGGGAAATCAAGTGACAAGAGCTTTAAAGCTTGTAGCACTAATTGTCATAGTGTGCTGTGAATATTAGGACCTGAATATCACTTACCAGGAATAAAGTAGGCTACCCTACCTCAACACAACAAACTCAAATCTGATGTAAGTTCGTACTCCAAAAATATAGGTAGTATTTCTATATTTAGGTACTCTGCTGCAACTTTCAAGTCTGTTTAAAAGAGTGACTCAAAGCAGAATCTATCATGTTAAGAAAAATGCACTGTAAAAGGCTTGTTTAAGGCTTGTGAGCAACTAGCACTGATGAACACAAGCATATTTCAGTTTTAGCAGTACTACACAACTGAGCCATACCTGTTAAATCGAATTAGTTCTTGCCTAAGAACTGTATTCATGGACTCTTCATAAAGTACTGGGTATGCTTTCATAACTTCTTCCATATCAAAGTTACTTGGTAATTTGGATAGGATGTCCTGTGCCAAATCTTCAACAACTTCCTGAAATCACAAGTTTGCAGTGAATAAGGAATATTCCTTCCCCTCCCCCTATTTTTATTGAATAAATTACACAAAACACTATAGATTTTATATTTTTTCTGTATAATCACATAGGTATTTTAGTCCATTTTCCTAAAGATATAGTGCTTATATGCTCTTACTTGCTTTGGGCAACATCCTGTCTGTCTCTGCACATGCCTGCTTGCTCCTTCCTTCTCAATAATTTTAAATTTGTTAGTAATTTTTAATTTGCTACAAGGTTTTAGGTGATTTCTAAGGAAATAGGCAGGAGAGAAGACAAGCATAATCCTATTACTGTCACCATAAAGGAAAAGACAAAGGATGCAGCATAAGCAAAATAATGGGAAGACCATATGAATACCCCAGCCACAAGAGAAGCTTTACTTACAGCATTTTAGACATCAGAGAATATGATCACTAGACAACCCTGCAGGAAATGAGGCTCCATCAATTCCACTTTTCAAGAACCCACTTGTGTATAAAATATAGGATGTCAAATCTGAGAGGCTTGAAAGGTCATTTATCTATATCTCAAAAACCCAGCATTCAATGAGTGATAACAGACTGGAAGTGCCATTGTAGCACAGACTTTGCCAGGAAGACAACTTTTGCCCCTAATGGGTTTATGTTGCTTGCCTGATGACTGAATGGCTTATCTAATTCCTAGGCACTCTGGAGTCTGTCCCTTAGTGAGAATGGCAGGGATGGTCCTACAACCACTGCTGGATGGAGTCAGGCAGTGCATGAATTCCATCATTGAAATTCACAGATTTGAATTAAAAGTCATACTTTAAAATTTCCTAGAGATGGATGTCCTTGAGGTGCATTATCAACTGTGATTTTTAACTGTATCCTAACTCCAATTCATGACTGAAATGAGGAACTTTGCTATTATTTTAAAGCATGAAATATGACAGAAACATCCTTATTCAAACTGCATGTTCTATGCAGGTGGGGTTGTGTGGTATTAATCTGTTTGAATGCAAAGTCATGAAGGTTTCTTCCATCTTTAAAGGTGCTATGCCAAATCCATCTGCTTCTCTACAGGGACACTCACATCTACCCCGAATGCTACAGTCATGTGATGAGAGGTGTTGGATTCCTCTGAGACCTCAGACATGACAGGAAAGGGCACCTTTCCAGAGTGCAAGTTGATCTTTCTTCCCCAGTTACCTGAGGGGACTTGCCAGCTCCCCCTGCTTCTCTAGGCAAAGTCAGGAGCACTGCATGGAAAAGCTGGTTAGTCTCCTGGTTATCCTTGGTAATGTCTGCATTTTCATGAAGTCCAAACACTTCAGGGTGTGTTGTAATTGGCAAACTTCGTATGTATTCAATGTAAGACTGTAAAAAAACCATTCAGATACCAGACATCATGCAATGTGATATTCATAAGTGATCAGTAAACCCAACTGGGACAGAACCTTCTCATTTATAATTAAAGATGGTAGTTCCCTGTTAAAAACATCCAGGAATTGACTGACTCTCTACAGAGATAAATATAAAAGTTCTGAGTGATTAAAAAACTCACGGAGGAGTTGTTATTACCACCCTCATGTAAGTGGCAAGAGAAAGGAAAGTACATTAGAAATATCCAAGTGCTGGTAGGAGTCACAGAGGGGGTAGGATGCTGTATGTGTCATCCCTACAACTGTGGGCTACACAAATAGGTGGATTTGAGCAGCTGTTAGAAGGGAAAACGACGATGGAGACTGAGTGTATACCTGCCATTCCACCTCTTCCTCCTGATTGCTACCTTCAAGGTCAGGGAGGTTGAAGGGGGTGCAGAAGTACTGGGTGAGTTCCTGAAGCCTCACTCCTATTGGCTTCCTAGAACTGTACTGGAAACCTGCACAGGGGTGGCTCTTTGCATCAACAAATGCTAGAGTATCAGATGATCTCTACAGCCCCACTGGGGTGTGGCAGATATTAAGTACCAGATTCATATTTCATACAGTATAAGATACATTCTGGCATGGCTTTGGGATCTTACGGGGTTTGTTTTCTACTTCTTGTTTTCAGCATATCCAAGCACAGTGTAGGTAAGTTCTTCCCCAATAACTCAGAGAAAATTTACACCTGTAACTTCTCACCTCATATGGGCCATGTGGTGGTATGTAGTAGTCACCTCCAGCTGCAAGCATGTACTTCTCCTGCTCTATATCCTTGTTATAGACTATGGAAAGAAGGGACAGGAGAAGACGCCTGTCTTTATCATCTGTCACTCTGCCTCCATAGTTACACTCCCCTGGGAAAGGACAAAAAAAACCAGGACAAAAATTTTGAAAGTTAATGAACAAATAAAAATTGTTTTGCAATAATGTGAAACTCTGGTAAATTGAAACTCCATTAGTAATTCTTGTATATACAAGTCAAAACAGCAATGACATCTGAGGGTTTGGGATCCAACTTCAATGACAATCCAATTCCAACATCCATCCAGTGACAACCACATGGTATGTGGAAGGCCAGTGAAGTAAATCTGAGAGGAATCCACTCAATCTGTCAAGAACTCAGCAGTTCATCAGTACCAGCTGAAAGTGCCCAACAATGTCAACAAGCACATGTGAGAGGGTGCAATGCCTGTACCTGTTAGATAGGTCAGAGCTTCAAACGGGATTTCTTCATATTCATTCAGAAACATCTGGATCTGTTGCATACTGATTCTGAGGTCGGATTCGTTGAACTCATATGGAATATTCCAACCTGTTTTATTCAGAAAAGATACACAGGGCAATGGTGCAGTGTACTGACAGCTGGGCTCAGGAAATGATGGTGTTGGTACTACTCTGCTGCTACAGAGCTGAAGGTACCCGCTCCCAGGCAGGCTAAAGCAGCCCTGGAATATACCAGGCTGTTTTTTAAGCATAGGCATTTTGGCATCACACTCTCCTGAAAACTGTATTTTACCTGCTTGGTACTTTAAGATAATCTGTTGCTGTCTGGACACAATGAGAACAGGAGTTTTAATTCATTTATAGATTTCAATTTTTCATCTGCCCATCTATTAATACTGTTTGTAGATGACGTTCAGAGTAACAGTACAATAAAGCAAACTCTCCAGATAAGAGAATCCTTCAGAAAGCCTTTATCCTTTGTGCAAACTGAAAATAGGGCTATTGATGCAGCTATTCTTCTTCACCCAGATAGCCGGTCACATTAAGCAGTAAATGTTGTTTTAGAAAATCGCCTCTAGAAAATTCTATTTACTCTAAGGCAATAAACGAGTGTCTTCATACTGACAGTTTAATGTTTATTTAAACAGCCTATTAAAATAATGACAATGCCTTTCAGTCAAAATATAACATTTCCTAACAGCAACCTGTTATGAGCAAGACAGACTCAGCCAGAATGGAAGACTGAGAACTTCATGTACACCAGTGGAGAGCATAAACTTTATATAGTTATAAAAATGGAATATATAATTCCGTACATTTCTATATGTTACGCAGAAATTCCATATAGTTTTCTACATACTTGAATATTAAAGAAAAAGCTGAAGCCTAAATCTTATGAATACATATCTTTTCATTGCTGTGGTATAAACAATAGACACTGCAGCTACACAGATTTGTTTCACAAAAAGCAATATATGCACTAGCTTTGATAAACAAAGTATGCACATAAATAACAAAAGCAGAATTGAAGAAGGTACATTTTTAATAACAAAGATTTTAAACAGATCTGGATTTGATTGTTAGTGAGAACTACAGTAGTAAGTTAATAGTTTAGTAAGCTATAATTTCATGTAACTACTGTATAATGTATTTATTTGGAAAAAGGGTACTTTCTACCAGGTCCTCCCCAGGGTAATACTTTAGCAGCTTCAAGAGTAGCTTTGGCTAAATAAGAATCACAGCAAATACCAGCTTTTAAGCTTTATTATGTTCTGTGCAATGCAGATTGCACTCTTGTAATACTGTTAACAGTACTGCCGTTTTACAGAGAGACCCAGCAGAGCATTTCAAAACCACAAATCTTTTTTGAAACAAAGTGCAAAATAATCTACAACTTACCCAGTGGGCCGAAGTTTCTCCTTTCCTGCACAACAGCATGAAAAAAGCAAAGGCCAAAGAGCAGTTTTCGCCACATTTCTGGCTTTTGGCAGCTGCTAAAGAAGACGGGGTCGGAGATGGGATCATTCAGGTAAGAGCGAAGGAGGTTCACTCTAACACCTTTTGGAGGCTCATTCGTCATTTTGATGCCATTCTGGAGGATACTAACAGGAAACTTTTCTGACGGATAACTAGTTAACCACAACCTAAAAAGAAGTTTGAAAAACGCATTATCAGAAAATGATAAAATAGTAGTAATAGCAGTAGTAGTACTACTAATAATAAACAATAATATAATCCTGCATATTCATCTATAGGAAACTAAGTTTTATTACTTGCCTAACTATAAAGATAACATCTAAATTTGTTCTAAAATGCAGACATAAAGTAGATTATATTGGACAGGCAGAAAATATGACCTCTTAATTATGAATCTTTATTACTGCACATAAATGATACGAATGTCATACCTAGGCATTCATACAAAAGTAGTTTAATTTCTTTTTAGTGGTGTCTTCAGCAAACAGGAAATACTCCCATTAAAAAATACAAAATACTAAAACTCTTACCTGAACTTCTCATGGGTATTTTCAGGCACTATAACTTCCTCACAGATTTTTTCCAAGGCAGGCATCCAGCTAGTTGCAAGATGGCAGTTTTGTAACACTACCCAGGTTCCATCAGTAATAGCCTTGTAAATCATTTTTTCTGCTATTGGGCCCTGGCCCTGTCCAAGTGAAACAGTTTGAATGCTTGTGCTTCCCATGCTAACATCATCAGCAAATTTTAGCAAACCTATGATGGCAAGTTTTATAAATGCAAACAAAGACAAAGTCTATTAGAATGTACAATATGTTATATTCACCATTTTTATAATGTAATTAAAGGGACAAAAGTCAACACATATTTTACTCAATTAAAAAACCCCAAACAAAACCACCTCAACAAGCCAGAAGTAGTATCATATGCTGTATCCATCACTCTGTTTCTGAGGCATGCACAAAAATTTAGGGGTATAAAGTGTTAATTAAAAAAACCCAACCCAAAACCCAGCCAGGTTAAATGGCTGTCCTCTCCTTTGGCCCCAAGTGTTTAGTTCCAGGCTGCACTACAGCTCTTGACTCTCTCTGTTGCACAGGTACAATTGTTTATGGGGTTTGAGCTGCAAACTGGATCTTTAGATCTGGCTAAAAACAGCCCTCCGGCTTTGCTATCAAAATCAGTGCTTTCTGGAAATACATCCTTGCAGTACGGCTCCACATCACAATTCTTTTGGCAGAAAACCAGATTTAAAAATAATCTGGGTGGTTATACTTTAAAGGACATTTAACAAATATGTTTTTAAGTGTGGCCTATACACCATTTAATTAGTAACTGAGAGGGAGGAAACTTACTGGAGGAGGGGTTGCAACAATGACTGGGGCAAACCTCCAACACCCACTGAAAGAATTGTAATGCAAATATAAATTATAAACTGGTCTGGATGATACAATGTTAGATCCCCAAATTGCTGCTCAGAGACTGAGACATTTCATCACCACTACTTTCCTTCCACCCTCTAACAATTTTGCTATTACTGTTTATATATGGGCAGATGCAAATGTCTGATATTCCATTGCTGCTGTATTGCACTTTAAAGACACTTTAAAGATCAATTGAAGGGGCCTACACTATTATCAGTTTAGTCAGACTCAGTGACATTTCACCAGATAAAAAAAGATTTTTTTAATACCAATCTCACCTGCCATAGGATCAGCACCTGGTGATAATACAAAAATCAAAGGGGCACAACAATTTGAATCACTGTAACTTCTTCCAAGATCAAATGTAGGTGGTTCAATAAATGTTCTTCCCATATTTTCCACAATGAACATCTGCACTGCCGGGATAATTTTGTCAGGTCTCAAACATCTGAGGATAACCATGCGGTCTAACCCCGTCAGTGCGCTCCAGTCATCTGGGAAGGCTTCTTCATGGGGTCTGACAGAGTCATAGATTGGCTTCCACTTGGCAAAACTGTCCCTCATGTGTTCCATTAGTCCCTGGAGGTTTGTCAGGCAAGATGCACGGACGAACTCAGCCCATGATTTGTTAGACAGCCAATCTGGAGCTGGATTGGGGTGAGGATTGTCAAGAGCAACACCTCCTGTCAGTAGGAAACGCCAAACTGCATCATCTATCTGGTCTTTTCCCTTCATAATGCCTACTGTCAGAAGGAAGGAGAATAACAGCTTATCCTTCTCAAACAGTGAACGGCAGACATTATTATAGATGCTTACTGTGAAATGCTCAGTTATATTTTTAATTCTCTCTTCTAGACGTCCACTCTTTCTGCTCTTAGCAATAGATTGAACATACAAGTTAATGAACCAAATCAATGAATACTGGTACATAGGTTCAATGTTTGCCAGATCAGAGATGCAGAAGAAGACAACAGCTGAATGAACAGCAACTGGCTTATACCCCATTCGAGTAGAATCTATTTCCTTCTCAGTTATAGAGGAAATTTTTTGCTTTTCAGAGATTTCTTCTGATAACTCTTTGGATGAAGACAAAATATTAATTGCTGTTTCATCCTCTAAGATGTTTCCTTCTGAGGAAAGGACCTCCAGGATTTTATCTTCTATTTCCTTTAGTTGTTTCTTGTTGGCTGCACTTTCTATAATGAGTTGGTTTTTCTTTTCTTCTAGCTCAGGCTTTTCCTTCGCAGCTACAATTCCAAGAAGCTGGTCCTGAAGACCCAAAGGTGTAATCATAAAATTGAGTAGACAGACTTTCACAGCCACTTCAGGAAAATAATGAGGATTTCTTAAGTGGGTTGTCATGTAAAACCTGAAGTCTCTTGAATATTCAATTATATTTTCCCCTAATTTCATGTATTCTACTCCTTGTTGTTTGAATGTTTGCTTTAATAAAATGGGTTCTAAGAAAGCATCTAATTCTTCACCAATATTTTCTAGCAAGACTGGTGTTCCAAGCTGAATAGCAGTTTCTAATGTCCTCACATAATGTGTGTCAGATAATTTGATAACAGACAGCTTGTTAGTTTTCTCCATATTTTTTACCCACTTGTTAGCTTGCCTTTGAGGATCTATCATTAAAGCCCATCTTCTTGAGTTAGAAACAATTACACCATTGTCAATGGAAAAAGAATCAACTGGCAATCCAGCAATCTGCCATGCACGGATTTTGACTGGATCCCCCAATGTATTACTTAAGCTAAAATCACTGGAGCATGGGATGTTCTTTTCAATGCACAGATCCTGCCACTGCTTTTGACATTTCAGGCGATAATCGACAGTAAAGGCTCCCAAATAAGCCACAGTTCCTGATGACAACAACACATCTCCTACTAGGTCTATATACTGAAGTCCTAATAATCGTGCAGCTTCTGTCCACCTCTCCTTCTCTCCACCCAGACCACTAATCAGCTGTTCAGCTCTCACAAGCTTTTGTGAACAACGTTCAATATTATTTTCTAAGTCTCTCTTCCGGTTATTCATTTTGTCAAACTCATCTTGCAATGCTTGAAGGCGATCAACAACCTCCTGAAGTTCTGCTTGTTTTACTTTCAGCTTCTGCATTTGAACATCCAGGACTCCTTCAGCATCTTTCAAACGCTCCCGCTTTGGGGCAACCACTTTCTGAACACGGTCGTACACCTCCATGGCTCGCACCCACTTGCAAAGTCCTTCACAGGCAGACGAGACGTTTTTTACAACATCTGGCTGAAAATCTGCATGATTCATAAACTTCTCTCTAATTCTCTTCATTATAGCAGGAGGAATTTTATCCTTGTCATATGTCTTTAATTTTTCAAGGAACTTAATATCTGAAAGCAGTTTTTTAGCTGGCCCCCAGTAGTCTTCAATCATTTTACCTATATTGCAAATAAGACTAAAATCAGGCTCAATACATGCATGTTCAAACTGCAAAAAATTATTCAAAACATAGTATGAAGAATTAACATCAATGATATTGCAATGGAATTTTACTATGCAAAGACTATTAAATAGCTTGGGAAAATCATTACCTAAAGGAATTCGGACAGGAACTTCAGCATCACTAACCAGTGTCATATTTATTAATTGCCTATTAATTCTATATCAACCAAGCACATTCAGAGAAACAAATTACTATAATCTTTCTTAGCATCATCTATTAGATAAATCAGTAACTGTGAAAGTATTCCTTCCTAATCCAGATAAAACCATTTTGGATGAAAGGCATTTATATCATTCTTAGTTTTAATTATGAAGGGTTGAAGTGTAAACGCATAAGGTAGAAGAAAAGTGAAAGAAAAAGGTCTCCTTCCTACCTCACAAATCCTGTGCAATCCCACAATAACAACATAAACCGCACAGAAAAATCTTGTTAGAATAATTACCTATGGCAGGGATATAACTAGCATTCCACCTCCCAGCATAACCGATAGTTTGGAAGCAGGGATAACAGGGGGAAATAGAGGTGACTGGTGCACAGCACCTATGGCAAAAGCAGCTCTTAACCAGTCAGTTTACTTTTCACTGCCAGCAAAATGCACTCCCAGCGCACATGGCTGCGTTCCTGCCAGGAGCACCTCAGCAGCACACCACAGCAGCACCCACACACTCCTGGGGCAGGGATAACCAAAGCTGTGCCATTACCGGTGCCACTTGGGTCAGGTCTCCTCTCTGGTTTAATTGACCTCATGATACAGATACTCTCCATGACGAGCTTGACAGGACCAGGTGGATTCTGCATGGATTTCACAAGAGTGATGTCTGAAGGATTCAGGGTATTAAGTGCTGCCTCTGCTGCAGCCAGCGCAGGCAGAGCCTCAGCAAGGTCTGCTTCGCATTCGTCCTGTTAAGACATCGGGCAGAAACCTGTAAACCTTCATACAATACCAGGTCTGCAACCTGATCACCCCACTACAGCACAGCCTCGGAGAACCTCCTCTCTTGTTAAGCACCCATTAAATACACTGCTCACAACATCGTGGTTCTTGGAAAGAAAACTACTTTCACAATTTGACTGCACGGTTTAAAGAGAGAAGGTTTGCAGAAAAATTAGTAATTTCCATAAACTGAACTGATAGCTGGAGAACTCAGACAAGCTTTCAAGATCAAAGTCGCTCTGGTCTGGCAATGAGAATTAAAATAAAGGTTAGATACAGTTGTTCTTACTTAAATCTTACAGTGCTGATCAGGTGAAAAATGGATATTGTGTAGCTTAAGTTCTTTATAAATACTCTGATCTCAGTAATTATCCATATTATATATCACTGACATTTCCAACTAGTTACAAAAAAAAAAAATTGGGGAATCTTGAGACTTCCCACAGAAAATCTCTAAAGTTATGCCTAATAGGACTACATGCAGCCTATGCCAAATTACCTCAGCTAACTCTAAATGAACTGTCTTTGGGTCTGGAAGCAGTATAAACTCATTATTCAATCTGTTGAAAATGAGAATATATTAGTAGAGAAATAAGAGCTATACAGCTTTTGGAATGTGAACTGGAAAGGGAAGCTATGCAGTACTGTGAGACGCAGTCATACTCCAAACAGCCCAGATTTACTGTGTTTATATTAGGAACGTGTCATTCATCATCTCTTGCAATTTTGCTACTTTAAGAGCTTGGATCACCCCATTAACACATCATCACATCATCACAGCTCCCATTTACTTGGAACCATCAGGCTCCAGGCTCAAGCCCTTGTGCACTACCTTAATAGCTTGGGCAACAGCAGCTGCATCATTGGCCTCTTTTTCATCTGCTGACACGATTTCCTTTTTGGCATCTACTTGAACTGTTTCCTTTTCTATCTTGATCATCATTTTTTCTGTTTCTGCAGAAGTTTTAATCAGTTCAGGCTGAAGGTCAGTCAGTTCTATCTGCATGTCTGCAACCTGAAGAATACAACAGGAAATCAAGAAAAAAATCTGTGTAAACATTGCATGCCTTTTGCATCTTGATGTCTTAGGAAGAAAGACTGGAAGACACTATATTAATACAATCTAAAAAAGGACATTTGATTTAAAGAACTGTTAATAGTTCTCTAGTTTATTTTTACTAAGAGCTGTTTTTTTAAAGTATTTTTATCATCATCTATGCAATACACTTGCTTTCTTAAGATCCACTTAATTTCAATAATGAGAAATATATTGATTAATTCTAATTTTATCTCACAGTCACTTTCAGTTTATGAAAGCCCAAATAATCCTTTATTGCACAGGTGAAAAACAAAATCCAAAAGAAACCTGGAATGGTACACAGAATTAATGACCGCAACAACTGCAAACTGAATGTTCTTCTTCATCCAGCAAGCATCTGGAAGCCCCTTTACTTTGTATCTTGGAAAGATCAATCCCTGGATCAGATGGGTTGAAAAAGGGGGTTATTTATCTGGAATCTGATCAATTTCCTACTGGGAATCTACTCAGGAATTAATGTCTAATATTGTCTTACAATATTCTTCAATTTCTCCCCTATTCTGAAAAGGGTAATAGGTACTAGAATGCTGAGGTGTGGATTCTCCATATCATGTTTTGAGAAAATAATGAAATGTTTAAGTTTTATTCCTTCAACATTTAATGACTACCTTCATTTTAGTTTCATTTTTTATTAAGTGCTATAATCCAAATTTAGAGATCACAATTTCTTAAAATTACTAAGTACTAATCTATCTTTTCCTGCTGGCTTTCTATAGAAAACTATCAATAGCACCATGAATATAGCGAAGTCCAAGTAAATAAGTTTTGTTTTTATACACTTTAACCATACAGACCCGATACTAAAGTATGCATACAGCACATATTCAGCATTTTCATCTGAAACTTACTTGAGAAGATGCAAATTCAAGTTTTTGAAGTCCCACAAGATAACGGGTTCTCATCGTGTCAACTTCTTCCCTTTTTCTATTCAGCAGGGTCTTAAAGGTGAGAATCAGCTCCACGTAGGAAGTTGGTGTCACGTAGTTGTGCCTGCGCAGTGTCGCATAGTAACTGACGGAGAGTTCTCTCACACTTTCTTGGAAATATTTGCACACTGACACAACCCTAGAGAAAATTTTTCCACTTTACTTTGAAAATACAATCTGTCTTTATGTGAACTATCAAAAAATTACTCTAAGTTTATGAAGTCATACTGGTGTTAGGAAAGGCAGGAATGTGTTTTCCCCATTATTAGAAATATTTTGGACTCCTTTCAAAGACTGGCCTGACTTTCAGCAACATCAGATACGTATATCTGGGTATCTTTGACTTGCACTGAAATCCCAGAGTTGGATTAGCTTTGTCCATTTATAAGGACAGTCTCCTGATCAAATACATGGAGGGCACAAAGGGCAGGGGAACAAACATTTGCTTCATATGTTTCTTGAGAAATAAACTCATACTCTTTTCTAATGTCATCTTTGAGCTCAATATCCTCTAAAAACTTGTTAGCAACCATTTCCAAAGCATCTGTAGGCCAGGTTTGGAACCAATCAATGGTGCAGCAGTTTATCAGTGAAGGGAACATCCGTAATCGATTCCGAAATGCATCTCCAATAGGACTCATGGCTACAAAAATAAAAACATGATTGTTACCTAAGTTTCTTTGCAGTTAGGAAGCAGAAAAAAAAAAAAAACCTAAATAGAAACATTCTAAGAAAGAACACATTGTATACAAACCTAAGACAATATGCAAATTTTTCTTCACCCGTTCAATAAAGAAATTGTACATAGCAAGGGGAGTGGCTTCAATTCTTCTGTTCTCCATCCTTGCTGCACCTTGCATTTTCTCAACAATTTCAGCTTTCTCATCTGCTGCAAAGATATTAGGCACATCACCAGTATTTAACAGCATGTTGATATCTTCTACAAATGATTCATCCTTTATTTGATTATCACAGAACAAAAAGGACACGTTGTTGTTACTAACACCTGCTTTCAACATGACTTGTTTAACATCATCTTTCCATTCAGTGATTCCATAAGACTTGGTAATTTCAATCTGGAAGAGCTCAAAGGAATTCATGAAGGTGGCAAGCTTGGTTGCACTTTGCCGACCACTGCCGCCAACGCCCACCAACAAGAGATGTCCATTATCCTGTTTCAGCACCCTGCATATCCTTGAGATATGCTCAATAGCAAACTTGAACATGACCAAGGACATCGGTGCTTTGCTGATATTGTTGTATTCCTCAAGGTAGAATTCCATCACGCTTGTCAGTTGCTTTAAGTCTGTGATTTCATCATATATTTTGATGTTACTGCTTGGCTTTAAATAATCTCCAAAGAACAGGCTGCGAATATCGTCATCAGTGACTTTTCCAGTAGGTGAGAGATGACTCAGTACCTAGGAAAAAAACAACAATCAACAGAGAATTCTAACTATTAGAGAATTATTTTCCTTTCAGTCATAATAATCCTCATCTACATAGTATTAATAGTTCAGAAAGCACTGTTTTCCACTATTCTAATTACTACTTTGGTCTGAAAAATAATACTGTAGGTTGACATGAAGGTTTCCACATATGCATACCTCACAGAGAGATATTGCTGTCAAATACAGGACAAGTTCTCAAAAGGCCAAATAATTGGCCCAATTTCTCCCAAATAATTACCCAAATAATCATCCAAATAATTATCTTAAGTAAAAGCACAGATAAATTCTGTGCAAGACATTTATTCCATTCCAGCTGGCCCTCTGTACCAACACAGAATCCTTTGGAAGTTATGAATCATTCTGATACAAAGTATCTTGAATAAAAATATGTATAATACTCAATGCTGGATAGAAGATTGTCCATACTTTTTAAATTCACTGATCAAAATAATTCAAAATGTCTCCAATAGTAATTTTACCTCAATGTTTTAACTATTTCTGAAAATGCATCAGTGTCATTCTTGGTCCCAGCACATTACCCAAAAATACCTTATTAAAATTCTGCTTGAAGCTATTTAATGTTGTCTCTTGTACCATCTGAAAGAAAACGTTCTTGTCATCCTCATCAACTAAGCGATCATAGAAAACTCTGTAAACCTCATGAATCCAAAGCCTGATCAGTTTATCTCCATCCTGAAAATGTAAATACAGGAAAAAAGGGTAAATATAGCTCAGGCAGGATTTGTTCAAAAAGAAAAGGTCAGAAATGTCCATCTGGACCCTGCTACACCCTGTACTAAACTCAGTGGGAATCTTTCAATTCCGAGCCATTCGGCACATGGCTCAGCATCTGCTAACTTAACTGGATTCCTCACCTAGTTACCATCTTGTCCTTCCTGCCAACACAAACTGGGACTCTCATGTCAAAGCATTTTTCTCTACTGTATCAAATCTCTCCATCCTTCCAAGTTCTGTCTCGTCGGCTGTAACCCAAGCCTTGCTCAAAACTCTTCCTGGCTAAGATTTCCCCTGGATAACTTGTAGCTGTTTTGCTCTGTTTCTGCACCAAAACCATTCCTCCAACAGAAATAAAACCTTTAATACTCTTTTAATCTGACATTTTACTGGAAACGGATGAAAAAAGTGGAAGGGTGAAAATCATATACATCTATCAGTACTCATTTGTAGTTTGTGACAAAAGGCAAACACAGAGCTAAATTTTTCAGTCTTGTTCATGATAAGCCTGCATTTGTAAAAGAGATACTGAGTCTTTTCTCACTTGGTTTCTTTTGTGTATTAAGTTTGCAAGTTCAAGAGAGGGGACTGTCTGCCTTGATGTACAGACTTTAACAGGAGGACCTTGGACCTCTGGCCCAACTGCAATACATGTAAAGAATATTAACAAAATGACAGCTCTCTGCCTCAGAGACAGAAAATACATAAGATATTCAGGGACTATTCTGATTTTAAACCCTGTAAATCTACTGAAATCACAGTTCATGTATTTTGAGATATTTACTTACTGATACTATAAAAATAATTTACTTTTTCCACAGCTCTCTCCTACATCAACACAATTAAACTACAACTTACTTGCAAATGAGTGTGTGGACAGAGCAGAACTCCTTTAATAACCCTGGAAAAATCCCGTAGATTAAAGACATAGTGGGATTTTGAAGGAGTTGGGAGAAAATTACCAACTGCCAATTTATAAATCACCGATGTTGCTTGGACCATCATCTTACCCAGCCTTAAGAAGGAAAAGAGACACAATTTTAACTTCTGCAGATGAATTTCAGAGAAAAGACAACTAAGCTGCTACAGGAAATAGATCCCATTACCTCAGAAAAGAAGCATCAAAGCCTTTGCTGAAGTGCCAGTCAGTAACTGCAGTGAAAATCTTGGTTAATATGTCATCGTTGAAAGAACAGATAGACACAATATTCAAGTGCCGTGTGAAGCGCCCTGTAACACACACAGAAGGATGCAGAGAGAATTAAAATGTCCAAATATTTTTCCACCTTTCAGCTAGCATTTTCTAGGATTGACTGTCACTAAAACAACAACATTTCAGTCTGACTCCAGCTCCATGATTTTGTTTCTGGTAAATTTTTGCCTCAGCAGTGATGCAAAATAAATATAAACTGGTTTATATTTTCTATCAGTATTTCACTTAAAATAACTATTTTGAATATGTAAAACATGCATCTCCATTACAAGGCCACTATTACCCAAATTTACATTTCAGCTCACATCAGCCCTCTTGATTGTGATACCACACAGCAAAACTTTACAAAACCAAGAATCTTATTACTGGCTTTCACCTAAAAAGCATCAGTCTATACGTTAGTAAATTTTACAACTTTTGTTATATCAGAATAGTTATTTTCATAAAGCCTCCTCAGAGCAAGTACAGTTGCATCTGTGTTTATATGAAGCAAAGTAGCATGAAGTGCCTTATAACAATGTAGCTGTATATAGCTTATAATAATAGGGCTTTTATTTACATAATTTTGTCATTAGAAAATACACCCTCCAGTATGCTGCTGTGACAAGACAATGGAAATAGTGTCCATGCTCTAATTTTAGAATACCTTTCATCATTCACAGTTTAATCAACATTAAAAACTTTATTTCTAATGTTGATTAACTTACCGACTCTACTTGGAACGACCCAGCCAGTGAATGCATCTCTAGGTCCACCAGTCATAGATTAATGTAGAATTTGTCAGCAGCAAACCTGAACCCACCTCTTAACTTCAGTCAACTAGATAACCACTTGTCACAGTAATAAATTCCTACCTGTAATATCATTCCTGCCTCCCCCGGGTGGACCCATAGCTGAGACAAGCAGAACATCTATGATGTTAATCCGGGATGCATCTTTCCTGTCATACCAGTGCCCATGATCAATCCATTGCCTGAGAAGCTCTATAGCTGGCTGGGCTCCATACACTTCCTTTTCAGGCATGTTTAAATCATCTATGGAGAACACAGACATTGAATAAAAAAACTCAGTGTTTAGGAATTTAGTTTTCTTCTCAGAAGGAAAAATAACAGAACTAGAGGTAGGAAAAGGCTGTGTGTTGTTATCCTTGCTTCCCATTAATCTAAACTAACCAGAATCAAATACCATTATACCTCACAGGCATAATTAAGGGTGATGGCTTAACTTAGAGTGGTTGGTGATTTTGTGGTATTTCATTCATGTCCCACTGCAACTCTAAGAACTATTCTGAAGACAACCACCACTTAAACCTCTCAGCAGGGGCAGTGCTAATCCCTCGATGATCCTTTTGGGTGCCTTCCAACTCAGGAGATTCCAGGATTCTGTGATTCTCTGGATGTTTGAAAAAAGCTAAAGAGCACTGAGGCAATTGAAATTTACTAGTCTCAGTGAACCACTTCCTTTGCCTAAAGCCAGAATTCAAATTATTTTTTAAAACTGAAAAAAATGTCTTACCTACAAAAATTATAGCTTCTTTCCCTGCAGGAGGTCCAAATAATCCTTTTCTTCTTCTGTCCAGCTTGGACATAATAATATCCTGGGTTTGGTTAGCAGAGGTTCTTGCAGAGAAGTTGACAAAACTCGGGATGTACTTTTCCTTTGGAAGTTTTAGTAGAAAATTGTTTGTTATAGCTGTTTTTCCAGTGCCAGTGGGACCCACAAAAAGCAAAGGGACATTATGCTCCACATACGTTTTAAGAAAAAACATTTGTCTGGCAGTTTCCATTGTTGGAATGATCAGCTCAGATACCTGTTACACAGGCAAGCAAAACAAAACATGAAAATCAAACATCTAATACCTTAATCAGCATTAATATTTGCAAGCAACTACAGGAACCGTGTAGCACAAATGCATTTTTAAAAAATTCTATTATCTGAAAACCTCGGTTATAACAAGGTTCTAGTGGATAGTATGGCTCCACTTCTTGTTCAGGGCTTATACAGTAAATAACACAACCAGTACTACCAATATTATGGTTTACAGACATTACATAAAGCCTGGATGGAGAACTGCAGAGTTAAGTATGGCTTAGTTCTGTTCCCCTATAGTGCAAAGGGAAAGTAACACTGGTATGGAAATTTTGTTTTCTTCCTCATTTTTCTCTTATAATTAGCAGCTGTGCATTTGATAGCAAGAAAAGATTTTAGACAGCAAGATGAAACGTAATCTTACGTCTCTCATGTACTTAATAGACAAGACAATTGCAACTACAATGAAATGAAAAGCTGAACAAGCTTAAGTTATCTTGAAATTTCATCTGCAGATCCCTGCTGTGTTTCACTTCCCTTGATTTAACAGCTGCCATCAAAATGAGAAGTGCCCCTATTAGGAAATGGAGGAGATCCAGGACTCTCAGTGCTGCTCTTCATATCCCAAAGTAGCAGTAAGTCTCTTTGCTTTCTCTAAGTAACTCATACTATAATATCCTGAGATCAAACACCGAAAACAAAAATGAAGGAGTGGAAATTCAGACTTTGGCTTTCTCCTACCAAGGTTTCCCCAATATCAAATGCTGTTAGAGAACAAAGCAGGACCCAAATTTTAACCACCAGGCAACCTCAGGGCTCCATGTGCACCTGCAGTGCTGAACTTCCAGAGTCAATGGTACCAGAATTGAGACAAAAGCATGAAAAGGAGCCTACAGGGACTAATGAAATGTCGCAGAGCAGTCATTAAACAGCCTAATATAGTTGATTATACCTCTAAATCATTTAGTCAAATAATTATTTTCTATAATAAAGATACCAATGTGAACCTTAGCCCCTGGTGAGATAACTTGCTCTTCCTTTGTGATGTACTCCATCCACATGTTCCACTGCCCACTGCCATGCTTGTTAAAATAGAAGTCATAAACACTCCCTGTTAATTGAAAAACACAACACTGGAAAACCCACTGATTAAATTATAAAAATAAAGTTCAGTTATTTTAGTGTGAGATGTCCAACACTGTGAGATAATGGGAGCTTTCTAGTACAGAAGATACACACATTCCCCCCATCCCACCCCCACTGCCATTATCATCACCAAATTGTTTTAGGTCAGATTCAGCCACACTGTTTGAGTACAACAGGAGACATATGCTACTCTTGGTTAAAAGAGCCAGGAAAGGGCACTCAACTGTGCAGCCCAAGGCTCGGCAGGTGGTGGCTCTGCTGCGGATCTCACATCTGCCAGGCATTCTAAGTGCCAGGTTTCCTTACTGCTTTATGAAAAGCCAGGCAAGTACAGTTATGAAGAAGCACCTTTTTCGGGGAAGATATTGTTTGGGGTAAGCTTCACATTTTTAGGGCGTGGGTATTCTTCATTCATTCCCAGTAGCAAGTTGCGGTAAAACGAATCAAATTTTCTTCTGCTGTCCGCATCGATGATCCCTCCAATTGTCCACACCAAAGCAAAAAGGAAAAGGCCCTGCAGCCACAAGGTGATCTGCTGACTTAACAACTTTTCCCTCTCCTCTTCGTCAGATTCCTTTATTTCATCTAAAACACATATTTTAGTCAAATGCCAGTGATAATCATAAATCCCAATTCAAAATGCATTTTTCAAACGTATCCTGAGACAAAGGTAGAGCATTGTCTTCAGTGGAACAAGGCCAATCTACAAAAGTAGGATCTTGTCTGTGTAAAATACTGTTTACAAATAAAAATGAAATTAGAAGAAAAATATTTACAAAGGGTCCTAATTTTTTTCTTCAGATGGTAGCAAACAGCGAGCAAAACATAGAACATACTCACAAGGCCATGTTCAGTTTTTTAATTACACCAGTTTCCAAATGTGAAAGCTCTGTATGCTGGTCAAAGAACTATTAATAACATTGATCAGTGAGATCACTGTGTTGTACGATCACAATAGTAAGGAATTCCTTTGGTATTTCCTTGCATCTGATAACCTGCATTTTGTCATGGGACATGGCAGGAAAAAAAAAGAAAAATGGAAATAAAACTAAGAAGGTTTAGGGTACTTACCAAGTAGACAAGTATAGAGTTTCATCAAGCTGTAACTCAGATGAATAGAGGATGTTTGTACAATGACTTTGCAATGATGGTGAATGAAATCTAAACAGGGCTGGACTAGCCACATAAATAAGTCATTGACCTACCAGGAGAAAAGGAAATGGATGTATAAGAATGCAGGACTTGCCACATTCCCCACTGTCCTTCAATTCACTCTCAGTCAAAGGCATCAGAAATTGTCCAGGTTGGCAGAGGAAAGATCAAGAAAGGGCCTGTGTGAGGCAGTACTGAAATGTTCACAAAGTCACACCGTCATTATCTGATGGTGAAAACAAGTTGCTTCTACCACAGAGAATTTTTCAGCAGGAATTCTGTTACCCAGTTACTAATCCAGACAGCAGAGGAGAAGCTCAGCCTAGAGAGACCCCAGTCTTGCTTAAGCAACAACAAAATTATTCCAACAGAAACAAAGGCAAAGGCTTCATCCTCCCTTAAAAAGAGGCCTCTTACTGAGGTCCCAGCACAGACAGTGTGCCACAGCAGAAATTCCAGTATGCTGGAGCTGACTGGTGCCTGCAGGAGTGTCACAGCATGCAGGCAGATACTGACCATGGCTGGTGGTATCAGCTCCATGAACTCAAACGGGAAAACAAGGGAAATCATGACCTACCCTTTTCCCAGGGACTAGTACTCAAGCAGATGCACTAAAGGGTCAAACTATCCGCTGGTTAAGGAATAATTACTTTGCTCTGATGAACTAAGAAAACTATTAATAAACAGCTGTTCTAGTTTTGATACTTCTTTGAAATTTGATTCCAATTTCCTGCAAAAAACTCAAAGGGGGTCTTGTCAAATCACATAAATAAATTTTCTACAGCTCCAATCCTAATATTATTCCAATTATTTTACTAGATTTTAATGTCAAATAATAGGGATTTAAAATTTGCATTAAAAGCTGATTCTCACCAACACCTACTTTTATTTGCATGTACTGAAGACATAGTACAATACACAGCACAAAGAGCTCTCATTCATCCAAGCAATGAGGTGAAAAAGGCTTTGAAAATTAAGCTGTTAATGATAATAATAAAAAAGTTTTGATTCTGCATGTCTGCCTTCAAGTGGGCAAACTGTGAATGTCACCTTATAGTTAATCTAAATTAGACTCATGTAAAAAATGAAGTTTCGCACCAGCGCTTGGTGTTCTTCCTGCAGGTTTGGAGGCAGAGTTTTCATGTAGGAATCCTTCAGGGGCTTCCAACCTAACTGCTGTGGGTCCATGTAGATCATACCACACCTGGGAAGAACAAACACCTATGGCAGAGGAATATACATGCAAGGTGGGACAGTTCAAGCTTCAGTGCTCTCACATTACCTGCTGACAGTTGCTGGAGATGCCTCCTCTAAGTCTGCTGGCTCAAAGATTAAACTCATTTTTGAATTCATCTGAATTATTTCACCACTCATTAAGCATAGCTGGAAGAAGAGCATCACATAAACATGGTCTCGTCATGTCAGTGCTGATCGTCCAAAGCAATGTCTGTCATAAAATCACTGAACATTCTACTTAGTGTCACTCCTCATTCATTCATATGTATTCTTCCAATACATGATATTTTCTGACCTTGTCTCAACTTTTCCATGTCTTACTGTAAGGCTTGCAGAGACATAGGGAACAATGCTCTATCTTTAAATAACTCTGCAAGAAAAACCACTTATGACCTGCAGCTTTTTTAAAATTAATTTATTCACTAGGTAATTTAAGCAAGTTCAGTTTTCAGTCACAGAACTGAGTCCATGCATTTCAATTTCCTAAAAGGGTCAATAAAAAAGCCTCAGTGATCAACCTCATTTCAATAAAGAAGGAGCAAGACAAGGCTTCTAGGAAGAAGTAAGAGGTTAATATCATCTAATACCATCTAAACCCACTCATATAATTGGGGAAATAAAGCAATTATTTAATCACATCAGCCTTTCCTGAGTTTCACACCTCCTCTGACTAACGTAGTAACAATATTGCTCCTACTAAAATAAAGTATGTTTATTCGAGGACAAGTTTACAGGCAAAAATTAGGCTACCTTTTTATTATCATCCAGCACAGTGTTCATGTTCTCTATCCAAACTGCATCCACTGGGCCATCAAAAATAATCCACTTGCGATCGTCAGTGGTAGAAGATGCTTGTTCCCTGAAGGCCTTTGCAAGAATTCCATCTGACCACTCATGACTTATAGGATCAAAACTGCCATACAACTGCCCCATAGTAATGGCTTTGGGATTAATAACTTTGTATTCAACAGCAAATTCATCCATGGCTTTTGCTGTGTAAAAAGGCACATAGATGAGCTTGAGAATTTCTTTCAACAGTTTCTTTCAACAACTGAAGTACAGAACAAGATGATTCCTGAGGATCCTACTTTAGCAGCTAAAGCAAAAACACCAGACATTTGGAATCCAGATAGAAATAAATAAGAAATTCCCTTACTTGTACAAGGGAAGCAAGAAGTCTGCTGTACAAAAATATATGAAAAGAAGAAAAAGCAGACCAGCATAAATTTCATATATTTATGGGAGCTACTTACAATATCCATATCAGAGCTAATTTTTTCAAGAGTATTATGCACAAATAAAATGCCTAACAAAATTCAGAAAAGCATACACACATTAGTATGGCTTACTGTTCCAGTAAATGTAGACAAAATTACTATGAGACAAATATACCAGACAAAAGTAGTTCAGTGAATAGAAGTCAAGCAGAATGCAGGACAATTAACAACCTAGGCATATCTTGGCAAAGGAAAAAAAATAGTCAAGGAATTAACTTAATTTAAGGAGAAGTGTGTAGCTGGACAACGTTACCTGCACACAAATCAGCCAGGGCTCCAGCCAGCACTTTGTATGAACTGGTCTTCCCACTCATAGGATCTCCAACAATCATGAAACCATGGCGCACCAGCATCATTTCGTACACCTGTCAGAGGCAAGAGAGAACTCTCACATTGCACAACAGCAAGGGTTATGTGTTATGTATATGAAAACAGAGGTCTCTCTCCTGCATTCAGGTGTGACAGGACCAAATCTCTGCACTCTGCTGCCTGACCAAAGCCTTAATCCAAATCAGAGGGAAGCATTGCTTTTATGGCAATTCTCACTGATATAATTTAAGAAGTCATTTTCCCCAGACATCTTCTCTTTGTCCTTGCTAAATGTCATTCCTCAACTGCAACAGCAGCACTGTACAGGGTGTGGGTGCACTAACCAGACACTGCAGATCACAGCCCTGTACACGCCTGAACTGAAATCAATGATTACCAGTGAAGGTAACACAAAGGGACTGAAACTACAGCTCTGAGGATCTCACACATGACTGGTCCCACAGAGGCTGACTTTGAACTGCAAGAGTCCTAACTTCTTCCATCACTCCACAAGATCTTGTCAAAGCTCAAGTCAAAGCCTTCACACAAAACACCTTCAAACAGACCTGTGTGAAGAGCCCCTAAGAAGTTTTTTTAATTAAGGTAAGGCTGCTATTTTCTGGTTTATCTCAAATTCCTAACCAGTTAACACTACCCCTATTTAAATGAAAGATACAGGATGGTTTGCAAAGCAGCATAAGGCAAGTCTGAACATAAGCCATAAAATCTGAACTGCTGTTAGAGAGGCCACTGATGACCCTGCCCCAGGCCATGCATTTTTACCCTTGCTATTGCCCTGTCACTAGGCTGCACTACTCACAAGAAAAAAAGTTAAGCATTCTTTAAAAGGTCACCAATACTAGTAAATGGGAGGCAGTGGGAACACAGGGCTGGTGAAGCATAAGCAAAGTCACCTCTTTCAAGACTTCTCAAGGAGACTGTGAACAGAACTGGGAACAGGGCCTGACTCCCAATGCCGCGTTCTGTTCACCAGGCCACACTGCCTCAGCTAGTAACAGACTCAGTTTAATTTTCTATCCTGAACCACAGGACCTACAACGTGGCTGCACACATTAGCTCCTTCACAGGCTGTCTGAATTACAGAATCACTGTAAGCAAAGCAGGCTTTTATTCCATAATTTTTACTCAGTAAAAATACTCCATTTGTAATATTCCATTAATTGGTAAGGAAACTATTAGCTATTCATTCATGACACAGACAGTGAATAAAGAGTGTTTCTGCTCTCATGCTTTTCTTCCCCAGAAGTATGTGAAAATAAACCTGGATAATTTTTCCAATGAACCATGGAACTGGTTGAAGATTCATTTTTTCAATATTTTCAGTTAGTGCCTTGACAAATAGGTCATAGTCTGGTGTAGGAAGAACCACTCCAGGAAACAGGTCAGATATGATACCCTGTTAAGGATAGACAGAGTTTACAAAAAGAGAAAATTCCCAAGTAAAACAGTACTCATATAGATAACAGGAGCTTAAAAGCAAATGTCCTCAGCTGGACAAAACTAACTTCTAGGCAAGCTGTAGGCATGAAAGTACTCTGTATACATGAAACAGAAACCTGTGCCTTCACTTTTCATAAACACACTGCTTTTGTAAAAAGAAGCTTAACCTTTGCATATTTGCCCCCATCAGTATTATATGAAAGGATGTGAAAGTAGAATTTCAGTGATTAAATAGAAGGGTATGTGTTCCAAAATTTCAGAGCAGTGACTCTGGGTGTGCTTGTACCCTAGCTTTTAGTCTTTAATATTGATTGCTTTGTAGCTTAACATACTCTTTATTTTCTATTAAAGCAGCATGCAAACAGAAATGTTGTCATTTTTATTCTGAATTCAAATCTCTATTTGGCCTTAATTTAATTGTCCACATCTCTTTTGCAGCACAAAGCCAGAATAAAAGCTTCAAAAAATGATTTGCACGAATGAAACAGCACAAGGTGACTTTTAACAAGGTATCTTTAAAACATTTTATAGACAAACTTTAAAGGCACACTGAAAGTTTGCCTTTCAAAATAATCCTAACAGAATCACAGAGTTCCTCCAGATCAGTGGACTGAAATAACTCTATACTAATATGGAATCATCTAGATCAAACTCTTCTAAATTAAGATAATGACCTGTTTCTGTAGGTTCTTATAATGGATCTCATCATCACAAAACCTAAAACACACTGAGCTGATACCTTACCTGAAACAATGGCACATCCTGTGACAAGAACTTGGCCAAATTAACATCCATCAAAGCCCGAAGTAACAACACACTTTCATTTTCAGTTGGGTACTTCAGTTTTAGGTTTCCTGCTGCTGTCAGGACAGATTTAACCGCACGCATCCCGTAATCATAGTGGTGCTGAGATGACAACTGCTCTGAGCACAAACGGTAAGTGGCAACAATTTTCTGGGCAAGACTGTGGGTAAGAAAATATAACATGTAGAATGAAAACATCTCACTATGCAAGGAGAATAATTTACCTACCTATATACACAAAGTAACTGCAGCGATTGTAAGACACGTCAGCTGACAAGATGGCTCAAAACACTTGGGAAGCAAGATTGTAGATTATGCCATGCTAGAAAATGTGTGCATCATTAAGGAATTCTGTTTGATATGGTGATACATTTTACAAATGATCCTGTGTAGAAGTGCGTATCTGGCAGCAAGAGGTGGTAAATGAGAATTGATGATAAAGCAGGACATCAAAAAGTACTTTCTGGAGAAACAGAACATGGACAGCTTTCCAGAGCTATTTGCCTCAAACACACATATGTGCCTTATAGAGGAATGAGGTATATCTGACTCAAATGAGGTGGAAAATTCAGCATGTCTTACCTCTTAGAGTCCAGAAATCCCATTGAATAAAGAGAAATTTCCCCAATCAAAGCATAATCTGGAACCATCATGGCAACTGTTCGGAACAGTGCCTGTGAGGGAAGAAGTAAGATAGCAACTTTTGACTATAGAATATGGTAAAAAATTGTGCCAGAATAGCATCTCTCCATAAATTCATGAACATACAGAATTCATGAATCATCTGAAATCTATGAGACTGCCTATTCTATTCTATTCTGATCTTATCAAGAGGTTCAAGAGGTCTGTGCTAAGCACTGCAGTAACAAATGCTTAGAAAGAGTCAATTCTAAAGCACTATTAATAGAGGAAAAGGGAGGTGACATTCATCTCACTTTCATAACAGACAAATTAACACATGGTGTGGCTAATGCCTTGCAAAAGGTCACGCAAAGAATTGTGCCAATACTAGGAAAAGAACCAGGACCATATCAGTCTCTCTGTAGTGTCTCAGCAATTTACATTGTTATAATAAATTTAAATTGGGATTGAGATCATCAAGCCATTGTAAACCCAGAGAATTTCCACTTAGGGAGAGCACATTAAAAGCTGCAAAGTGGTATCAGTGTGATTAGACTAAGGCCTTTCATCCGTGCATTTTGTACCATCCTAGCTGTTTACTAAAGCTGAGTGAAAAGCACAGCAGGATACACTTGAACAGGTTATCAGTTGTGCTGGTTTTGACTGGGGTAGAGTTAAGTTGCTTCACAGCAGCTGGTATGGAGCTGTGTTTTGGATTCGTGCTGGAAACAGTGTTGATAATTCAGGGATGTTTTAGTTATGGCCGAGCAGAGCTTACAGAGTCAAGGCCTTTTCTGCTCCTTGCCTCACCCCACACACCAGCCAGGAGGCCGGGGGTGCACAAGGAGCTGGGAGGGGACACTGCCAGGGCAGCTGATCCCAACTGACCCAAGGGATATGACAGACCATACTGGGGTCATGCTCAGCAGAAGCAAGGGGTGGGATGTTCAGAGTGATGGCGTTTTTCTTCCTAAGTAACCACTGCACGCATCAGTATATTATTCAATTGCTGAATTTTCTTATTACAATAGACTAGAAGTTGCAAATTCAGTTTAATTTCTACAAGACATCAGGATTTCAGATTTACCTTCAGATTATCAGGCAACTCTGCCCGTCCAGCATACCCAGGATTCATGGTGATAAACACAGCACATGTAGGATTCAGAGAGATCTCTGTCCCTTCGAAGATGAATGTTTTGAGTTTGCGAATAATAGCTTGCTGGATGCTAAGTATTTGTTGGGCAACTACTGATAATACTTCAACCTAATACACACAAAACAGATTGGAAAACATAAGACACTTGGAAACAATATAAAATGGTTTTGTTTATATATTTTGATGGCTATACTTGCATTCCCCCAGGTGAAAATCACCCTGAGCCTAAACACTAGGTGCCTATTGAAGGGATCCTCTGAAAGTTAGTGCCACCACTCTCTACTCAGCTAACAGAGACTGATCAACAGAAGCTTCTAAAAGCCTCCACAGGGAAATACCACCTGCCTGAATGTAGACATCTAAGTTAGTTGGACAGGAACTCCCTCTGGAGGCCTCTAAAAGCATTTTCCCTTCAACTCATTTAGGCTCTTCAGAAAAACTGATTCACTCAATGCCCAAAATTGAGTGTAAATAATAGGTAAGGCTGCCCAGTGCCAATCCTGAGTGTTTTAAAGTATCAGGGTAACAGAATATTGGAAAAGGAATGCTAACACTTGAATTCACTAGAAAACAGGTTACAGAAGAAAAATAAAGAAATTAAGGAGTTAAACATACTAATATATACAAAATAGAATTTCACAAAATTTCCACATTTACTACTATATACTTAAATCGAATTCCATCAAAGTGACAATAAACTTTATCCAAAGTCATTAGTGACCAAATTAAACAAAACCAAAAAGAACAGTGAGATCAAAGGGGGAATTATACGTGTCTGTTTACACAGCTAATTAACCAGGTCACTCCGTTAGTGACACTCAGCTAGTCATTACAGAATTCCCTCCACTGGGTCTGTCCTGTGCTGAACATAGACAAATGCAACTCCCCAGCTGTAGCCTGATTTCTCAAGGAGAAGACAAGAACAGTTCTTTGCCAACAAATGAGTGTCACATACAAAAGAAAAGATCGTAAAGGAACAATTTTTTTCAGCTAAATTGAACCAGAACACAGCACTTCTGCTACACAGCACAGGTAGGCATGTGCTTCTAGAGCAGGCAGCTGAGTGCCTATTTCTGTGTCACTAATTAGCAAAATAAAGAGGCCTCACCACAAGTAAAAGTAGAAAATAGGCAATAATTCTGTCATGCCTAAATCTAAAATTTCTTGTGTCTTAAATTAAAGCTTTCTTATTTTATTTGTCTGAGTTAAAACATTACCTCAATTCTATTGAACTCATCAAAGCAGGACCATGCCCCAGACTGTGCCAGTCCCTTGAAGAACTTGCCCATTGCTTTGTAATCGAGACCATCAGAGCAATTAAACACAACACACTACAACAAAAACACACAGAGAACATTTCTCAGTATTAACACAAAGTCCACTATAAAATTCTTAGCATCTAAAATGGGAAGGGATTATTGTTGCTAATTTTGGATTACAAAATCAGGATGCCATATAGACACAGTTCTAAATGTGTACTTCATGTTGACTATTCCTGTGAATAAAGAAGAGAATCGGAGAAACATTAGGTTTGAAAAGACCTTTAAGGTGTTCGAGTCCAACTGTATATGAATAGCTACAAAACAAGCAGTACTTGCTTAAGAATGGCATTTTAAGAAATATCTACATATCCAAACATAAACAATGGAAAGGGAAAAAATGGGGATTTGGTACCTGCTTAGCTATTGCTTTTGCTAGATCCTTTGTTGTTTCGGTTTTGCCAGTTCCAGCAGGCCCTTCTGGAGCACCACCAAGATTTAATTTCAAGGCACCCATTAATGTCCTACATTATCAAGAACGAAAGTATTAGAAATACTAATCTTAACAGCAGATTGTTTCTGAATGGATTGATAAGTATTTTCCTATACAGGCTCCTCTGAAAACAATTTACTTGTTTCTCTACTGACTTTGCAGATTGCCTTAAAAACTCAGTATTGTGTCTTAAGTGATTCCTAATTGTGGAAGCTCACATTCAGCCACTTGGCCTGAAAGGCATGTCAAGGCTTTTATTACATGCATCCACCTTGCACATCCTCAATTACACAAGCAAATGAACAGTGCCATGAGCAAAATGGTAGTCTGCAAAGACACACATTTCCCTCAAGTGGCACTTGAACTGGCAAGAACTTGAAGCTGGCTTTATAAATTAGGCCAATCTTTAGAAATGGATAAGAAAGCATGAAAGTTGTTTCAGAAACCTGGGAATCACATTGTTCTCCAAGTGAACATCACACCAGAATGAGATCTCTGTTAACACTGAGGTGATCTGATTATTTTACAAAACCCTCATTCAAAGGTTTTGACCCATGTCTTGAGGGCTCACGAGTAGTGAAATACCAAATACCTTTGAATATTTCAGCCTTGAGGACTGAAGTGTTTCCATTATAACCTCTTGCAAGCCAGTGGAGGAGCAGAAAGCTAACTGCATTCAAACATCTCTGAAGGACTCTGTAATTACCTCATTTGTCTTACAGGCAGGCATATCCAAACTGTGTGTCTTATTTCAGATAAATTAATTGACCAGTGCTACTGTAGAATTCTTTACAGTTGCAGTACCATGAGCTGCCACCTCTTTTCAGAAGTACCCTCTTGGACAAAAAAGTCTATTACTCTCCTGCTGTAGAAGCCTATACATTGTAAATATTTTACCATATTTGGGCAAAGATATATAAGATTTGCCTCCAAAATCTACAGGAAAATGTTAGCTGCTGAGGTTTCTGCTATTATTAACTACAACAGATGAAAGTAAATACAGATCAAGCCAAAAAATGGAAACATTATTCACAGACAACATGGCTTTACCTATAACATCGATCTGTTAGTGGGGTTATAACCAGACGTTGAGAATTGCCCAGATACTCATAACCATATCTGATTTCTGTTGTAATCATTCGCACTACTACATCATTATCTTCCCAGTAGTATCTCAGTTGAGAAATCCACTGGAAGTCATTCAGATCTATGACTTTGTCTTCAACCAATTTTGCGACCACATCACGAGCTGCAGAGTAAGAGACAGATGATTTGAAAAATCTAAACACTTCTACTGTGTTAGTTTACTTAACACAACTTAAAGTAATGTAACATTTACTTAGAGCTATGTAAGAGTAATTCAACATTCAGAGTAGTAGACTGGTTTTCATGTTAGAAAGGAATTTGCACTTGTTTTGCACAGAGAATCAGCTTAATTTTAACTAGGTCCCAGTGCCTGTTCTAAGTAGATGGGAGATCTTCGTGCAGTACTGAGCAATCGCCATTTGCCCAAAGACATTGAGCAGTAACTCTGCCAAGTTGATTCAAGTTGGAGAAAGCACTTTAGCTGCCTTTCTCAAACAGTCCCCCCGACTATGACAGCAGCACTGCCCCAGGCGTAGCGAGAGCACCAGAACTGCACATTACCGTGCACATCAATGACAATGAGAGCTCCAAGTGTCAGCCGGGCTCCACTGGACAGCTTTCCTCTCACCAACTCAACTATGTCCCTGATCTGCAGATTGCTCTTCTCCAAGAAATCCTGTCACAGAAACAGAACACTAATGTGATGCTGTAGCCAGCAGTTCCTAAGTTCCTATGGGTGCAGTCATTGGAGACAGCCCTTCCAACAAAACATAATAATGGAAGTCTGGGCACTACACAAACATTTTAATTTTTCTTTCATATACTGGCATTTTATTTTACTATGAACACTTCAAAAATCCTTATGGCCTGAAAGTAGTATAAGCAGAAGTCTTATTCTTTCTTTCTAATGGAAATGACAAAGTTCTACAATGGGAGAGGAGCAGATACTCTTTATTTCGGTTCCCCCATACAAGACAGCAATGGGGGTATTGGACCAAGTCCATTAGCAACTTGGCTCTACTTTAAACAGGGGTTGGACTACATGATATTCAGAGGTTCCTTATATTTCTGTGATTCACTGTTCTGTGATTCCTTCTCATTTTTCTTCAGCTATGGATTGTTCAGGATACTTTCTCTGAAAGTAATAAGTATTTTCAGTTCTGTCTGGATATATGGAATAATATTGAACAACATTAGGTATTAACACAGGCAAGTTAAATTTAAGATATTCAGTACAGATACAGAAACAAAAAGCTAATATTAAAATGTCATATTTGGTGTAAAGTTTATTAATACTTTTCTATTTTCACATTTAAAAAGCAGCCCAAACATTCTGTTGACAGAATTAATCTCCAAATAAATCCTCATCCACCCAGCTTAAACAGGATCAGAGAAAAGCCCATTGAATTAAACAGAAATTATTTCCACTACTTGAGCATGCATTTGAGTAAGGCCTCAATTAAGTGATAGTTAAAACTGCTGTAATGGCAGAGGCACTATGAACACATAAGAAAAGTCTCTTGTATGAAATAACAAACTTGTCTGCTGCACCTTTATCACCAGCAAAATCCAGCAACAACCAGAGAAATCAGGGGTGACCTTATCACTCTCTACAACTTCCTGAAAGGAGGCTGGAGCCAGATGGGGTCAGGCTCTGTTCCCAGGTAAGTAGTGACAGGATAAGGAGACATAGTCTTAAGCTATGCATGGGGAGGATTAGGTTGAATATTAGGAAGAATTTCTGCACAGAAGAAGTGATTAGATATTGCAATGGGCTGCCCAGGAAGGTGATGCAGTCACTGTCCCTGGAAGTGTTTAAAGAAAGACTGGATGTGGCACTTGGTGCCATGGTTTGGTTGACAAGGTGGGGATCGGTCACAGGTTGGGCTCAATGATTTCAGAGGTCTTTTCCAACCTTATTGACTCTGTNCAGAGGTCTTACCTTATTGACTCTGTGGTTCTGTGACTCTGTGACTCTGTGAAATAACTGCAACATTCTGTAAGGAGAGATTTCTGCCTGCATGCTTCTCTGCAGCTTCCCACATAAAGACAGGAATCAGAAATAAAAATACATAGTGTTTAACCATGGTCTGTCACTTCGTGTTTGGTACTTTCATTTACACCACTATCACTTGTAAATGAAGTAATACAATTTCCTTCAGTAGGATTTCTCCTGATACATATCAAAGTAAATGAGAACAAGCTTCTGCTAAGATCCAGTACAAAAGGAAAAAAACAAAATAAAGCACACTGCCTGAGTAAATTGCAACATATTGTTGACTGAGGATCTTCTTTACTAGAAAGAACCTTTTATTCATTAATCAGAGTTCAGTGCTTAGAAATAGAAAGTTAGAAGATCTTACTTGTAAAGTTCTTGTCCTTATAGCATCAGACACTTCTTCTGTCCAGTAAATGGATGAAACACAAATAACTGCCTGTCCAGGCCACTGAAGGACCCACGTTTTTCGAGGAACCTTAAACCAAAAGATCCATTCCAGATACAAGAAGTCATATAAACACATTAGATTACGGCACTGATAACAATTACTTTCCCCAAATGTCTTTTGTCTCATGCTGTAAATAAATGAGAATCAGCATGTAAAGGTTTAATACTTTTTCGTCATGAAATTCAGAATTAAAACTTCAGACTGGTACTACTGAACAAGAAGAGTTGGATTCCACTTAGCTTCAAACATGTTTCCGTGGTTAAGAATTTCAGCAACCTATTAATGTACATTTGCTTGCAAAATCTAATTTATACCGTAGTTCAGGAATATTTACCTTGATATAGTCTTTTATGCCATCTCGAAGAACTTGTCTTACACTGGCCAACATCATTTCTTCCACTTGCAGAAGCCATTTTTCTACCATGCCCTTCAAGAAAGAAAAACAGTTAACAGTCAATATACATTTCCTGATTATATTCCTCTTTGATGACAAATTATTTGAAATGTGTTAGGCTTAGATATGCTTTCTTCTGATCTGGCTGTCATATATAAAAGGAGTAAAGGTTGACATTTCCCAAATTCTGACAGGTAATACTGAAGTTTACCCAGTCTGAAGGCAAGTATGTTAAGCTAAGTCTAAAGACAGCCCAGCTAAAGAAACAGCTGGATATGTTTCATATAAGCATAAACAAAACCCACAGATTACAGGGTCAGCTAAACTTGCTTATTTTAACCCAGGGCATGCTTTGTTCCTGAGGATTAAGGGAAAAGGGAATCTCTAACTCACAACATGCCCCACCTTTCAGAGAAATTTACTGCAAAATTGGTATGTCTTACTCCTTTTTATAGTAAAACCTTTTTATTCTAGAACAGCAGTCTGCACTCTCACTTCCTAAACACCTTTCATTATATGATCCTAAATGATTTAAAACTAATTCCCTCAAAAACATGCACTTTAGGCAATGTATTAATCTAATTTCATATAGTAAAATTTTTTTTTAAAATTACATTTGCTTTCACTGGATAGATTTTCTCTATGAAAGGAACAATTTCATTCTCTGAACTGATCATGCCTATGATCTCCAGATCTTCTGTGAACTCCAGTTTAGCAATTCCTTCAAAACACTTCTTCAAATGTGGTTGTACTCGAAGAGGATCCTTTGTTTCAGACAGTATTTCAAGCAGCTCATCGTTAGATAGGAAAAAGAATCTGCCAGAAAAATACAATTACTTTACAATAATGAAAATTGCCATTAATAATCTATTCATGCAATTGCTTTTATTGTTGCTTAAGACACTAGTGTATCAGAGAGGAAATTATTCTCTCCAATCCCTTTCCTTAAGAAATTTTTAACATTTTAAAACTCATTATGTCTGTCTTTTCAGAATTTCAATGTGACCATCCTTTTATGCAAAGGAAGAATAAGGGTTCTCAAACTCAGACAGGAAAGACCAGAGTGCTCTAGCCAGCCCTGCACCCTGTAAAAACACTGAATCCTGTTCCTCATGATCATATACAACTCCCACGTATCACACACCTCTAAAGAGGGTAGGGCAGGGACATAATTGCATATTAGCCATATGGAGGTAGCAAGTTCCATCAAAAATACTCTGTAAATAATAATGCCTTTCTAATCAAATCACATGACACTGTGATGGACAGATTTTGCCTCCCCATCCCAGTCTGCTCCTGGCATTTCATAACTGGAGCTGAGGAAAATGAGTTATGTCTGGAGATGAGAACAGGTTTTCATTTTTTGCTGCATGCAACTGTATCCCACATATGTTTATAAAATGAGACGGTTCAGTTCAGTAAAAATGGTTTGAAAGAGCTTATGGCTTCTTGTTTCTAACTTAGGCATGTTTAATTCATTTACCTTGGGAAAAATAATCTTTTTGACTCCAAGTAAGTATTCAGCCCCTTTTGAATGTCCTCTAAGAGAACGTTTGCTTCCTGAAGTCTGTCTAACATTCTGGGTTGTTCAGTTGCTACAAGCACCTTTGTGTCTTTCACCTTTGTAAAAACAAACACACAGCAGACACTGCTAAAATTTGCAGTAAGTTGTACATTAAAATTGTTAGCATCAATCACACGTATTGCAGGAGGCTAAAAAGCTGTATTTCTTCTCTGTAGCGTGCTTTCATTTTTAAAAATATGTTTTCGTTATTTGATAGTTTCGCTTTTCAGACTGTCAGTTTTAACAACTTGAACTTTACAGACATTAATGAAGGAAATATTAGCAAATAAGATCTTTGGCACTTGCCCCTGTGTCTTGAGCTTGGTACACTGTTTTCCATTCACAAATAAGTTCTGTCAGAGACACAGCACATGACAATTATTCTCTGTTCTTGCTATCTAGATTGCATTTTTTCTTTCTGATAACACTCCTCTTTAGAGGGTTCTATGTCAGTACAGGTTTCATCAGTCACAGAGTCTGAGCTGTTGGACAGGTCTACATTTCCATTTAGTTACACTGATTATTTCAACATCTTTATCACACAACCACACACTCCCAGCATTTTTGACAAACATCTCAGCTCACACCACCACTATGTAGCCTCTTACCCAACTTCTTATTTATACGGAATTGAATTGCCAAATTGCACTCACCATCCCCATTACCTCAACCTGACACACTGACATCACATGAAAAAAACCAATCCGTTTAGTTGTTCCCAAAGTGTGTACACCTTATAAGTCTAATGCAAACTCTTATTGTATCCAGAGAAGGCTTTGTACAGATTGTCAGTGAAGTACTAAGCAGATCCTGAAAGCACAAATTACTCATCTTTCTACCTAATTCTGATCATTTAGCCATAAAAAAGCTAGAAAATTTAAAATTCATGTTGCCTGAGCTCTAATTCACCCTGCAATACCCAGCCTTTACAGAAATCTCAATGCAATTATGATATAATCTAACACTTTTACTGCAAGGCTAGAATTTGTTGGACTTCAGTAAAGAATTTTCCACTCATGGATACAAATATCCAACTGCAGAAAAGAACAGTATATGCACATGATATTAATAATCATGTTACCAGATGTGCACAAAAATACACCATTTATGAAATGCAAGTACTTACCACTTCTTCCATAATGTTTTTCCAGTATGAATCCACAATCTTAAACTTTCTGCCCTCTTCAGGCATTTGAGCTATAATGTCTTCTGAACTAAAAATTGGTTCTAAATATAACCATGTTGCCTGACATTTTAACCAGTTATCTAGAATATCTTGCATTAAACACAGCTTATCTCTCCAAGCCTGTAATGAAAACATTTAATAGTTAAGCAAAATTAGTAGTTAAGCAAAATTAAAACAAGAATAAATCAAGAAATATGAATATGTGTTCTTAGAAACAGTTTACAACTCTGTAACATTTTATCATGTCAAAATACCTTGAAGCACTTAGGGAAAGCACATTATGAGACATGCAAGCTCAATCAAACTGACTTTTCCTTACCAAGCATTCAGCTTCTATTGGTTTGATGAAGGGAGAGCCACACACTGTCTGAGTCTTAACAATGTGATCATCCAGCAAAAGCTGGATGTCATCCACTGCCGACAGGATGTTGGTGTCCTGTAAATACATCATTTTGATAAGTCACATGGCAGTCACCTTATTTCACCACTCCAACCTCACACTCATTCAGCTTCTTGTTTCCCCCTTCTCTACAATGGTTGAATCACCAAGGAATTGAGAAAGGCTGCAAATGTGTGAAGATATCAAATGGTATCTCCTCTGTACACCTCTGTCTCAAAGGTCCAGAAACAGATTGTTTTGTGAATAGGAAGCTGGTGCCTTCTGACTCAATCTTTTGCACTGTGATTCTTCTTTCTTCTGCGCAAGTTAAAATTCCAGTACTGTCCAGCTTTCCAAACAATATTGGAGAAGTTCTCAGGCTTACAGATTTGTTAGGATGAGTAAATGAGATCACAAGCTATCCAGACACTAAGGTCCAAATAAAAAGATATATAATAATGGAGACATTTGCCCAGCTCTGGACTATGATACAACTTTCCATCATGCCACAATGAATCAGCAGCAATATCCCTCTAATATTTGTCAATTGATATTCAGAATCAAAGTAATTATTTTCAGATACATCTATTGCTTTGGTGTTTACTTACAGTATCCCTGTATTTCACCAAACCGAACTGCACGTTGACCCACTCTGATTTCATTTTCTCTATTGATTTCTCTAGGGAATACTCCTTACTTGCAGCTGCTCCAACAGGTTCCAGTCTAAATTGAAATGAAACATATCTTTGAAATGCTTTTGCAACATAGCTGAAGAGAAAAAAAAAAGCAGTTGTAGGTAGAGTTGCACATCAGAATACCTTTCATAATAATTTGTTAATAATATCAGAGAGTCTTACTTCAAGGAATATGTTTCCACTTTCAGCCTCACCAAGTCAGAGATATTGATATTAACTGGAAGACAAATACAGCCAGAAAATTCTGAATGAGAAAATTAAGTGGTTTAGGAATACAAATGGATTTTTATGCCTCTCTGTTACAAGGAAAACTGACAGTTCACAGCTCGATAAAGTAAAGCTGATTTTACAGCACATTCTAACAGCACACAAAACCCTAAAAGAACTAACATTTGGTATCTGACCTAGGAAATACAGTGTCTGAAAAATGAGACTAGTGTAAGCTTCTTACTGTTCAATGTATTTTGAGAGTCCAAATTCCAGTATGTTTTTAAGATTAGTATTTTCATCAGGTTTGATCTCGCATCCTACAATTTCACTAATCTGAAAATAAAGTAAGAAATAAATCTATTATCAAGATGCATTTTTGTAACAGACTTTCAAACAGCAAGCAACAAATTCTAAAGAAGTATTAGTGCAACACCTTAATTTGCTCTTCTGCCATAAATTTTTCATTTAAAGAAGCCTCTGCCTGTAGTGTTACAAATTTCAAAACTGGATCTATCATGTCACAGGATAAAAGATCTGGTGAAATTAAGAACTGTTACTGCATTTCACAGTATGGCAAATGTGAAGTAGAATATTGGACTGTCAGTTTATGTGGCAGAATATTCCCACAGCTGAAGCAGAGTTTAAAGTACCTGCTCCCAGTGTCTCTCCTTCATTCCACGATTGCAGACAATTGACAGGACAGGAAGGTGCTGTTTAAATTTATCAAGCTTATATTTCATAGATTCTGCGACGCGTCGGGGCCCAGGCACATCTGGGAAGCTCTTACTGAGCTTGTACATAGTCCTCCACATATTTCCAACTTCTTCACTAATTTCATCAGCATTCAACTGCTGGAGAGGTCCTGAATACAACAGTTAAAAAAAGCACAGCAGGCACATCAGCACAAGGGGATTTCCAGGGTGGTTTAATCACAGCTATTTATAATCATTCTGCTTTAACTGGAAATCAATTGTGTTACAAAAAATAATCTTAATGCAAAATGCAAGTAAGTAACTCTGTTTCACACTGCTTAACAGCATTTACCTCTTAAAAATTATTTTCTCATGACTAATGAACTCTTTCAGCTTCTACTTAACTAACTGTAAATAACATGTTTCATCATGAACATCAAAGCCTCACCATTCATCCATTCCTCAGATTTGGTATGGAAACTATATGCTGTTACCCAAAGTTGCTCAAAGGGTTCTTTGGTTGTCATTATAGCTTGCAACAGAGGAAATTGACTCTTCTCCCACCCAAGTAAATCTTCTTCTAAATTAATAGCCTTTAAGAGAAAAAGAAACATATTATTTCCATCAAAAATTCCTACCATTTAAACTTTTAAATAATTTGTAATATTGAATATAATTAGTTAACATGTATTAAAGCTAGACAGATCTGTAGATCTAGGCCCATGGATTTTAGGTACAGAAGATAACTGTGTTCTTGAAAATTTCCCTGGTTATTTCATGGAATTATAGAGGTCTTTTCCATCCAAAACTATTTTAAGATCATCTAGTCCAACTGTTAACCCAGCATTTGTTGGTATCTTTGACTACTCAAATAATTTTTAAAATCCATATCCATTTTAGAATAAGATAATGTACCATGGCATTCAGTGAAAACAAGGCTCACAAGTCCACTTTGAAATCGAAATGTAAGCTCCTCAGTTAGAGAGGCTTATAAGGATTTTTTTAAACTTGTGATTAGTTGTTTTTTTCTTTTACAGAATCATCTGGCAGCTCCAACCAAAACAGGTGTTAATTGCTATGTTTATTCATGGTAAGACATTGTCTTTGCCCAAAAGATTTTACAGCAAAAATCAATGTGCAAAGATCTAGATTTAAAAAAACATATTGCCTTGTTCATTTTACAGGTAAGGAGGTGAAACAAAGAAATGTTGGCATGTCTGAAATGCAAACACTGAATTCAGATTGAGTCCTGAGTCTGTGCTTTTATAATGCCAACAGGCCTTCCATAAAACTTGTAATCATTCAGTGTGAGCTGCAGGCAGAAAAATATAAAGATCCACATTCCAAGATATATATTCACTAAGCTAATTGTCATGTCATTTAAATTGCGTGGATACACCTCTCATTGTGGCCATGTATTAAGAAATTTAGGCTTAATTACTTGTTCTGATCTACCTATAACAACATATCACTGCTGTTCACTCACACTAATTAAATATACTAGATACCTTTTAATCAGATTAATAGTATTGATGTGTAGGACTACCAATTTATCTAAATTCTAAGATCATTTAATTGGTTCCATTTTCTCTTTTGAGTGGGACTTAATTAAAATCTTGACCCTTAAGGCTCCTTATATGACAAAATCTCATTGTCTCACTGTGATTTAGAAGATTAATTAAGCCTCACAATGCCTGTGAGATCTCTCAAATACAACCCTTCTCATTTCCCAGCAGTGTCACAGCTAAGACAAACTGTTCAACTTAGAATGATACAGTAAATTGGATGGAGAGCCCTGACTAGAATCCAGGAATCTTGGTCTTCAGTTTCCTTCCAGCATTTGAAATTCCCTTTATGTGCTATAACATATATTTAATGCCTATCAGCATTAAATGGAAATGGTACAGACATTTGGGTTTAATTAGAGAATAAGCAGAGGGACTGAAAACACAGCTCCAGTGCACAAACCATGGTTCAGGGAAAATGCCAGCTCCCTAACATTCTGCCTCTGCCAACTCTGCCAGAAGAATTGTTTTCAATGGATAGCATCTTGCTACTACTGACTGCTTGGAAACACTGAAATTCAGTATTTCAATTTTAAAAGTTCCCTAAATTTTTTTTCCCAAAAAATGTACTCATCAACTCAGTAGTTGGGACAAATCAGCATACAGGGACAAGAAGATATTTGCCACATCTTTGTGAATTTGGAAATTTTAAAGCCATCTTAACAATATATGGCCAGAACCCTGAAAAAGAAAATCAGGGGCTGGAACCAAACTTTTGCTCATCCAGCAAATTGTAACCTCCTCCATACTTAATTAATAAATACTAACCTCATATTCTGCTAGTGCATTATCTAGATTCTTATTGAACTCTTCAAATCTCTGAGTGTTGTTCTTCATTTCTTCCGTGGACATGATTTCCCGCCTTTTGTAGCTTTCTAGTTCTTTATTATAACCTTCAAGAGTTTTCTTGAACTGAGAACACCTGAGGTAAAGATAGCTAAGGTAATATGATGTTCTGTTTCATTCCTTTTCAGGTTTCAATTATTAATTACAACAGGCATTGTCAATGAAATCTGATCTCAATACTACTGTAAACACAGATGCCAGTGAAAGCCCACCAATCAGTTATATCAATACTATGCAGTTCATGGGATTAAAATTCAAGGCTCATTTTCAAACCTCACAATTGATTTACTTTACTTACATTTGCTACCTGGAGAAAATAAAGGAAGAATAAAAACAATGTAACAAAACAATGTGTAATGCTGTACTACTCAATATAACAACATAAAATTATGAATATTCTGGACCAATCCTCCGGTCCTCCTTTCAGATCTATTTCAGCACAGCCATACTCTAATCTACCCTCATCAAGAGTATTTTCCAGAAATCTCCATAATACTGTAAACTAGGTTTATTCCTTACTTTCTCCGCTTCCTTCTAAGTTTTCCTTCTTTGACATTAACTCCCTTCTACTCCCTTCTACTGATAGTGAGGTTTTTCTTCTTTAAAAGTACCCAGTGAAAACAAATTACCTAACACCATACCTTTCAAGCAACGCCCTCTCTGCATGAATCCTCCTGTCATTCAACACATCTTTACTGCTTTCAAATATTTTTGCAATCTGAGCAGGCCAATGGAAAACTGTGCTATTCAGGTTTATGTCATCATCTAAAATAAAAAAAATATATAGCCATCTTTAATAAAATACCTTTTAACCAATTATTTAATAGAATGGTTATTATAGAATAGAATGGCTACTAATAAGCAAAAGAGCTAAAACTATGTTTAGGAATAAACAAAGAAGCTGGTGGCTGGATTATCTTCACTGCAAAGAAAATTCTTCCCTAAAAGAAATTAGATTGATAGCAAAACTTTAAAATCAATTTAAGAATGTGAAATTCGCTAAATAAGATGTTAGCTAGGAGAGACAGTAAGAACAGCTATTCCAGAATATCAGTTCCATTCAACTACACGCAGAGACAACTTCTAACTAAATATGATAACCTATACATAAGATGGATAAAACTTTAAACCATTTCTAGTCCACAATCTGTAAATGCTGAATTATTCACAAAAACTAGAGCATCACAACTACATGATGAGCAGACATCTCCATCTTCATATTTCATGTTTGTTCAGTGCACTTAGCTCATTATAACTGATGTAGGACACATGCTTATAAACCCAGCTACAGAGAATATGTAGTCATGAAATACTGCAATTGCAAACACTCCAGTCCAAAATGTAACAGAAAATTGTCCTGGAATTCCATAGGCATCCTAATTTTTATCATAAATGAAGTCTAATAAACATGGCATATCCTCGTAATTTCTATCATTGTCTGATCCAAGAGTGTGAGTCTGCTTAAGAAATCCAGTCTGCTTAAGATCCAAGAGTCTGTTTAAGAAAAAAGTATCATCCTGACGCTAAAATAGGTTTGTATTCATATACATGCTCTTCCTTTTTAGGTACAGCAAATAACAGACTGCATCTGTGAATGACATTTTTGCTCTGAATAATGCAAACTAAAAGCAACTTATGCAGATGTTTCTTCAGTCTTAGAGAACAGCCTTTATACTAACCAAGAACAGCAAACCATGACAGAAAACAACTAAAGACTTGCTCTGATCTAATCCTCAGCTGCAGAGATGCAAGTGCTCACTTTCCACGTGCTGTCAGAGCACCTTCGACACGTGGCTTTTTCGATTGCTTTTCTCTGAAGAATTTTTATTTAATAACATAGAGGTGTAACATTATTTGGCCAGATTATGTGACATTAACCTGATTATACCTAAAACATTCTGAAAACACATTAAAAAGCCCTGTCTGTGCTGTGTGCCATTTCTCTACCATTCCTTGCTGCACTGGTACATTTTGGCCTCTATTGAATTATTTTTATTTCCTTTCTGTCTCTATTGGAACTTTTCTTTAGCACCCTAGAAGGTACAACATTTAGAAATGCAGAGCCCATTATCTAGATATAAAAATATTCATATGGAAATTTTGTGTTCTGTAGTTGAGACGTACCAGAGAGATCAGCATAGTCCATGAGCATTTGCAGTCTGTGTGCTGCTTTGATGAGGTCCTTTTGCAGTTTAACAACAGTCACTTCACTGGATTTCTTTAAGAATGCATCATATTCCACTAGCTCTTGAGTGTTCTGAGGCACCTCACTCATTTTCTTTGCAATTAAGTTATATTCGTCACAAATTCTACAACCAAAAGAAAACAGACACATCACTGGGACTGTAAGTGAAGGGAGATGCAAGATCTTGTAAATGGATTTTGTCTTTGAAACAAAAATATTAAATTTCTTCATAAATTGAACTTTTTTTTCCTGTGAGTTCTAGCCAAAGCTCCCTATTCAGCCAGGCTGGCCTTCTTGTACATGTCTGGTCAGCAGAAAATCCAGCAGATGAATAAAGTTACCTCACCCACAGATCTACAGCATCAGTCCAGGCAGACAGCAAGAACCATGCATGAAAACAACAGGTACCTTTTATTTAACTGTCTGTTTTCCATCACCTCAAATTCAATCAATGTGTCTTTCAGATTTTGGGTCCGATTGCAGAGTTCCTCGTTCAGTTGTACAGCATCCAGACAGAACATGGCCAGAGGAACAGTGACATCCATAGACGCAATCTCTCTTTTCAGTTCTGTAAAACTGTCAATCTTCTACAAACAGAAAATAATACATCTGTTATTTTTTGTAAAAGTCCATAGATGAAAAATCCGAAACAACTAATAGCTTCCATCCAACAGACTGGATCATTTATTCCAAACAGAAGAAAGAAAACTAATTTTCATCTTTCCAGAGCTCTGCTTCTACCCACAGATTCCAGGGCTGAAAGCTTTGCACAGTGATTTGCCACAGCAGGGAAGACCACAAGCTGCCTAAGGAAGTATTTAGCTATATGCTAACTCAGGAATGCAAAGAGAAGAGTAGGCAGGGCTGACTGAGAACAAGACATTCAAAAGACAAGCAAGCTGCAGATTGACCAAATGCTCTGGGTAGCCTTTCACTGCACTTCAGCTATGGAAGGACAACCAAACTCATAGAAGAAGGCGATAAAGAAACCTCCTCCTACATTTGCACAGCAGACCTACAGTAAGGGGCTATGTAAACTGAGTATTCCCTAGTATTCCCAAAGGTAAAACAAGTGATTTGTTCTTCCTAATATGTAAGGCAGTCAAGTGTAATGTGTTAGCTGCTGTATGAACATGTTGCAGTTGTCAGTAACACATTACCTCAGTTAAAGCGTCTAAAGAAGGACGTTTTTCCAAGAAACGTGTAACATCTTGCTGTGAATTGTTGTTCAAAAGATTGCTGTATTTGCTGTACACATTTAAATACCTAAAACCCAGAAGATCACAAAAACAAACATAAGTTTCCAATGCAAAGTTTCTCTATAGAAAGACGCAAATACACTCAAACTTGTCTAATTTAGTCAAATGGACAGTGTTACGAAACTGAGGGCTTGGAGGGGCAATGGAGTCACCAGCCAAAACTTACTTCTGTGGACCAAGTATGTTGCTCTCAAAGATCTTTTCAAGTTTGTTCAGGTACTCTAAAAACAATGATTCATCTGGTTTGACTGTACCAAGAGTGAGATCATCTCTTTGTAAGTCTGGAAATAGAAGTCTTTCTACCTAAAGGAAATCATTGCAAATACTATAATAACACATAGAATAATGAAAATAAGATATTCTATTACTCATTCACCCACCACTTCAAAAACATGTATTGTTTGGTAAAAACAGTGCAGTGTGAAAAGGCTCTGATCCATAACTAACGCTTGGTTACTCACACAGTTTTCTTGTGAAAACTATACGAAAATCAAACCAGTGCTTTAATATAACTTGAATCTGAAAAATATCTCCTATAATCAAAAAGTTCACACAGTTCGTGACTCACAATCCTCATCTTTATCTTCTATTTGTCAGTTTTCAGCCTCATTCATAACTTTTTATATTATAGATAGTTTTTATTAATATTGTATTTTTAATGCAGCTATAACTTATCCAGTACCTTTGGAAGTTCCTCGGCACTTTGCAGGATCTCCTTGAAGCAATGACTGATTAAATCCCAACAAGCTCTCAGAGATGGCTCAAAGACTATATCGGGTTCTTTCACACAGAGTTTGACTGTGAGTATCTGAGATAGAAAGTACTGCACTCCTCGATAGGGTTCTTTAAAATCATTTCCATCCTGAGGGAAAAAAATGAAACATTTACATAACAAAGAAATGAACATTAGAACAATAATTTAATAAATGTTCAAAGTCCCTAAATATCCTTACTACACAACACCAATGGGATCATCTTCCCTGATTTTTACACAAAACTTGATGTTCCAAACAAGATCTTACAGTGCTGACTCCTAAATGAATCTACAAAATCTGGAATTCAGAAACTGGAATTAAGCCTAAGTGCCTTGATTTTTCTCTTAAGTAACAGAAGTAAAGCACTAATTACCATACAGAGCAAAATTTCTAAAAAAAAGTAATCCATAATATCTATCAGAAATAAAATCTAGAATCTGGGGGGGGTTAATTGTCTTGTATTGTTAGTAAGAACTGCCCACCCCCAAATTGCCTTTACAATAATGGAGTCCTAATCCATGACTAGACTTGTAATGTGTACATTATAAAAATTTTTAAAACCCCAACACAAACAACAAAACAAAACAAAATAAATAAAAAAGCCCACCAAAAGTAATCCACAAGACAAAACTAAAAAAAAATTTTAAAACCCAACCATCAGAAACACCATCACCCAGGTGCAAGGCTTAGTGGCAAGGCTTAGTGCAAGGTCGGACAGTGCATTGTATTGTGTGATCCCCTGTCTGCAATGAAGTATTTAATCTGCTTCATTTATTCATTTTGTCTTATCAAGGTAGGCCCTAGGTGATCCTATATTTAAAAACCCCATTTCCCCTAAGAGGCAACTTTATGGTAGCCAAAACAGTGGTAAACACTCCTGTGGTGTAATGCTTATTATTATAATTCTGTGCATTACTTGAAATAACACAGGGCACTCATTGGGTATAGACAGGGACACCACACACATAAATCAACTCGGCAAAGGATTACACACATGGCTGTGCACACTTTGGACTTCAAAGGGGATTATTCATATACTTTCAGAGAAATATGTGCAAGTGTCTTGCCTGGTTAAGACCAAGAAAAATTACTCAAAATAAACTAAACAAAACTAAACTAAAATAAATGCACACTCACTCAAGACCAAGTTGAAAACTCCTATATACTGTTAGTTGTAACCCTAGACCTGCCAACTGATTATTCAAGTGAGCAGTTCTTGACTGTGCAAAAAATCCACTGAGGATACAAAACTATTTGAAGGACTCAGCCATTTTTAATGGAGGCAAGAGCCATTTGGGACTTCTTAGCCTTCAAAGAGCATTATATTTTATGGCTATATGAATTATCTCCATGGAAGACAAAACTATAAATATACTTGACAGCATATACCTTGTGGATCATAAAAAATGCAAGAAGATCTTCTAAGGAGTTAACAACCATCTCACGCAATTGTAACGACATGAGAGTTGCCACGGAACTGAAATAGCTTTCAATTTTCTGAGAGGAATCAGAGTTCCTTTCAGGAGCAAAATGAAGCCATTTATTTCTCTGATCAATGAAAAGAGATGCACAAGTTGGGATCCACCTACAATGAAATAATATGGAGACACAGTTTTTAAAGGCTTGTTAGTCTTACTTCAGTCCTTGCAATGAAATCTAAGCTCAGAAATTAACCAAAGAATAAGTAAGATCTAAAGGACTAGAAGAGAATTGTTACCTAGATATAAAACAAAACTGTACCTAACAGGACATGGTGGAAACCTGAGTTTTAAAGCTAAGGATACTTGTTATAATGGGCCACTACAATTACTGTAAATTAATAATAATAGATAAAATAATAGTGACAATATTCAATTATTAGCATTAAATGGGAAACAAGTTTGGAAGAGATCTCAGGTGGCAGAATGCAAACACCTTCTATCATGTGCCTTATATAATCCTTCTTAAATTGACTGATTTCCATAATAAAAAAAAAGGTTTTCCACCACCATTTTTACAGATTTAGATGGTTACGAACCTTCTGATTTCCAGTCTACATTTATTCATAGGTTATTACCATTTGTTCTTGTACAAGTACTCTTGCAGTTCCAAAGGCCCTGATAGTATCCAGATGTTTATTCCTCTCAGGGCAATTCACCCCTTGTTTTGGTAATCTTGTGGCTGGGGCTAGTGTCACCTCAGTCCAAGTTCTGCTTTTAAAGGAGGCCTTCACATAAGTCAGACCCTGAAATACTTTATCTACTGCTACTGCAGTTGGCACTGACTTGTTCTGAAGGATATCACGAGCTTCCACACAGTGTCTTCGAACGATCTCCTCAAACTCCTGAGGCAGCAGTGGCAGGTCTCCACAAAGCACCTCCGCAGTGCGAACAAACCTGACGTGACTGTACCTACAGAAGTCAAACACAGAGGAGATTTGTATGGAACACTGGTTAAAAAAAAAAAAACAACAAAACCACCCATGAAATACAGTCAGGAAGGTCTCATATGTATTTAAAAACACTAAAAATATCATTTCATTTATAAATAGCACTTCATTGCTGAGCTGTCCAACAAGTGCATTTCTGTTTTTGCTATCAATAAACATAAAGGGCTTCACAAATTTTATTTGTACTTGATGTATTTAAAACTCTTAATTTTTGGCTAAAATTGTCTTGTCCTCTTCCTAGATTCATTAGTGTATTCAGTCATTTAAGAACATACAGAATGAGACCTACTGCTTCTATCCCATTTAATAAGTAGCTATCCTGACTAGTCTGTGAGGAAAAAAAGAAATTTCATCAGCATGGCATATATCACAGTTTGTAACATACAAGAGTTTAATTCCTGTTTCTTAAATGCAAAACCAGTTCTCAGAATTACTAACTACCATATTTAACTTCCTAAGATTACACATGTCAATTTTCAAATCTCCCCAAGGCAAATTCCAACTACAGACATCTAAAAGATATTCAATTTTAAGAGTTAATGTTGTTAATTTCAGCAATCAGGATGAGAACTACAAATCACCATTTATTTGAGCATTGAATCTTAATTTAGGCATAACATCTTTTAACAAAGGGCATGATCTTTTCACAGCATTCTTCACCCTGGACATGTAACACATGTTCATGCCTGCATTCAGAGATTGCAGGAAACAAACATTTCTTTCTAGTGGCTCCCTCAGGATCTCTGTATCATATGTAGAGAAGTATCACATCTAACCAAGACATTTAATAAAAACATTCTCAAATTCATTAAGATCCTGTGAACAAGACATCTTACTGAGAAAGCCAGAGCTCTTGCAAAGCAGGCATCAATGAATTCACCATGAACAGATTACTTTCATTCCAATTTTTCATTTCTTTATAAGAGCTGTGCCATGGGACTGGTGAACACACAACTCTCCGGGGAAAAGGGCGTGGGGTGCTTTGAATAGAGAGTCTCCTTCTCTCAGCTGGATCCAACAGGACATAATCAACTAGAACAAAATATATGTATCATGGTGAGACTGCATGCGTAGTCAAAATCTACATTCAAAACTATATCTTCCTAGTTCAGGAAGCTGTAGAATTCTGCACATTTAAAACTAAGTCAGTCATATAGTTACTTGGATGTTTTTAAGACAAAATACAGCACAATAACCAAATTGCAAATTTGACTCTAAAATTATTTCACACAAAAAAATGAGAATTGGTCCTGATTCTAAAAATGTGAGTCAGGAGAAACAATTTTTCATTCCATCTCTCCACCTGACGGGATGTAAGGTTTCATAAAAAGATAGTTGTTGAAATTGGAATGCTATACAGCATGATCACAGATTATTTTCTCTCAGATATCTATTGTAGTTCTACTGACCCCAAAGGAATTATCCACAGATGCTAGGAATAGGATGGAGACTTGCCTTCAAAGTGCAGTAAATGTTTACATACTTGGAAGTGCTCAGAGATTGTGAGTCTTACCAATGCCTTTCATGAGGCCGATACAATAGTTTGCCTTAATCTCTTCTTTTAAACTTGCAAGTAATTTCACCAGGTTTGGACTAGGAAGAATGTGAGCTGGAATATGGCTTAAAATTTTGTCGATCACTTCCTTATCCTGAGGTGCCAGCATGTCTTCCCGCACTCCATTATATATGTAGTAACAGTACCGCTAAAAAATGTTTAAAAGATTATGTTTATTGTATGAATTTTTTGACAGATAATTAATTACTACAAAGTATTTTTAGCTTTTCTATCGCTTGAACCTTTTCCAGAATTGAAAGGTGTTTGGATGTAACGGATTTTGGCTATCTATCTCTTGGTTCTTCTTAAAGCACTGCCAATGCCTGATGTCTTTACAATACTTTCATCTGATTTGATGTAAGCACACAAACCACTAGAACTGACTGCAGCATATTAAATTACTAATCAAAAAAATACCAGTGAACAACCTGAGAGGTTAAGAATTGGGGAAGATACTTCAACTTGCAAACCCTTTAGAACAAAAATTAGAGTAGCTACAAACAAATGAGAAAGGAGCTGACAATATTTAACAGCAGTTTGCTATATTGAATATTTACATCTCCTAACCCTCATGTACTGCCTTCTTTTCTCAGCTACCTTTTAGTAAACAGTTTACAGGTATATTGCAGATGATTACTGCTGCTACTTTTACCTTAAAAAGAAATTATATAAATACCTCTATATCATTACTTGAAGGTGTCTTTTCTCGCTTACTTATCTCGTTTTCATGTAAATCCATGAGAGCAAATTGTTCTTCTGGGGTCAATGGTTGGTTGTCTGTATAATTCATGACATGCAGATCTGGTGTGTGAGCAGGTGCACTCAGTGAAATGGGATTCAAACTTTTTAACAAATTACTTTGGAAAAAAAAAGAATACAAGTTTAGTGAATAAAGCAGTAATGGTTAAGGACAGATGACAAGCATTATATAAACCCCTTGCACTACACTGAGGACAAGTATGACCTATGGAAGTATTTCAATTACTCAATAAAAAATCTCTCATTAAAATTGTGTAATACAGTATACTACTTTACCATACATAATGAAATCATGCAAACCTTACAACTGCCCAGTATCACTCAGGCAGGCTGTATTTTATGAGCAGTTCTATCAGAGCCAAACCTACTGGCACAGTTCCTTAGATTGCCCAAGATCTCCATGTATTTTCATGTGATCATCTTATCAAAATCTTGCGACATGAAAGTCAGTCTTGATGCACACACATTTTTTGTAGAGACTTAACATTTCATGCTTGGATGCTTAACATAGCATACAAGTAAAAAGAAATATTAAATCACAACTCAAACTAGACTGATTGTAATAATCCGTGTCTTTGTAACATCACAGTACGTTACCTATCAGAACTCCATCGTCTTTGCATACATTTGAGCTTTTTCCTAGAAGCTTTAAATACCAGTTAAGAAAAATCACAAGCAGAAATATTTTTCAAATAAGATATTTCATATTGGTGAAAAACAGAGCTAAGATAATTAATCAGATAATCAAATAACAGGAAACTACAATGTCACAGAGAAGCACTTAGGTTTGATTTAGCATTTAGCAAGACATTAAAATCACGTGTTAAATGATGATTCTGGGACTATAAACTAGCATCAGGAAAGCATTCAGCTGATATTTAAGACTTCAATGCTTACTTTACTCCCTGCACAAACCATATTCGCTGCACTGGGACTTTCTATTTTGAATATAAAAGCACTTCAAATATGGATACACGGTGAAGCCTGTGATATCTCTATCATTGAAAAGGACTTGAATTTGAGAATATTTTTCAATTTTAAATCCCGTGCAGTAGGAGTGTAGTTATTAGCTATGGAGTCACTTGGGTTTCGGTAGTGATTCTGTTCTTTGAATGGAGCTGCTAAAGTCCACGATGCCTCTTGCATCAAAGGAGGATAACGGCTTTTCTTAAGGATAAGCTGAAATTGAAAAAAAAAAAGCAAAAGTTTTAAATGGCACAGTAATTTTAAAAGCCTTCTTAGGGCTAGAACAGGATTAAACATAAATTAGTATAAAAAGCAAATACATAGGTCTGACAGAGACATTTGACTACCAATCTATTTTTAGATCATGATGCTCTGCACATGTATAAGGGTGATTTTACACAACACTTCACTAGCACTCATGCATTTTTTTTTTTGGATAATCAAGGTCTCTTTTATAAATAAGAGAACATATCAGTGCATTATCTATTCCTTTCTACTCCCCCACATCTCCATCTTGCTTCTTTTCTTCTCCTTATATCTGCTTAAATTTAGAAAATTCCTATTCCTCAAGCCTTTGTTAATGACCTGTCCTTGTAATAGTTAAACAAGGGTAAAAGTTAACAAATTCAGCTCTTGTCTTTCGCTCTCTCTCTCACATTGGTAAGGATTTGTAATAGAGTTCTTCTGTCTGTTCATTCTATGCTCTTTCAGGTGACTTGGTATCTATTGATCGACTTCTCACCAGTCCTGATGGCTAAACTTTACTGAGATAGCTCACAGGCACGGAAGAAGTAAGTCTCAAAATACCCTCAGAGATAAAAGTGCATGAGGAAGACTCATGATTGCACTTGGAATCATCGAATCATGAAGGTTGGAAAAGACCTCCAAGGTCATCAAGTCCAGCCTTCAGCCAAGTACCACCATGCCCACTAAATCACATTGCACAGAATAAGAATTTGCTAGCACATGGAATGTGGTGTATACCCTGACAGCAGGGGAGAGAGCACATACCTCATACAAGTCTGAAGGTCCATCTGAAGCAGAAGCAGAACCAGAAGCAGAACCAGAAGAAGAACCAGAAGAAGAACCAGAAGCAGAAGCAGAAGAAGCAAGTGTACGTGCACGTAGGGGCGGGCAGTCCAGTGACCGTTTTGGACGACTCATGTTGCACGTGGAATTGTTTTGTGACCAGACAGAAATTAAAAACAACTTCAAAGATATTTATGCAATACACTGTTTGGAAAAAGATTCATGAAGAAGGAACAGAGACCTTCAGTTTTCATTGAAAATTACATATTGCAACTTTTGTAATTTTAAGGAAAGGGACATTCTATGGGGTGGGTTCCTGAGCAAAACATCTTTGCAGTCATTTGTTAAAACTCCTAAACACCAATAAACAGCAGATTAAAAAAAAAAAAAACACAGTATTTTTATATCCCTGAAAACAATTTTAAATTATTTAAATATTTTAATTTATACTAAAAACTCCACAGGGAGTTTGTAATGGTATAAACTCTGGATATTAAAATATTAAATCCTAGCAGTCTGCCAAATTGACAATGAAACAGCCCAAGTTGTGTGAAGTGTATTACTGAGGAGGAAAAAAAAAACCTACTAAATTTTTTCATGTCTGTAGCGGCCCAATTCCAGAAGAAGCTATTGCCAGGATGCTGCTGGAAGAACAATTGCTCACAAGTACTCTGCAAAGTGTTTTACTAAAAATGTCAGGATAACTAATATGTTTTAGGATTATGTTCCACCTCCTTAAGGTGACAATTCTTTAAGATGGCCTTCCAGGACACCATACAAAGTTCTGTCAGGACATTTTCTCAGAATTATTTAGCCTCACAGTGCTTTTGGATGCCTTTGAAAGGCAACTTTCCTTAGTACAGGCCAAAGCCTCAGCCACAGTCTGCTCTGAGTTTCCTACATCAAATTTCTTTAGGATATTCATGAAGAATAAATTCCTGAATACATGTGGCACTATGAAAAAAGAGGTGGAAGTATGTTGTATCGGAACACGAATGAGTCAAATCACTATAAAGAGGAAGTCATTATCTAATACAATTATGTTTGAATAAGATATAATCTTTTTTTAACAAAATTTTAACACATTTTTAGTACAGTGCTCTGTATGTGCTTTTTGATATATCACCGAAAACTTAGGCTGCTGGAACCTAATTTTCCAGCAGACAAAATTATGCTCTTCTTGATACCAAAGTAGAGCCCATTTAGAAATAAAATTTGAGAAAGGACTGACTTGATTTACCTCCTTGGTACTTCCCAGCATGCCTGTACACACACACACACAGAGAAATCAAGACATTATCACTGCCAATCATAACTCATTAAAGAGAGCATGAATTCCTCTTGATTAATGACTAAAGGATTGGGCCTTAGGGTACTTTAAAAATGAATAAACTATACATTTTATTAGGAGATTCATTCATGCTTAAAGGTACAAGAGTCATTTAAAAAGCCATTGTTCATTCTAAAACAACTCTTGACTTACATGCCAACTAACCTTTCAAACACCTAAACATTGAAGCAAAGAAATCCTTAGTAAGAAGTACATTATAAAGGATTCGGTCCAACAAGAACATGTGTCTTTTAATAATTCTTCCCATGCCAAACCACTGACCACCAGTAATGGCCAATTTCATGTGGAGTTTTGACACAAAGTTATCGATCTTTCACAGTCACTGCAGAATGAACTTACCCTCAGGAGACTCAGGCTCTGTGTTGGCTTTATTTAGCTTTGAGTTTTTTGTTTGCCTAGAAATTTTTGGTCCTCCCCCTCAGTATGAACATCCTCGTTGTTACATGCACTGAAAAAGAAAGAGAGATTCATTTCAGGTCCTACACAAGGTGTCAATCAGCTCCTATCCCAACTGCCAGGAGTAACAAAAATCCCAGCTCTCCCATTCCTTGTTTACAACAGTAAGCTTTCACTCCCGCCAAAACTCCATGCTCTCCATTCCTCTCAAGCTCAATTTTCACCTTAATCTTTCTCACTCTCCCCAGATGTCCTTCAAGCAAGAATTTTTTTCACCCTACGCTTTCCACTTTCTCCAAAATCAGTCTCCTCCCCGCTGCCTGTTCTAAATCCCAGGGACTCTGGGCCCCCACCTGTGGTTTACAGCAGAGCCACACATTAATTGACAAGAGGTATAAGCCCACGTCCAAAGGAATGGGAAAAGAGGAAGAGAGATGCCCAGGATGCCTTACACATCCACAGGGTGCACGAGAGAGCAGGGTAAGGGCAGGTTCTACCTGCAGGCGCCCTTGTTACCAGTCCCTCGCAGCTTGGTGAACTTCTCTGACACTCTGCCTTGCAGCCCTCAGCTTTGTTGCCCCAGTTACAGCATAGCTGGTGCCTGGAGACAGAATTCACTCCTCCCTCTCCTCCCCCAGCAGAGAGGAAACAGCCCCTTTCAGTGTTGTGCCAAGCTGTGATCAGGGAGATTCAGTTGTGGAACCAATGAGGAATTGTACAGGCTCCTTTTACCTCTGAAAGCTACTAAAAATGTAGTCCTGGGACACCTCAGATATTCTGATTTTTGCACGAAAATCCTGCGCAGAGCAAGAAGGCTCCCAGAGCAGTAAAGGCTCTCTAAACCCACATTTTCTTAGGAAGAATTAGGAAAAAAAAAACCACTAAAGATTCAAAATCTTGACTCCAAACACCTCCACCATTTTTCCACCATTCAGAATCAAACTCCCTGAAGATTAAAGACAGCACGTGGGATACTCCCAATTCCTCTATGTCTCTATGCATTTGCCTCCCACTCACAGTCATCACTAAGCCCTTAAAGAGTCTTCCATCAAATTCCTCCACAAATGGGAATTATTACTATCCAACATGAAATCTAGCACAATCTTTTTTATACCTACTCTCAATAGGAGCCTTGTATATGTTCTGACAACACAGCAAGACTGCCATTTTAAACCCTTTCCCATCATCTTTGGATGCTATTTTTCTTCCAATTTTCTGTAAACTGCAAGAATGGCCGATATCCCTGAGTTAATAGCACAGTTTTCTTTATATCTTGCCCTGACACCATCTACAAGTGCAACATTGTTGTTGGCCATTGTTCTTTAAACACAGGTCAGCAGTGCAGGGTACAGAACCAGCACTGCTGGTGCTGATAATTGCTTGGCTAATGTGTGCCATAACTCTCCAAATATTTCAGTGCTGGTTTGCAACATGAGTATTTTCCTGCTAATTGGAGCTGACACTGGCATGAAGACAAGCTCAATTAAGGAGCAGTTAAGAGTAAATACTGTTCCTCTGTGCACATCAACTAGGATGCTCATATATGCATGCCCTTCGAAGTTAAATTACTTGTGCTGCTTGAAAAACATTAAAACCAGTTATTTTGTATAGAGGGAGTTATATATGAATTTTTAGCAGAAGAGATAATTATGCATACCAGGAAAATTTACTAAGAAGCTCAAGACTATCTTCAAAACCACAGCTATGGCATGTTTGAAAACAGCCAGAAATTTTAAATCCCCAATACACTTTAAACTCGGTGGCTCCATTAAACTTTATAGTGCCATTATCACTGGATTATGTCACACTGTAATTCTGCCAGTTAGTTTTCCCCTATGGTCATTTTTAGAAAAAGTATGTAAAATTAATAAATTCAAATTTATTATTATATACCCTAGTGCTCTATGAATATCAATACACTATGCACTTTAATAATGTGAAAGAGATACTTTAAGAGTTCAAGCAAAATACGCTTGCCCTGACCATCTGCTTTGAGGTATTTTGTGGTGTGCTTTAAGGGCCCATGGTCCAAATTTGTATTAGTATGCAAATCTTACTTCCTCTGTAAGATACACAAATCCTTGTATCTGCAGAGATCATTGAAATCAGCACCTCAAAGACACAGAGCTCTAACAGTCTGATAATTTAAATCCCCCCATACTTCATAAAACCTCTTTCTGCATTAATTTCCAAATTAAACATATTGATTTTGTTGCCTTTAAAAAAATAATCATGAAACCATTAACATTCAGTTTTGCAATATTCTCATAGGTGGCACCAATCAAAAAGGATGATTAGAGCAGTCATTAGAAACATGAATATTTAACTAATTTCTGAATGTAATTTACAGCATGAAAAAATCCGTGTAGCAGAAGCTGGGAATTCACTGAAGCCTTGCATGTTAACACCATCATGATGGCTCTGGAAAGCCGCCAGGCCAAAACACCGCGCAACACACCCCACCAAGCATCCCTGCTGAGAACAGTCCCATCCAAATGCTGAGACACTGTAGGACGTATTGGTTTTGTTGAAAACCCATCTGAATTTTCACAGTTATTATTCCTCACATGACCCACCTCCCCGAACAGGTTTGCCGCGTGGCCAGCAAAACACCCGTGGAGGCAGCAAGACAAGGTGGAAACGTGTGGGAACAAGTAACCAGGACGGGGAAAGGGTGGCTGTGCCAAGTGAGGTGTTTCACAGCAGCTGTTCTCTGCTCCACAAGGCGTGACTGAACAGTCCCAGTTCAGTGCGAGCTGCCTCCGCTGCCTCGCACCCTGGGGGCCGTGGGATTACAGACACCCACGCAGCGAGCCCTGGCACCCGGAGCCGTGAGGCGCAGTGCCCAACGTCTCCCGGGGCCGAGCGAGCCTCTGCACGCCTCCACAGCGGCACGGAGGCCGCAGATATCCTCATTTCCCGTCCTCAATTCCAAAAAGCTCGAGGCTGCGTGTCCTAGAACAACACACACCTCTAGGACACTCATGAGGGTGCCCGGACTGAGCGGCTGAGGTAGGGCCAGGCTGAAGGGCAGGACAACAAGAGAGACATTAAAGGGCACCAGAGGAGCATCAGTCACCGCGGCTACACGCCGGGCAGCCTGCGGAGACCGGCCGGTGACTGCACACCCACGGCCGTACTGTGCCATGCCGCGCCAGGCGGGCCCTGCCCGGCCCCCGCGGGGAGGAGACAGCGGCGGGGGGGAGCGGCAGCGTTTCCCTCAGCCCCGGCAGGCCCGCCAGCCGCGGGGTGAGCGGCCGAGCGGGGCCGCGGCCCGGCGGGCGGCAGCCGCAGGTGAGGG
>WBMZ01007266.1:0-172414 GCA_013400975.1 Atrichornis clamosus
CACCAGGCGGCAGCCGCGCTCCGCCCCGCGCATCCCCCGGGGCCGCGGCCGCCACCAACCGGCTCGGCCGGCCGCGCACGCCCGCATTCTTGCCTGCTTTCCTCACTCCCTTCTGGAGTGGCCCCAGGTTGGCTCCCTCTCCGAGGGCGTGGTGCCCACTGCTGAGCACGTTTCCCAGCGGGTGCCTTCCCGGTGTCGGGCTGACTCCACACGCCGACCTCCGCTGCCCTGGTGCCGCAGCTCGGGCTTTGTGAGTTTATTGAGCAATGCCCCGCCACTGCCAGCCTGGGGCCGGCGGCAGCTCCACGCGGCCTCCCGGGCCGGCCAGCGCAGCACAGCTTCGGGGCACTCCCCGCCTTGCGCCCTTCACGCAGCTGGTCCTTCCTGCCTACGTAGCCCCCTCCTCAGGTGGCTCCTGTGCCTGGAGCCACACTCCCCAGCAGCCACAAGCACTGCAAATCCCAATCCCGCTAGCACTCACCTTCCATAGCAGATTAGGGTTGTCCCTTATCAAACTCAGTCAATTACTGCCTATCATCCTGGTTAGGAAGGAAAATGTGGGTAGAGCCAGCACAACTTCAACAAGACCCGACCTGTCCTTACCAGGACAGCACAGCGACACCCACGCCCCTTTAAATGCTCAGCAGAGCACTCAGCTATCAATCAATCCCACCTGAGGACCAGTGCAGGTGTTTGGGATGAAGGGAGTGCAATTTATTCCACCTGGGAAAACTTTTTCTGGTGGGTTACTGATCCTTGCATATAATGCACAAGCTACACCATGAGTGGCAGACACATACCATGGAGGACATACCACAGCCACCTGCGGAAAGTTGCCAGCCTCTTTGCAGCTTAATCATTGCATGTTGACCTTGGGAACACTCCCACCTCTCAGGGCCTCTGGCAGGGGCAGACAATGCAGATATCCCATGCAGAATAATTTAGGGAAAGTCCATAGGGTGGGGCTGGAGGTATAAAACTGGATTAGCAGTTCAAACTTAAATCCTCAGCACTGGTTAACTGTGTGTAACTCATTTGTGGTCAGAGAACTCACCCTGCCTGTTCCTGTCATGCCTGAAGCAAACTAGCAATGAGACACACTGACACAGGGTCATCCAGAGCAAAACATCCAGCATCTCTGATACCTGCTGCAGGAGTATCCCTCTCCTCCTCCTCTAGCAGTTGTCAAATGTCAGCAGTTGACATTTTGGTGCTGTTTTTCCCCTAGTCCGTGGCTAAGGCTCACATTAACACCCATGTGCCGAAAAGGAGATACCCTGCTCTCTGGGTTGAAAAAAGCGTTTGTGATGCATCCATTGGCACCAGAGGAAGGACTGGGTCCCTGCATCTGAAGGCTTGGCAGCTCCTGAGATCCAGCTGTGAGCCCTAGGGAGGAAATGCAAAACAAGGAATCCTGATGTCTTTGGAAACCAAGGCAGGAACCCTCTGGACACCAAAGAGCTGCCCTAAGTCTGCCCCAGCACATGCTGAGCTCACTCCATTGGTTTTTTTGGGGGAAGATGCTGGCCAAGTCCTGGCTAGAAAGCAGAGGGGCAGATTCCTCAGGAGTTGCAAGTGGTTCACCACGTTTATACCTTTGTTCACCAGTTTTCTCTAGCCAAACCATTGTTTAGATGAAGATCATTTGTCTGCAGAACAATTACATCCACTCAACCTGCACAGTCCCATACTGCACAATACTTATTTTTCATTACTTATTCCTGACCCTGTAATTCCAAACAATCCATCAGTTTACATTTTATATGTAGGAAGACAAGATAAGCAAGGCTCAGGTGGCCATTTGAAAATCCAGAGGCTGGCATCGGTTTTGGGATTAGCTGCTGCATGTAACTGATATTCAGGGATGAGCCAATCTCCTGATTGAGACAGTTCTTTAAGTATATACTTGAGTGATTGAGAAAGAGGAGGTGAAGAAGGAGCTGAGGCCAAACCAGTCAGTGGCAACACCGTGTGTTTGCACACCAGTTATCTGCTGTCTGTGTTCCAGTGCTTTCCAGACTCATTCTACCCCAGCATTCAGGCGTGTTAGCTGAGATCCGGGAGTGCCTGTGGGGTGTTCTCAGCGTATTGGAGGAGCTGTGATCAGGTCGGGACTACACTGGGGGCGTGACATTGCAATCCCTTGGTAGTGGTTTGAGAGGTGCTGTCCTGACAGGCGTTTAGCCCCCAAAGCGGCACAGCCAAGTGTCACACGTGCAACCAAAACTTTGCTGCTGCAGGACAGGGTAAGTTTGCCTGAATTCTCCCTGTGTGATATTTTTGCTGTTCAGGGAAGCCCTTCAAGTTTTAGGGTTGCTAACCTTTATATGCAAATACTTTTCCAGAGTTCTTATTCTGAAGGCACACCACAGAGCCAGCAGGCTATTTAAAAAGCAGAATGGCACAGTGGACAAACAAAGGAAAATCTCAGACCTTGGGTGTCCCCAGTGCCAAGTAGAACCAGACAGTTACTCTGCATGTCTTTCCTATGCCAATATTTCTACATCTACAATTTGCTCTGCTTGAAGTGTGACATTGTGAGCACATGCTTCACTCTTGCCCCCAGACTCTTATCTGCAGAACTTCTACCTCACCAAGTTACTCTCCCAGTGTAGGTTTGGACAGTTGACTCTTCCCCTCAAGCTAGAACTTTGTCCTTGTCTAGTGGATTTAATCCTATTAGTTCAGTCCATGTATCCCATTTGACAAGATCTTACTGGAAATCTAAGCAGGGTGACCTCCAAGACATTTTCCACTCTTCCTAGTCCAGTACAGTCTACAGAAGGAAGAAGCTTGGTTTCTTGGTTTCTTCACATGTGAAGGAAATTCATACCTCTACTGCAGGTATGGATCCCAGAGTCATTCCAACAACCCTCAGACTGAAAATGGGTGTCTTTAGCCCAGTTTCCCAAAACCTCCACAACCATCCTTATCTAGGTAAAATTAGGAGAGTAAGAACAGTTGTGATAATGTCATATAACTCTATACCAAAAGCCATATAATTCTGCTACTTCACCCTTACCCTACTTCCTTTTTTCAAAGAGTCAGGAATAAAATCACCTGGCATTATCAATTAGACAAGGATGAAGTAATTTCCGTGCCAACATTGGCTGTTCTTGAAGTTTGTACCTGAATCCTCTGCAAACATGATCCTCTCAAACACAGCTTGGATGAAGGAAAACACTCCAAACATCTTCCAAAACACACCAGATGCCTGCTGTGTGAATGTGTGAATGCATGTGGTGGTTGATCACCTGCTCACCTCTCCAGTGCCATGAGGACCAGACTTTGTAAAAAGCCTTTGTAGATCGACTTTTTGAATGAGACTTCTGTGTTAGTACTGTCTCAAGACCTGAGAGACAAGATGAGGACGCTTAAAAAAGATAACAGAAATAGCTAAAAGCAGATGTTATTGGGCTGCAGGGTCCCCTCAGTGATAGCTGCCCAGGATTTCTTTTACACTTGTAACATATCTGTCCCTCTATTAACAGTCCAAACACAAACACCAGGTTAACATGGGGCATTTTTACCCACCAAAACTAACAGGAACCCAGAAGTTTGCAGCCCTTCACTTTAAGTGAAGAGCTACACATGGAAAGCGAAGAGTGTTTCCAGCTCCATTCTTTAGAGGAGACAGGGTAGACAGGTTCTTTAAAGACCTGGAAAGGTAGCAAAACCAGGTGGGCAGGTAAGGGAGCAAGCAAGGAGACCTAAAAATGTTCCGGACCAGAAACCTAACAGGTTATAGGACCTTGTTGCTGGCCAGAAACTTAACAGCTCATAGGACTTTTCTTCTTAAGGACACCAAATGTCCTGTACTTGGCCAGCCATGCACACTGCTGCACCATGCACCATGCTGGGGATGCACTCTACTCAGGGGGAATCCTGAAGGATTTTCAGTTGCGAATGGACTTAAACAAAAGACACAAGCACCATGCCTGTTCTGTAGGGAAAAAAACCCCAAAAATCAAAATGCTGCTCACAAAATATAGCTCTTCACCAGGATAAGCAGAGAGGGAAAAGAGGAAAGGCAATGCTGGCTTCTGGAGAAATACAAAGACAGCTCTCTGCTCTAATCCTGTTGTCCAAGAGGAAAGAAAACATTCACTCTAAAAATGACTGAGGTATGGATGTAGGCAAAGTTGGAAGCAGCAGACAGGGAGAGGCACACCTGTCATTGAGGTTTTCCTTTGTGTCCCACTGATAAGCCTAGAGTAGGGAAGATTGGGATTGAGGGTCCAGCAAGTTTCTCCTTTGTCCTTCCTGCTTCTCATACCAGCAGCATGTATGTGTTCTCAGGGCAACCCCACCAGTTTCTCCCTGCCAGGGTATGCCTGCTTCCTCTAGTACGAGTCTATCAGAAACATCTCCAGAAGGAGAATAAATATCTGGGATTCGCCTGGCGGCATGGAAAGGAGATGTCTCCCAAATCTCTAGACCCCAGGTTATTTTTAACTTTGGGAAACTATTTTTGTTCTCCTAAATATTGCAGCAGTCTCTAAATGCTCAGGCTGCTATTGCAGCCAGGAGATAGGGTAGAAAGCAATGATGCAGAGCACACACACAAAGAGGATAGGATGGCATGGGACACTGTGTTCTGCCCAACAGAGGCAGCTGCAAACTGACCTTGGATGTGGCCTCATCATTCCCTGCTGCTGCAATTCTCCTGTGTTGGCTATGTGGCAATGTGCCCCAAGGCTCACGCTTACAGCCCTGCAGCATCACCTCTCTCCCCACACAGATGGAGATCCACCCTCAGATACAGCAAGTATCTGGGGTGTGTTAGCTGCATCTCACCACGGGACACTGGCACTGCCCATGCCACATAAGCTGGGTCAGAAGATCTGTCACCAAGAGGTGGCATTTCCACAGATCCCTGCTCAGCACTCCTACAGTGCTGGCAGCTGGAAATGGGGTACCTGGGAGGATGGTTGCAGCCTGAAGAGAGGGGCAGGAGGCGTGGGCTGCAGGTCTGGGAAGAAAGGCACAGAGGGCCTGGAGAAAGAGAAAGGACAGCTGAGATGAGCGGAGCAGGCTGCAACCCGAAGAAGGGAGGCTGTAGAACTGCAGAGGTACTGATGCCCAGCGAGCGCAGGGCGGGAGGGTGGGGATGGGTGCTCGGCATGCGGCGCCTTGGCACCTGGCCTGCCATATCTGATGTGGGTAGAAGGACACCAGAGAGCACCAGTGCTGAAGAGAGGGTGGCAACACAAAGACCGCTGTGTTCCTCTGGTCCCCATCCCTTTCTCCCCCTCCTCTCCCAGTTTATTTACCCGAGTTCAAAAGACAGCCTCACAGTCCCGAGGGGCTGGCTGAAGTGGCCAAGGGGTGGGCTGTGAGGTCATCTTCAATGAGGGCAAAAATCCAGTGTCAACAATGCTGCCCATTGTATGGCCCTGTTTAGACAATACCGGCTGGGTTCTTGCTGCTGGCAGCCTGGGGACTCGGGGGCTCGGAGCAAAGCCTGTTTGGGGTAACAGGAGGGGAGGAGGGTGGGCAGGGTGTCTGGCATTGAGTCAGACTGCAAGGGACAGAGCAAAGTGCAGAGATAAGCACCCTGTCCCAGTCATCAGCATGTTATCAGCCTAATTCTTGATGCTGATAAGATTATCTTAGTGCTGATTCTCTCATCAATGGCAGGGAATTTGGCCATCCTGGTCACTACCTGGAGCCACAGCCCATCACCCCAGTTACATCTGCATTCCCTTCTAAGCCTGGCAATGACACACCAGTGATTTCTGCTACCTTATTGACTCCCTTTAACCCCCCATTTCCCACCCAGCATCAGGAGGGTCGCAAGATAAGCATCAGCTTCTTCTTTCAGCCCTTGCCCTTCCCAAGGCAGTCAGGAGTTTGGCCACTGATACTCTTCTTGGAGCTCCCAACAGCTGTTAACCGAAGAGCCCAGGTAATCCATACTGAATTTAGCCCTGCTTTAAGAGTAAGGATGGAGCAGGAGATCTTCAGGAGTTTGTGGGAATCATTGAATTTATGGAGCAACAGATGATGTTTCAAGGTGTGTGTGTGAACTCCTGAAATGGACAATCCAGGAAGACCAGCAGCTGCCATCATCTTTCAAGCAGGTATTAACTCTGAACTCTTGTAGTCTGAGCTAGGTCCTGTCCCAGCTCTTTCTGTAGCCATGGTCCCCCACTCTATTTCTCTACAACACCTAACTGTGCCCAAAAGTCAACCTGTCAAAACCAGGGACACCACTGAACTATGAAACCACTGGCAGCAGAGGTGAATGATGCCAATGTTCATCTGCTCTGCAGAGTGGGGTCGATGCCTTTGAAGAGCAGATTCTTTATGAAGGTAAGGAGGAGAAAGAAAACATTGGTGAAAGGACCAAAAGCCACTCTGGCCCTTCTCCTTAGATGAAAGGCCCATGGCATGATTCTCCCATCCCTAGAAAAAACTCTCAAGCTGGAATTGCTTCATACTTCTTCAGAAAAACAATGCAAGAGACGCAGAAGACAATCCTATGAAAATTTTTGCAAACCTTTATTTTTGGCAGAGGAGAAGGCACAGGGTTCATATCTTTCCCCAGTTTTCAGCTTATTCCCGCATTACTTGAGTCTCTCCTTATGGTTTTCAACTTCCAGTTGTGAAATAGAAGAAAAAGTGGGAGACAGGGAATGTTGTTAAAGAAGATAAATAAACAGCATGAAACAAACCTCGCAAAGCCCTTGCAGCAAGCATTTTTGTGTGCATGGCTTTTTCTACAGTTTTGGAGGGGGTAGCTGAGGAGATCCAATAAAATTTCCAAGATGTCAACACCAGATGAAATCCCCTTGCAAAACTAACTGCTAAGTGGAAAAGCAATACCTTTTTTTTTGGAGGGGGCAGAATAGGAAGGAATGTGTTTTGGTAAAAGATCCTTAGCTTAGCCTTGATGCTTGTATCTGCATCTTGGCACTGTGGTAGCAAAACCAGGTGTTTAGTGCATCCCAGGACAGGAATGTGACAGTTCTTTCTCTTAAGGGGTCTGCTCATTGATACTGTCTTATGGTAAACCCCACTGCTGCTCTGTGCCTCTCTTTTCCCTAACCTTGATGAAAAATTGTGAGACCCTCTGACAAAAAGAACTCTGCAAGAATTTTTCACTAGTCCAGTGCCTCAGCCAAGTCACAAATCTGTGGGAAGGACTTCTTAGAAAGGTGGAAAGAGCCTTACATTAGACCATGTATTTCTCAAAAAATCCTGTGCTGAAGTTCATGGCCTGTGCTGCCCATGACATGGCTCTGCTCATCACTGCCCTGCACCACAGCCCTGGCATTGCATCAGCTCATTTATGAAAGACTATGACCTCGGGCAGCAGTCACCAGATGCAGAAAAATTGAATCAGTTTCCTGAGGACGATGGCTGAAGCTGAATCTTCGTGAAGCAGTGTTGGTGTACTCCACCAGCAACGTAATTCTGCTGAAGGCTCAGCTGGGCAGCTCTCCCTGTAAGCAGGGAAAAGCCTGTTTGGAGAGATATAAACTAGAGCAGGCAAAGCCCAGTTTAAGCTGTGTTGCTGCGTCTATATAGACATTTCTGTTTTCCCACCTGGGCTGCCCAGTGATCCCCCTTTTGTCTCAAGCCTTGGGCAGCAGAGCTGAGACAGAAGTCTGCAGCTGGGATTCGGATGGGCAGGGCCGGGTGGTGGGGCCAGGGGGGTGCAGGGTGCAGGCCATTGGCACAGCCAGCAGCTCTCCACAGGAGGGAGCCTCGCTGGCACGGCATGGCCAAGCCTCCAGCCCACAAAGGACCAAAAAGCCTTTTGTCAGGCAAGGCTGGATCTGCTGCCATCCAAATATTGGAAAAGCAAGCCACTCTGCACACTCTCCACTTCCTCACCAAGGTGTCAATGCCTGAGACTCGTGGCCACATCCAGGAGCATTAACCTGTTTCAAAGGTGATCAAAATGGTCACTGGAAAAGCTGGCCAGGCTGTGAAGGACCTTTCTCAGGGCCATCCTTAGCACATAAGATTTGAAACCAGCCAGGTGAGCACAGCCCCAACAATGGTCAAGATCCATCTCTTCCTCTATGCAACAAAAAACGGTGACAGTCACCCCCCAGAATAACTTGGCAGGGGAATAATCAGAAAACTTATTCCTGTTGTGAGAGAGCAGCCAGACATGTACTAATTTTAGAGGATGGTAAAGCCTAGCTGCCCTGTATATTTCCTCTTAGTTGCATTCCATGTCTGGGTAAAGAAACCAGTGGAAAAGGAAAGGACTCTGGTGGATGTGAGTATCTGCAAAACTGCACACCTTGAATTCCCCAAAGCCTCACTGTCACCCACTGGTAGCATTGCCAGGTCTACCCCTGGTTCATGGCATTGAGATTATTTTCCCCATGTGTTATGAGCTGGAGATTACCTTTCTAAAATCAACAAGTACCATCTTTTTTTTTTTTTTTCCTAACTTATTTCATTTCCAGTTTTCTTTTGAAAATAGTAGGAGTTGGATTTCCTTAGCGTAGTTTTTAGCGCAGTTTATAGTTCTTTAAGCACTGCCATAGAAAATAGGTAGAATATTTAATTAAAATATAATTTCTCCTCAGTGTTCACTAACTCTCAGTATTGTTAACAAAACATTTAACGGAGAGTGTTAAAAGTCCCTCCCTGGCTCATGTCAGCTTTCACCATCTAGCAGTGTCTTCTGATGTAGGCTTTCTGTTTCAATACTGTATCTCAGAAAGTAGGCATGACTTGAGATCCTAATGTTAAATACAAACACATACTCCTCACAGATCTCTTCATCCATTGTAGTGAAATGAAAAAGCAGAGACATATTATCCCCATTTGCTGGACACCTCTAAATCCAGAGAACAAATGGGCTACTGTTATTTTTCATTGTCACTTTTCCCTTCCAGTGATTACAATGCAAGTCACTTTTGACAGCTGCCATTGAATCAGCCATGCTATGTCTGAGCAGGATCAGTCCAGGGATGGACTCTCCAAGATCTTGGTTGTCTGTCTGCACCTCGTGTAGTCAGCTCCATCACTGCTGGAGATGCCGGACAGGATATATGTCAGAGAATATGGGCACACTTTTGGCTTTTCACATCCCTGTTCCACTCCCAGAATGACTCATGTGTCAGAGGGGATCAGAAACTGAACACGGGACACACTACTGAGTGGGGGAAGGAGCCACAAGAGGTCCTGGCCCGGGTGATTGCATTAGGCTACCCTAAGCCTCGGTGCTAAATGGCTGAGGGTGTCTGGCACGGTGACCACACGGTGGAGTTACGAGAGCTGTCTTCAGGCTCTGCCACCGGCAAGCTTTGATTTGTAAGGACCCTCTTTTTCACTTTTAATGGTGGAGGTCTCGTCTCTGTGGGATAGAACTTGAATTTGGGATAGAGTTTGGATTTTGGATAGGGATTGGACATTGCTGGCATTACTGACTAGCGAGGAGGTTGTTATGGAAAATAGCTGATGACAAACTGAGCTGCTTCTTTTTCCTTCTATCCTCCACTGAAGGCACTGTTTCCTGGGGGACAACATACAGGATTCTTTTTAAAACGCTACAACCAACATTTTCCAGACTGTTTTTGAATACCGTGATAAACACCTACAGACACAGATGCTTCTCCGGACATAAGTTGTGGGGTGCTTTTCTTTGCAGAAATGTGTGATCTATACACACACATGTACGTGTAGAATGCTCCCCAGAGAGATCCCAATACCGAGCAGATGTTTCATGCTGAAGCCCCTACTTGCCCCACCGCAACCCGCATCCAGCTGGGGAAGGGGCGCTGTGTTCCCTGACATCCCTCACCTCTCGGGAACCTCTTATTTCATTCGGGGCACCGAATTCATTCACCTCGCGGCTGCGGAAGGGGGTCTCGGGGGGCTGCAACACCCCCGGCGCTCCCCAGTGGGCGCGGAGCGGGGCGCGGGGCCGCGTGCGGAGCGGGGCGCGCAGGCTGCGCGCCGCGGGGAGCGAACAGCAGATTGCGGGCAGCCAATGGCGAGGGCAAGCCGAGGTGGCACCAAATTTCCCGCAACCAATCAGCTCGCTAGGGGGAGGAAGGGGGAAAAAAAAAAAGGAAAGAAAAAAAAAGAAAAAAGCTGCCAGGCATCATGAGAGAGCCTGGCCCTCGTCATCCTCCTCTTCCTCAGCATCCTTCCTCCCTCCCGCCCCCCGGCCCGCTCCGCCCCGCCTCTCCCCCCGGGTACGCTGAGAGCCGGGCCCCCGCCGCGACTCACCGCCCTCCGCGCTGACCCCGCGCATCCCAGCCGCAGGCAGGGGGTCACCGGGAGGCCGGGGCGCGCAGAGTCCGGCCCCGCCAGTCGCCAAGCAAGCAGCCCCCCTTAAATACCTCCGCACCCGCCTCCCCGAGCCGCACAGCCGCCGGGCGAGGAGCCGACCAGAGGCAGCCTCCCGCCAGCGCCGGGGACCTGCGCGCCCGCGTACCGCCGCCGAGGAGCAGAGACAGGGCCGCCCCATGCCTGCGCACTTGCTGCAGGAGGAGGTAAGCGGGAACCCGGGCTGCGGGTGCTTTGTCTTCCCCTCGCCTCTTTCTCCTTCATCTCCGCGGCTCTGGCAGCGTTGCGCTGCTGCTGGCTTGGGAAAAAAAGTCTGGGCATCCACGCGTGCCTGCCCGTGCACACACACACGTCTTCACATGTGTGTGCGTGTGTCCTCCCCGCACTGCTTCCCAGCCGTGAGGAGAAGGTGTTCAGGGGTAACTTAACATCACCTAACCCTGATGGGGAGCCCATGGATGAAGCAGAGACATCCGCCTCTGAGGTGATCTTCCTGGATCCTGTGCCTCCAGGTAGGCTGAGCATAAAATACAGGTTTATCTTGAAAACACCCATCGAAGCACGCTGGGAGCTTGAATAGCATGAAGGGCTATTCAAGCAGGTCTTTTGTGCCAAGAGGTCGTGGGTTTTTTGATAATGCTCCGACCGTGATTTTAAATTTTATTTATTTATTTATTTTATTTTTCTTAAGTCATTTTCTTTTTAATAAGAAAGGAGTTTCACTTGCAGTGCTTTTAAGCCAAATATTGCACTGGGAAGCGTCTCTAGGACAGACGCAAGGTGAAAGCGGCTGGCTGCCCAGATAAAATGAATGTCTGTGCCTGCACTGCTTGAGCCAAGCAAGCATACAGTAGGAAGACTGCCCATTTTTGGCACAAGAAGGTCTGAATAACAACCTGACACCAGGAAGATGTGTGGAGCTGTTGGATTTTTAGATTTTCATTCTTATTTTTGACCCTTCTGGCAGCCACCCTTTGCCCAAGGGGTGACAGGGCTTGATTCTGGTGTATCTGCTCTCACCTTCTCATCCTTTCCCCCTCTGCCAATACCAAGAAGTGGATGTAAATCATAGCCCTGCTCCTTTCCTGTTGCCAGCACACAGGGTCTCCCCTGGTCCTTTTGTGCAAGTGCCATGACCTTACGGGGATGCTGTGATGTAAAGAACTTTACTTTTCTCCCCTCCCAAAATGGATGTCAAAGGCAGTGTGCTCAGATCATGTTTCATGGTTTTGGCATGTATTTTGGGTCATATCCTGGAAGCTGGAAAGAATCCTGTCCCTGGGTCATGCTGGGCATGTTCAAATACACTGAATCTGAGATTCAGTGCCCTGGGGCCCCTACACCGTACCCAGCACAGGAACCTTTGAGCTGCAGTTGGTTGTATAAGCTGGCTGGGTGCCAGGATCACCTATGGCATGTTCAGTGCTGGGGAGGTGGGGGTGTAGATGGGGAAACACATCTGTTCTGCAGATGAGAGCTGCAAAGTCATTCAGAAATGAGGGAAAGCTAATGAAAATGATTTAGCTGGCCTCCTCCCTCTCTCAGACCTGGACCCCAGATCAATCTTAATCTCGTTTTCCTTGGTAGGAGCCACTATGGTGATAAGGGGATAAAAATCCTCGTTCTTTCCTTCTCATTTTCCCTGATTCTATCTAAATAGCTGTCCTCTCTCCCTCCCTCTTCCCCCCATGCTCCTCCCAAGTCTATAACGGTGGAACTGTTTCACAGCTGCTTTATAGCCCTTTTGTTTCAAAGTTAGTTTACATGTGAGAAATGACCAGTCTGATTATATCAGTGTAATTCCAGCAGTATAGGTATGCTGGTAAAATTCCTCATGTGACTACTACAACTCTGGAAGAAGAGATTTTTTCCTCCCTGCTATTTTCTTTGTGCTCTGCCTACTCCTCCTCTGCCCCTGTATAACTTTGACAGTGACATAAGCTATTGTGGAGGAGAAAAATGAAACTCCAACCCCACATTCTTAGTCTGGAAGCAGCATGTCCATATGGGGTGTGTTACCCATCTAATTATACCACCAATCACTGTTGGGAATTTTTCCTGCATAGACAAGTTTTAGGTCTTTTTGGTAGATTGTCTTGCAGCCAAGCAAGAAAACTGTAACTTTCTGCCAAAATGCCAGATGAGAATATCTAACACTTAGGAATGGGCAGGAAATTTCCTTGCCTAATCTCTAGATTAGAAGCCATTTCTCATGGCTCTTTTGGTGGTGGGATTACCTCTAGATTCTCCAGCAGGTGAGAGAGTATCATACCCTCAAAACATTAATTAGGAAAGCAGGCAGAGACAGCCTATAGCCAGGATGCAGCAGAGCCAGTCCCAAACTCACCAGCTTGCCTGAGTTCAGAGAAAGCATCAGGATACTTTGTGTCCAGTTTTTTTCTTTCTAACCTTTGATTCCGAAGGAAAAACTTAAAGTGCTCCTTCTGTAGAGATCATTTTACTTGCCAAATGCAGGGAATCTGTCAGCCTTGCCAGCTCCTCCCCATCGGAAGGTATGTCTGTAACCCTCTAGTTTCTACCCTTGGGAAAGGGAGGAGTTGGGGTGGCCACGTAAGCTGCCTCTCCTGATTTAAATGCCTCCCTCAGGAAACTAGGCCATGGCAGAATGGTGGTCTTTTATGAATCCTGAATACCTGGGTGGGAAAGTATTGTTAATTCAGGAGAGATTTCTATTGGGAAGGGAGCTTTCCCAGCTTGACCATGCTGTCCTCCGCAGTCTCAGCTCCCCTGCTCCTGCTGGCTGACCTTTAGTGCCCCTTCACACATGGAGGCGGCGGTGTGGGCAGCAGAGGGACGAGTCCCTCAGGCAGGTTCCCAGGAGGCTGGGGATGGGGTGATGTGTGGGGGACACACTGCTTGCATCCCACATGCTTGGCACCCCCAGGGTTGAGCCATGTTGGGAACTTGAGCTCGGGGCTGACAAAGGGCTGCAAGTACCAGCAAGCATGCGTCTGTCATGATGGAGATGGAAATCGGTGATTCAGGGTTCAGTGACCTGTCTCGCTAGGGTCAGTCCTGCCTGCTCCTTTTGTCATGCATGCCTGGTTGGACAGGCTGTCACTCAGCCAGGGCAAACAAGCGTGTGCAGAGGGAAAGTTGTGTCACAGTTACAGAAGGGAGCCAGGAGCCAGCCAAACGGAGCCAGCTTTGCTGCTTAAAACTTCCTCTCTGCATGCTGGTGGCCATGGCTCAGAGGATGGTCTTCCCTTGCCTCAGTTTACCTACAGGTGGAAAATGAGAGAGGGGCAAAAGTCTTAGCAGCAGGCATGGGATAAGCAGCTGTAGGTCTAATGGGAAGCACCTCACCTGACTGCTTCCATCCACTGATGTTCAAGCATGTTGGTCTTGCCATATCCTGTCCTGGAAGGTGAGGCAGGGGAGATAAGGAGGCACCGCAGAGGAATTCCCCTGTGGATCTTCTTGATGTTCCACTTGTGATCCCTGGTGGGATGACACAAAGGAGGAGGATATCAGGAGCAGCCCATTGACTTATTTTAAGACTGTTTCAGGCCATATTTCTCTCCCATCTCTTTGTTCATTCACAAGATTCCCTTTATTGCTGTCTGCTTATGCACAAGCCCAGACCACAAACCCACCTAAAAATGTCCACAAATGAAACTGAAGGAAAATAAAAATCCTTGCAGTCTGCAAATGATGTCACCAAAGCCACTGGTGTAAAAGAGATTGGCTTTCAAGTATTTTTCTTTACTTTCAGCACCCTATCTATGATTCACCTCTTCTCCCCAGAAAGATCGGTCCCTCACCCTCTCAGGTCATGACTCCATGTGGCCAGAGCAGGCTCTTCCTGGTGCCAAGGGCTCAGCTGAAAGAATGGAGCCTTCCTGGGAAACCACCGTTTGTGAGTCTTCATGCTGCCAGCCTAGGTGATTGTGTTTATATTTCTTGAATCGATAACCACTAACTTCTTGTTTTGTTTTCCCATTTTTTTCTTGCTTGAAAATATCTATTGCCACCTCTCCAAGGAGTTCTCCTCCACTTCCAGCACCACTGCTGTTGGCACAGTCACCTCCCGGGTGACCAGGAATGGAAATGCCGTCATGGAGAAGGATTTACTCAATCATGAGGATTTGGCAGGAGACCGGGGCATGATAGATGATATCTTTGATGCGACCTACCGGGAGAAAGAGGGCCCCAAGCCCCCACTGCGATACGTCTGGAGGAATATCATCCTCATGAGCCTGCTGCACATAGGGGCCATAATTGCATTGCCACTGATACCTTCTGCAAAGATCCAGACACTGGCATGGGGTAAGCACATTCCTCTATCTGTTACTTGACATCTGCAAACCTCAAATCTGTTGGCTGGTATTTTTTTTCCCTCCAGGCCCACAGACTCGGAGATTAGAAAGAAGGAGGCAGGGGGCTTCTGTTAGAAGATGCTGTTCAGCCAGCTTCATAGCAAGCTGTGGAAGGGCTTGCTTGTGTCTCTTGTAAGATCATACATGAGAGGGAAAGATTTGTTAGGAATTTGGCTTGTCTGCTCAAAGAACAAACTTGATTCACAGACATCAGGCTTGGGAATAGCCCACACTTGAATGTTCAGCCGCTTCTGGGTGAAGCACTGTGACAGTCACAAAAAGTTAGGAAGAAAGATACTAGGAAGAAGAGCACTTTAAGGGGTGGCTGGGAAGGCAAGGTACAGGACACTATTTGGCATGAGACTGCTGCCCAGAGATGAGAACCATTCCTGTCCTTACCAGGAAAGGGTAAATCCTGCAGAGCCTCCATGTGTGTGTGAGGGAAAAGAGACAAAATACAGTTGTGCTGAAGATAAAAGTCAAGAATTAAATCTGAAGCTCAGGTCTTTTATCATTCTTAAAAAAGCACAGATTACCCGCCATCATCCCGGAACTAAGCCTGACAACTTTCAAAAATAAATAAGCATCTCTCCAGGCAGCAAATTCCAGTGGAAAGCACAACCCAGCAGAAGGTAGCTAGGCAAACTGTGCTTTCTCAGAGACCTTGCCCTGGGTAGAAACCAAACTTCTCCTCTGACTGCTTGAAAGACAGCTGGGCCCAGGGCCCACTCTGCGGGAGAGTCTCACTTTCCATGAGCCTTTGTGTGGACCCCTGGAAGAGTCCAGAAGCCAAATGGCTCCCAGTGGAGAGGTTGAGAGATTGCATCCAGCCCCTGCTTCCCAGTGAAACAGAACATCCTGAAACAAAAAGCAACAGTCTAATTTGAGGCCTGCTGGGGTGCTCCTGCTTCCTGGTCAGCCCAGCTGTGGATGGGCCCTGGGGTGACCCATCTGGCCTGTCACACTCTCAGTCTGTCCTCCTGACGACTGTGTGCAACAAGTATCACAGCTGAACTGGGAGGGAGATGGCTTCCTGGATGGCCAGGCTGACTCCTCCTCCTGGACCATATCAGCCTGTCACAGGCAGAGGCCTGAGGGATGAACTTCACTGGAGGCCACAGTCAGAGTCTGGCTACAGCATCTGCAAAAGCAGAGGCACCGACGTTTCCTGTGCAGCCAGCATGGCCTTTCAGGGGGACATTATGAAAGAAGACTTTGCTGGACCTTTCCCTTGTGAAAACTTGACAGGCTGCACTTCTCCCTTGCCTAGCAGGGCTGGGCAGAACATGCAGCCTCAGCATGACCTTGAAGGAGTGTTTCAGGGCTCTTGGTCCTGTTCTGTGTGTCCCGGCCCTGCGCTGAAGGCAAAAGCAAAGACTGCTGGCTTCTCTCACTCACTGAGCAGAGAGCCTGAGTCCTCCATCCCCAGCCAAATATCCTCAGGGTGTTAGAGCAAGGAGGGAAAAAGTGAGTCGAAGTTACTGGTTTCATTTCAAGCTGCTGATACGCACCATGATTTCCAAATTCAACTCTTCTCCCTTGAGTTCCCTTGGGGTATTTAAGAGGGCTTGAGCATCTTTATCCAGAAGGTTAATGCTGTTCTGCATTCTGCTAAACCCCACCTTACCCCAAAATGATCTATGAGGCAGTGTCTTTGCAACTGCATGTCTCTTCAGGATGTTTGTATGGCATTTCATGGCACTTCAAAGGAATCTGCTTTGCTTTTTATCCGCTGTCAATCCTTCCAGCTCTCCTTGCTCACTCAACTCTGATGTGAAGTGCCAGTTGCTTTCCTGCCACTGTGAGGCACTGCAAGATTCCTTGGTGGCTTCTGTAGTGACATATTCTGGGAATGGGAGAAGGACATGGTGTTTGGAGAAACTGCACTATCCTGGACTGGCTGAAGATCCATCCTGCCTTACCGAAGCTGGAGTAGCTTCACCAAGCTCCCTGTCCTGCATTCCTGCCTGTTCTAGCTAGGAAAGGACCACTGTTCATGGCACCTTGCAGCCAAGTCACAGTTCCTGTATAGTCCATTCTCCTCCAGTGCTGACTGGAACTGGGAGACTCTGATCCTCCACAGGTCTACTCTCCCAGCAAGGTTCCTGTCTCCTTGCATGCCCTTTTCTCAGCTTATACCTTTCTTTAGCATATACAAGGCATATGTGGCTGTCATGTCAGTGACTTGCTGTTATTTTCCCAGCACCCCTTGCTAGCAAGGAGGGGACTACAGTTCCCATTTTACAGACAAGGATAGTGCAGCAGAGACTTAGGTTGCTCCTGGCAGTACACTGTGGGCTCATGGCAGAGCAGCTCTAACAGTGGTAGTTCTGGAGCTGATAGAGTTTTTGGTTGTTTCTTTGTTTTTCAGATAATTCCTTCCTTAGGTTGTGTACATATAAGACAAAATTAACATGGCCCCAGATGTTCTCTGTTGTGGTGCAACAGGCAGCTGTGGTGCCTGGTAGCTCATCCACTTCTACATTTTATTATCAGGAGAAATCCCCTGCTTATACTCACTTCATCCAGGCCACCATCTCCTTGATGTTCCTGTCCCTTTGAAACCAGTTATATTGGTGACTGTCCTCTTTTGTTTCCATTTCTCTATGTGCTAATTCCTCTTTGTCTCTCAAGCTCTCCAGCCCTGCCTTCATCATTGTTTGCTGTTCTGCACTGCTGTGTGCATTGTATCCCCTGATCTCTTTCTGGTACAGAGCTTCCCAGAATGAGCTCGGGTTGTTGATCAGGTGAGAGTTCACCATCACAAGAGCTCTCCGAGCCCTTCCAGCACTGGCTTTCTAGCCAGCTCTGCTTTTATTTATTGTCTTCTCCACTGCACTTGTCAAAGTCTTGCGCAGTCTTTTCAAGGATCATGGGCAGATTTTACGTCATTTGCCAAATGGCACCCAGACTGAGTCTGGAAGGGCAGGATGAAAAGGTGATTGACAGTTTCTTCTCGAATTGCTAAGATCCTCCCTGGAAACCTGATTTGTGGGCAGTCTTCTTAGCCCTCTCATGCAGCAGACTGACAATAATCGTGTTAACTCCTGTTGGCCTGATCAACAGTGTCTGTAAACAGTGATAGCTCCTCTCGACACTGCTCTGTCAACACCTCAGTTCCCTGTAGTGCCAGAGGTGCTAGAAGCATGGGTTGATGCCATTTTGTGTTGTTGTGGTATCATCTTTGGACCAAGGTGAGTCTTGCTGAATAATTTAGGAAATTCTGACAGCCTGAAAATCTCAGCCCATACTACCTGCCAAGATATGTCCGGCAAAGTGTTTACAGTGTTTTTTTTACTTTCCCATCGGGACTACTGCTGGCAACACCTCCCCACTTCGCATTCCCTTCAGGCTTAGCTAGCAGGTGGTGTGCTTCTCCGAGCATGGCAGGGAAGTTAGGTTTCAGTGACAGCAGCTCCTGTTGCTCCTCCTAAACACTGTCCCCTTATGCAGCCTGCACATTTCCTTGCTCTTGGTATCTTTCTCCTGAGAGTAGAAGAACCCACCTGGCTAACAGGGACTGGGCAGCAAGGAGGGAACAGGCTTGCACTGAGCAAAAGCCCAAGGACACCTGCTGGAGCAGGAACACCTCTTCGTGTAAACATCCTAGGTGTTCCCTGCAGGTGACAATTCTTTTAGTACATTCCTGGTTTCTCATCATAACTTGGGGTCTGAATCTGGGCCCTAAAGAGGTAAAGCCTAGTGAGTCATAGACATGACTGAATCTGGAATGTTTTGTGTTTAATTTTTGGAGCACTGAGTGCTTATTACTGTCAGTGGTCATAATTCTTTGTATTCCAGTTGAATGAGTCACTGGGAATATCACCTGTGAGTTGACATTCTTTTGGATCTTGTATTGTTAAATGCATGGTGTGGAAAATGACTTTGAATTCTCAGCTGATGGACTCCCTAAGTCCTCCTGTTTGGGGCAGCATCACAGGGCAGATGTGAAAATCTGTGCTGCTTTATTTCACCTTCTATTCTCTCTTTACAACTGAATTCTTTGCGGATGATTTTGGAGGAGTTTTTCTTCTTCCCTGTGAGATGCTGATTCCCTGACAATGCAATGATCATCACTGTACCTGTTTGTGGGGGTGAACTCTCTGAATCATTAGGGTGCTGGATTCTTCTGTATTCCACAAGGCTTTTCAATCATTGTCTATATCCTGTCACTGTCACAACAACTCTTAGGTATGGCTGATGGAGCTAATTGTCTCCAAGTAGGGTTTGGCTTTCTGTGGGGCTGGTGTCTTGTATGCATGGACTGAGAATCAGCTCCTTTCCCACAGAAGGTGTCTGCCCCTTAGATAAACTACAGCTTCTGTATATGGGCAAGAGGCCAGGTAGCACAGGATTATAATTAGAGAGTTATGGCTGTTGTTGTGACCTGGGATGCAGCTCCAAGAGAAGTCAACACGAGCTGCTGAGGTTCATGGGCTTTGGCTGAAGGCTGGGACTGGTCTATGCCAGGGCACCCAAAAGTAGTGGGTACTCTTTCAAATTTTTTACAGAAGCTTCCAGGTAAGGCTACCCAAAAACAAGTAATGGGTTGTCTGGGTTATGAGTCTGTTGGTGTCCCCACCACATCTCTTTTGTGATTCTCTGTGCTTGCTGATAATGTCTTTGCTGCTGGTGTCTTTTTTTCCCAACAGGGATATTAAAAGAAATACAGATGAGCTTCCTTCCTGCGAAGCTTAAATACAACAGTCCTCAGCCAGAGGCATCTTCCTGGAGGCCTCTTTTACCAAAATATTTTCAGTCAGCATGTGAGGATTCAGCAGATAAGGAAAGCTGAAAACTCAGGCCTATGAATAGGGCCTCTACTCACCTGGCCTGGCATTTACTTTCTTGTGCTATTGAAGATCACAAATGATCACATAGTTCATTCTGTCCCAGGTGCACCATTAATCCATGGGGCCTGCTTGCCCCACAGTGGACAGATGGGCTCTTTCCCTTTCAAGTTGCTCCACACGTCCATTGCAAGGTGCCATTGTTTATCATGGACTCTCTGTCTGGTATTATGTGTGGGGATAGTGATTGATTTAAAATGCATCTTAAAATCTAAAAGGTAACTGATCATGAATTGGTTCATAACTCTCAAGCCAGCATCATGTAATTGTGTAAGACTTTCAAGGTTTCCAGCACCAGTAAGGCCAAAGGGAGACCTGAATCAATGCCCTGTTTCAGCATCCTTCCTTTCTCCCCTTTCAGGCTTGGACAGCTTTGTGAGCTTTGTTCAGCTCCATTGTCTCTTGCAAAAGCTGGATCCCACTCTATTTGCATGCATTTTCATCCCTCTTCATGCCTATAAATCAGCTATGACCAGTGACTGCTTGGCTCTTCTGAGAGACCGCCAAGGTGCTGGGAGACACGAGGCAGAGTTGTGCTGGTCCAAGGATTGCACTGCATTCAGCAGCAGGCAGGGGAGCCAAGGGAGGAGATGAAGATGGGGAGTCATCGTCAGATCAGCAGACAGGGAAGGTCACTCTTGTGCAGCCAAATGGGAGTGAGAAGGGTTCATGCAAGTTTAAGGGGCAGAAGAGGATGTTAAATCAGCCAAGAAAGGCTTTTAGTGGATAAGAGATTAGGTCGGGAATGTAGAAAAACGAAAAGGAGGTGACAGAAGGAAGAGGGAGCAGGAGAAGACAGGAAATAAAGCCTGTATTACTTTGAATGAAAGAACCAGGCAGCGCCTGGCACATGTCTCAGATCTCTGATTTCAGACAAGATTCTGGCAAAGTATCCAGTTTTCTGAGTTCAAGATAAGCTTGATTAGAGCCATTTAGCCGGACTGAATGACTTAATGTCAAGCATACCAGCAATTCCTATCCATGGACATATATGTAAGAATAAGGAACTCTTGTCATGATCGATGCAATTGGCTGAAATGTGCAAATTTATACCAGGAAAGAGTTTACCCTGGGGGACTCGTAAGAAGGAATCGCTTCCCCCAGGGGACTAAAGGTGGATCAGTTGACCTATTCACAGATGTGCACCCCTCCCTCTTTGTGTCTGAGCTTGCAGAGCAAACCAACTGTTGAACGTTCTCTGTCTTTCTGCCAAACTTCGTGACCCTTCATTCCTAGAGGATGAGTTAATTTGCAAAGCCAATTTTCTTCTTACCCTAGTTCCTAGTGTAGTGCTGCTATGAACCTATGGGGTCTTTTCTCCATTTTAGTTCTAGGATAAGATACTGGAGCTGAGGTTCAATTCCAGAGGTCACAGGAGGACAAGCGGGAACACACAGACCAGGGCAGATATGAACACATAATTTATTGGGAGAGGAATGTGGGTTCTTTTACTAGCTGCCAGAGGGGTGAGGAATTCCTTCTGCCCTGTGTGGAGAGGGAACACATGAAGCAGCCTCCAAACTCAGATGGGCCCAGCAACATCTGCCTCTGCCCTGGGCATGACTTGCAATGAGTTGTTGGCCTTGGAGTTTCCTTCTGTGAAAGGGGCAGGAGTTGAGCAGAGAAGGGGGATCAAAAAGACTCTGCCTCTGGCCAGATTTTAAGTGAGTGGTGGAGCTGAAGGTAAAGCCTGGGCTTCAGTGGAAGGGTAGGTTAGATCTTTTTCTAGCCAGCTTCTGCTCAGAAAGGGAGCAGAAGAGAAGCCTAAATCCTGGTTTGAGTTATACCCCGAAGAATGGTAAGGTAATCTACCATTTCTAGGTGAAAATAATGTAAAAGAAATTTAATGAGGAGTGGTGGGATAGGAAAGAAAGAGCCTGGATTATTCAAGGTGGGAGAAAAGGAAGAAGCTGTTCCCTGGTGGACTGCAGCACTTTTACCACAGTCCTTTATGGAAGCAGCCACTTTTTTACAATTTTGACAATTCTGCACCATGACACATGGCACTATGCTGAAGAACCAACCCCTGTGACAAGTCTTCTGAGTGGGAACCTCCTTCCTTGTCAGAGAAGAAGAGCTGAAGTGATTTGCCCCACATTGTTTAGGAGGCCTGTGGTAGCTTGGGCACTCCCATATTGAGATTTATTACCCCAATCTGTGCTCCAATCATGGACTCCTCTCTTGCTTATACAGTTTTGGAGGAAGGCCTGCCTTTGTGTTGCTCTGCCTGAAGCTTTGCTGAAGGGTGATTTGCTCTAAGTGCTCAAACACTCTTTTCCTTTGTAGCTGTTGCATGTTTCATGCTCAGTGCTCTGGGGATCACAGCTGGAGCTCACCGCCTCTGGAGTCATCGGTCCTATAAAGCCACACTGCCCCTGCGCATCTTCCTGACTATTGCAAACTCCATGGCCTTCCAGGTAAGCACTTCCTCAATGTGCCACTGGTCCTCAGAAGGAAGTGCTCCCACGAATCCCTGTCTCAGATATGGGACACAATCTAATGAGATTCCTCTCTCCTACTACTTCTTGTTGGGAAAAAGACTGCCCTTTCCATCTAACAGTGCAGTGCTAGAGTCTGTCTGATTGTCTTAGCTTTGTCCTATCAGAGGTTGACTCTGAGACAAACCCCATGGGGAGAGGATAATTGGCCAAGACCAGGGGTAGGAAAGCTCTCCAAAGCAGGGAGACCACACCTTTCCCTCATGTAGTCTGCCTGCACATGCACCAGGTCCGGAGAAAGAGGTGTGGAAGTGTTAAGTGTTCTCCTGGTGTTGCCTCACTCTCCTTTTGCTGTGTGGCTGATAAAGAGGAAGACATCTGCCATGTTTAGGGAGCCAGGATGTAGACTTTGCTGTTGCATGAAGACCAAGAAGTTGTTGAGATTATGCAGTTAGGGGGATGTTTCTCTGGTTCAGAAGAGTGATATTTAGGAATAATCATGTTACAATTCACACCACTGGCTTCCAGAGAGTTGTCCCAGGTCAGTGGTATTTTAAGGAGAGAAGGGTTGGGCCCATTCAGAGTGGCACAAGTGACTGCAGGCACTGTTAAGCGTCTTGGGAGATTGCTTCACCTCTCAAAGAGCACTAACCTCAGGATATTGCCTAACCACTGTGAAAGCACTTCACAGTCCCCAAAGCAAACAAAACTGGAAATCCATAGAAGAAGTCAGAGCGAAACCCCAGACTGGCATGGCCAGAAAAATCCTGGTGGTCTCTCAGGTTTGCTGCTGTTAATACAGCCCTAACACTCCATCCTCCAACTGTACTGAAGGGTTGCTTGTCTCTGGGAAGTACCCAGGAGGGTGGCAGAATGCAGCACTTTCTGCTGCTAGAAGGTGAACAGAAAAGTATCAGTGTTGTGCCCTGAAGTAATTCTCCAGGGGATATCACTTAGTTTATGTGTAATCAGAACAGAGTGGGGATGGGGGTTTTTTTAGCCTTGAAAAACTTTCAGAAACACCATTGACTTTCTTCTTCTCTGCTAGTACCAAACAGCAGTCTTTCATGAGAAAGAGGAAGGACCAAGCTGCTGATTCCAGCCAGTGGTCCAACACTCAGCAAGGCCATGGGATGGGCTGCTGTGTATTGGCTAGTCCTGTACAAAGACCATCTTTCACAGGGTTATAGGGCAGAGAGGGAAAGAATTTGCTGAGCTATTGCTGTAGGGGATAGGAACAGACAAAGATGAGAGACAGACAGATATTTCAACTTCAATAGGAACTAATCCAAAGTTTTACTGAAAATTCGGTACCATTCCCCATGGATTGTTTATAATAGTTACTTTAAATGAGATCAAGAGAAGATTTATGTTGAATTTATCTCTTTCCTATTAGTGGCAGCAGAGGAGATCAGTAACTTTTAAGGTCAGGAAACTTTATAGACTGTCTTTTCTTAGGTCCTCTAGAAAATGCCTATTGGCTGCTCAGAGACCTGTGATTTATAATTTCAGAGAATTTGAGAATTCTGCCTCTAGCTGGCTTTTCCACTTGCAAGACCTGGCAGCTGCAGCACAGCAGAAGCTCTCCTGGTTATAGCCTGTAGCTGGAAACTCCCAAGGAAGAAGACATGCTCTTTGGCTTTGCTTGCTGTTCTCAGAAAGTCATGATTTTGAGTCAGGGTTGCAGTTAGAGGTGGTTCCAAAATAAGATCTGTAGAAAAGATAATGAGCTAAAGTTTGGTTCAAGATACTGATTTTTTCAGGTTTAAGACTCCTGATTTCTGTTTGTAGACAGGGTGTGGTGGATGAGGTGATACCATGATCCAGCTGTGTTACATGGTCTTTTTCCAAATCTATGCCTCCTGCCTCCAGCAAGACGGGAAAAGCCTTCCCATATGTTCAAGCCCAAGTTGTCTGTCAACATTCAGACTGGGCTTTCTCATGTTACATGATGCTGTGTAGGGTCTGGAATGTGAAAGAAGCTTTGGGTCACAGGTGAAACATTTTCAGCATAGGTACAGTTTGAGTTTCTCTAGATAGGGAGGGCAGCTGGGCCACCCTCTTTTGGGGGAATACTCAATGACCAAGCTCTAGCCAACATCAGCAATGGCTTGGAGATATTTGGCTGGAAGGAAGGCAGAAGTTCCCAGTATTTGGAAACCCGTGAGAGTTTAATCCTGGCCCATGTCTATCCTTGCCTTCTTGAATGACCTGCAGGTAAATCATTTTATCTCAACTGAAGGAGGAGTGGTCACAATACTTGATAGCGACTTGAGGGGTTGTGTCTCTGCTACAGGCTCCCTGTGTGGACAAGTCCCTTAGTCTTTCGAGGCAAGAAATAGGGATGGTTATGCCATTTCCCTAACTTCAAAGTGTTTTCAGAAAAAGTACTGTGTACTTAGGAGAATAAGGAGCCTCTTGTGTAATACAGGTAATAGAGCAATGTTAGGATCTCTATTTCATGTTTTATAGGGTGGTGTAATACATGGCCTTAAGCTCATTGAAATCTTGATACAAAGAAATTATCACAGACGTATTAAAATCTATTCTTTAAACCTGCAAAGCAATCATTTCATAATACAAATTATAAAAGCATTGACATTTTCCAAACTGTATTGATTTTGCTGCTTAAATGGAACAGTGATGGGGTTGAAGGGTTATATTTTTGAGAACTGTCATTGAAACAGTGTGTTTGTTTTCTTTCTAAAGAGAGGCCTTAAATTTAAGACTGTTTGACTTCCAATGAAAAAAAAAAGTTTAAAAAAGCCTCTCCCCCCAAAGTTAAACATCTGATTTGGCAATCCCAGGATGAGCGAGGCAGGATGACCTATGGGAAATGTCAGGTGCAGAGAAGGGGCAGGTCAGTCAGCCCCAGCTGGCACTGCAATGAGATGGCGACAGGGATGGGGACGGGGACACGTCAGGAACGGAGCGTGGGAGGGCGGGGCACCGGCCAGCCAATGAGGGAGGCTGTTTCAGGGGTGGGGCACAGGTTGACCAATCAGAGCCCACAGCTTTGTGGGCGTGGTGCAAACCCCAGACCAGAGTTGGCCAATCAAAGAGCAGAACTGAGGCACCCCTGGAAGTGCTTCCCAAAATACTGGAGTGGTGCAGCAAAGAAAACCCAACCTTTGTTTTAAAGGCCAGAAACCCTAAACCCTAATGAGACATCACTGATACAAGTTCAGGCCAATGGGATTTAGGTATCTAAATGTTTTAGGCCATTTTGTAATTTGGAGGGAACATTTCCAGCCCCAACCTTAACTTTTTACTCCTGTTGACCTGCAGAATGACATCTATGAGTGGGCTCGGGACCACCGTGTCCACCACAAGTTCTCCGAAACGGATGCAGACCCACACAATGCCATGCGGGGCTTCTTCTTCTCCCACATTGGCTGGCTGCTAGTACGAAAGCACCCGGATGTCATAGAGAAAGGCCAGAAGCTGGACCTGAGTGACTTAAAGGCTGACAAAGTGGTGATGTTCCAGCGCAGGTGAGTGTGGGGTCAGCCCTAGTGTGGTGCCGTGGGGAATACAGCAGGGACACTCCAAATGGGCTGGGGACCCCAGGTGCCTTTGGTGGAATGTGAGGGGATTGAGGGCATTATGTGGGAAATGTGACTCTTCAGTGTGCCCAAGGCTTTGCTGTGAGGTGAACTGTGAGGAATGAGCTGTGCCTCTCCTGCAGGAAGTATTTAGAATCTAGTGCTACCTCTAGCCCTCCCACACCCCTCTGTTGCCCTCCTACCTCGTAGCATCTTGCCAGGAGTGGGCTGAGCTTCCCACCACAAAGCTCCCCTCATGCCTGCTCGCCCCACAGCCCAGCTGTTGCTTTGGTTGGCCCAGAGCCCACACATGGATGCCTCTGAGCCATCCTCGGAGATGATGTGGTACACCTTCCACACAATGTCTGTGCCCCTCTTCCATCAGTCTTCTGGAAAGAGTATGGTGAAAGAAGGGTTGAAAATGGAGATGTGAGAGGGGCAGTAACTGGGAAGGACAGTCTTGATTCACAGGCACCTCTTGGATGGGGTACCTCTCAGCTGTCTAAGACTATGCTGGGACCTATCCTCAGAGGAGGTAAGCCTGTCACCAGGGCTGCAGGGATAGGGGACTGAACCCATATAGTAACCAGCCTAAGCTGGGAAGTCCCAAGTTCAGTCCCAGACTGATTTTTCTTGTGGGTCATTGGAGGGGTTCACCTTCCTCTACTCCCATTCTTCTAGTGTGAGAAAGCCCACATGCTCATCCATTTGATGGTGCAAGTACCACTTGCTTGCGCTTGTTGGTGGGGTGTATTGGTAGGCAGAGCCAAGTCTGCAAGGAGGAGTTGCAACACTGGGCCAAAGCTGGAGAAGGGACTTTCTGTGAGACTCTGGAAGCATGGAGTTGCTTTTATGGGGACCAACATAGCTGAGCAGCAAATGACAGATGAGGTCAAAAGCAGCAGCTGCTGTCTGGACTCACGGTGATGGGGATATTGTTTTGTGCATGTGTGAAAAAAGCAGGATTTAGTCTGAGTCTCTTGCCTGATGACAGGACTTGGGAGTCTCCAGGCACAGCTTCTGCACATCCAGGGCAAAAGATACAAGGCTCAGGAGTGAGGCATTTCTGCACTTGGTTTTCCCTGTAAAGCTGAATGTGAATCCTCCAGATGGAGGACTGAATCAGTCCTTCCTGTCCTGCCTCTGCCACTGAACACCTTCCTCCTGGTCCCTTCCCTTCCAGATACTACAAGCCCTCAGTGGTGTTGCTGTGCTTCACACTGCCAGCTGTAGTGCCCTGGTACTTCTGGGATGAATCCATCATCATCAGCTTCTTCATTCCAGCCATCCTGCGCTACGCCGTAGGGCTCAATACCACTTGGCTAGTGAACAGTGCTGCTCACATGTTTGGCAACCGGCCGTATGACCAGAACATCAACCCACGGGAGAACCCCCTGGTCAGCGTGGGGACCCTAGGTACGTTCAGCATCTGTGTCTTTGCTGCAGGGGGACTCGAGCAGAGGCTGACCCTTGGGGCTGCAACTGCTTCTAGGAATTTCTGTGAATCCAGGTGTCCCTGTTTCCCCTGCACTCGTCCCTTCCAGCCTTTGCATTTGGGGCTATTTCCCAAGCTGGCCAGTGAGTACATAAGGGCAGTGGGGTTATCAGCTCCCACCAGACTCTCTCCAGGCTGGAAAGGACTCTGCTACACTTAGCACCTTCTTATCTCAATAGCAATATTTTATTTACCCTGCTCGGAGGTCTCTCTGCCACGTTCACCAGGCTGAAAAACCTGTGCTGCAGTCACTGCATATCTGTCTGAGATTTGTCAACTTGAAAACCAGCAGATGCACATTTTGACATGTTCTCAGGACAGCTGATGATTTTGGGGGTACTTGAGGGTAAGACAAGCTAGATGCTCTTGTGTGTTTTACTGAAATTTTGAGGACCTAGGACAGTACATCCCAGGATCAGCATTTGCCCTTATCTGTTCTCCCAAGCCTAAATCCTCATCTGGTTTGCATCACTGTATGTCACTGGGGCTGCACTGATTTCCACCACTGAAGGATCTGCTCATGGATTTTTAGCAGGGAGGGATTTGAGCTGCAGAGGTTCAGGGGCAGGGGCAGGAGCAGGAGTCGAGGCAGTGTCTTTGAAAGTGTAAGCGCTGAAGCCAGTGCTGAGTGTCCAGAGCAGATGGTGTTTGACTGGCGTAGATCGCTTAGTAGCAGTGTGTCTGCTTTTCTCCCATGTGGAAATATCCTTTGGATTCGGCATTAGGATTGCCAGTTTTATAGGAGTATTGGCCTAGTTTGTTGGGTACTTGCTGCTCATCTAGCTGGTAGCTGAACTACTACTAGAAGATTTCTTGTGGTGGCAGGGGAAAAAACATTAGGAATCCTCTGGTGTTTTGGTGCAATTGGGGAGCCAGGGCCTTTCTCTGTTCCTTGCCACATGCTCGTTTTCCTCTAAAGCACCAAAAGTCCTCTATGATTGTCATTGCCTCGTTTGGGCCAGCCTTGGCATGCTGGACCATGCCCAAATGAGATGGGGTAGATAGTAGAAACGTGAAGTTGGGCTGAGAGGAGAGAGGAGCCTGGACTGTATCCAGAGTTGTTACAGGAATGTGGTTCTTTGAGTCAAGATAAAGGGTCTATCACCTAGAGCTCTGCAACATCCTCTTCCTGGTCGTGTTTTTCAGGAGAAGGCTTCCACAACTACCACCACACCTTCCCCTATGACTACTCCACCAGTGAGTTTGGCTGGCACATCAACATAACCACAGCCTTCATCGACCTCATGTGCCTCCTGGGGCTAGCCAGCGATCGCAAGAGGGTCTCCAAGGAGGTCATTCTGGCTCGGAAAATGCGGACTGGAGATGGGAGTCACAAGAGTGGCTGAGTTCCTGCTCCCTTTCACACACACATCCACACCTCTCCTTCCTCCTTTTTTCTCCCTTTCTCCCTTCCTGACCCCTCCAAACACGCTGGACAAAGGTTTAATGTTCTGTTTACTGACTACTGAATAATGCTACCAGTTTGCTTAAGATAATGATAATGAGTTTTAATGCCCCCCTCCCACGCTGCATTTTGCGTGATGTATTTAAGATCTAGGACTCTGCCTTTATAACACAAGGCCACCCTTTCCTTCCTCTCCCTTTCTGTTTTTCCTCTCCAGCCTCTCTAACCTGTCTCCTGCTTTACATCATCCCAGTCTCCCTGGAAGAGAAGCTGGTAGGAAGTGGCCTGGGGAGGCCCATTGCAGCTGGCTATGTACCATTTAGTTAAGGAAAGCCTGTACCAGCCAGTGAAGAGTTGAGCCAAAGTGAGTGACTCTCTCCCCATCACCTTCCCCCCAAAGTTTCTGCCTCTGGCCCTTCTCTTTTCTCAAGGGCTGCTGACAGACATGACAAGGCTAAACCGCTCTCCCTGGAAGAACAGCCCCATCCCTTTCTCTTGCCATTGGAAAGAGAGTTGTCTCTTTCCAAGACATCTCTTGGGAAGTGTTCTCCCCTGCTCCCCACCACCTAGCCACTCTGGCTGGGGAGAGGAGAGTGCCCAGACTCCCTCAGGTCTCCAGCCAGGTCCATCAGTGGCCAGGGGATGCGGTAGCAGCAGTGGGCACTGGAGGGGGAGTGCTGGTGGCCTTAATTCCTACTCCCTCTGGTGTCACAGCCTCCCTCCCTGCACAGCCCACTGTGTCACCAGGGACTGAAGGCAGAGCATGGCTCTGAGCTCCACAGCCGTTTTGGAGAGCTACAGCAAGGAGGAGGACAGATGGAGGGGGTGCCACTGGCTGCCACGGGGCAGCACCAGCCCGTAGAGAGTTTTGTTCACCTCCACTGCTGAGATTTTTGCCGGCAAATGGGACTTTGCCAAAATGGAGAGGAGGAGAAGGATGTAAACCAAAGCTCCACCTCTGAGTTAAGCTGCTTTATGTGCTGGAGGAACAGGGTCCCTGCTGGGTGGCAGGCAGGTGTGCGTGCCTGCCGTGCGGATCGATATCCTGTGCTGAGCACAGGGACAGGACAAGGGGGCACGTGCAGGTGTAGGGAGGAGTGAGGGTGTCCGCATGAGCAGGTCTTTTCATCTTTGGGGACTCCACTCAACAAGTGCCTGTGAAACACCAATGTGGGGCCTGGTGGCACAGGGGCTCGAGGAAGCTGAGACCTCAAGGTGAGACTCTGCCACCGGTGTGAGCTACCTCCGGGCTTTCTTGCCCCTGGTCCACTGTGTTGGTTTGCCATTCCCTGCTGCTCAGAGGGAATGGGAAGGAGAGGCAGAAACAGCTCCTTGTTAGTCCCTTAGCTTGCCTCCCAGCCCCCTCGGCGAGCCATCTCGCCACCTCACTCCTTTGCCAGCGAGACAGGCAGCGAGGCGGCTGAGCCTGCAGAAAGGTCAGTTACATCACTGTGGGCACGCAGCTGGAGGGTGTGCTGGGGAAAACGTCCATGTGGGTGTTGTTTCCTGCAACTTGCAGAGACCAGCTTGAGTTCAGGCGGTCAATTAGGTCCTAGATGTCGGCCTCACTGTGCTTTTCCCCCCTTAACTCTGCTAGTTATTATTAATTTTCATTATTATTATTAGTTGTAGCAATAGTATTGGTTTTGTTGCTTCAATGCATCAATTGGAGCTGGAGGAAAGCACAAAAGGTAGTTGGAACAAAGTGATATTGGGAGTGGGGTTTGCAGCATCTCCCTTATTCAGGCAGGCCAGGGAAGGCAGAGACAGAGCAGATGCCAACTTCCTCACCTCAGCTCTGACACTTAGAAGCCAGGGAAGCTTCACCGGAGTAAGTCTCTGCAGTGAAACTTGCCAGGAGCCAGGACAGCTCTGTAATGTTCTCCTTAACAAGAACACACTTGTTACTTAGATAATGAGTCCGTCTCCTCACCTTCCCCTCCCTGCCACCACCATGACCTTGTTATTGCTCAGCAATGGGACCCTGTGAGGTTTTGAGCCATAAGGAGTGATATGGTCTCCAGCCTAGAGGAACAAGGAGGAACAGAGAAGAGAGTCCCAGTTTCAGGAGACAGCATCCTAACTGCTCTGAGGCTCTTGACTACCTGGGTGCTGGCTAGAGCAAAGGGAGCTGTGGCTAGAGCTGTATCCTACCATTTGAAAAAAAAAGTCCTCCAAAAAAAGAGAAACACTGTTAGCTCTGTAATTGCAGGCTGACTTTGCTCTAGTCCAAACTCCTCTGAACTCATGGAAGTCCCCAGAGAGGATGAATTTGCTCCAGCCAGTAATTTGAAAGGGGTGTGGAGAGGGGAGAAGGGGAGAATGATTTCCTTGCTCCTGGTGCCCTTAAAGTGTAGTGGGACATACCCTATGGTAGAGATGTGTGCTGTGAAATGCTGCAATATTTCGCATCCTCTCAGCAGAGAAGCAGGGCTTGACATCAAGGGTTCCTTTCAAATTTCAAGTGCTGATTTGGGTCCAGAATCTGGAATGAGAGTGGAAGTTGAGGAGCAGTAACCAAACAGTCCTGGTGTTTGTCCAGTCACTTTAAAGGTAGATTGGCAAATATCTCTGGGTGCCTTAAATCTTTCTTTAATATACATAGAAGTATCGACAGCTGTTTGCTGTATTTTTTTTTCCTGAGTTATGAACATTCAAAGGGTTTCTTAATTACTTAATTGCCTACATTGAACTGTGGGTGCAGGTGATTTTGAATGTATTTGAGTTAGAATTTTTGTTAGATTAAGAAACAGATACATCACTTTAAGTAGAACTTTGTTTGAGATATATATATATATATACCTATAAATATATATATATTTTTGGTGGCATGTTTGTATCCTGGACGCATCGTCTGTATGTTTAGGCTAAATGAGTCTGTGAAAGGTGGAAGCAGAAAAAGCAGCAGTGGGACTTCATGGCTAAAGTTGCTGGGACCTGTTCCCAGCCTAGCAACTCACTCACCATGCAAACTATGTGATTTGGGACAAAGTCACTTAAAAACTCTCCGTGACTCAGTTTCCTGATCTGTAACAGGGGATTACACCCTGCCTCGCAGAGGTGTGGTGAGGCTCGCTGCCGACCAGCCCAGCACAGGAAGGAGCCCTACGTACCACACACACCGCTGCTGGCAGAAGCATGGACTGGTTTGTTTTCCAAAACAGTTCCCAGCCCTGCTGGTATTGTGAAGAGCTGATGTCCAAGTGTTGGATGTTCAGAGAAGGATTGGAAAGTTGAATCTGCACATTGTCTAAGCTCTGTCACTGTTGAGATGTGAGTAGGATACGATTTTTCACAGCTTAGGGATTTCTGCATAGTAGTATCTCTGTTTTGTGTACTGGAAAAAAAACCTTTTTGAAATAATTTCTACTAATATGGAAACAGACATCTGGTTGTGCTGATCTGAAATTTTATTTGTTCATAATAAAAATGATAAATGTTACTTTAAAACTTGTTGGACTGATGAGATGGTGGGCAGGGCTTGGTAAAGCACACGATGATCCATCAGGATGGGGAATGCTGTGCATTACTGTTTCCAAGCCCTTCTCCCTTCCAGGAGAACCAAGGCAAAAAAGCCTCTGGCTCTTTAAGCATCATGAATGAGTAGATTATAATAGCTTTCATACTCCAGTGCAGGCCAGGCAGGCACACCCTGCCAAGGCTGCCCCTGCGCCTGGGGTTACTGCAGGTTAATTCCAGCAGGGCCCCTTGCCAGGGCCTTGCGGCTGGCGGATACACATGCGGCACAACACGTAATACCGGCAGCCGCCTCCCGTCAGGCGGGTTCATCAGCCTCAGCCAGGGGAATTTTCCCCGTGCAAGAGCCAGTGTCCCTGCTTCTCCCCACCCCTTATTGCAGCTGGAGGGAAGTGAAAGGAAGAGGGGGAAATCCCATGACCAAATTTCACTTTAATTGACAGTAGCTTCCCTGCTCCCCAACCCTAACGCCTTTTGATCATAGTGGCAAAGAAGGCCATCTCCGCATGGCACCAGCTTGCTCCATGCACAAGCGGGAAGAGGAGATGTTCGTGGCATCTTTGCCACCTGCAGCACACAGGGACCCCTGATCTAGCCCATGTTTGCTGGCACCACCAGACCCTTGCAGCTGGCATGCTGAGTTGCTCAGCAAAACAGGTCCACACTTTGGTTTCCAGCTGCAGCTATTGGTGCCAGAAAGCCCTTTGGGTGGGAAGGCCAGAGCCACCACACTGCAAACTGGAGCACGGGGGAGAGCGCAGGAGCAAGCAGGGGAGAGGAGAGCTACTTAGGTGTAATGTTGAGGCTCTTTCAGCAGCTGTGTTCTTCCACCTGGAGGTGTGTGACCAGCCCAGCCAATTTGACATGTGCCTACTCTGAGCTGTGGAAAAAAGCAAACCAAATGCTCCTGCTCATCAGCTGGTCACAGCAGTATGTCCCTGAAAGCAACAGAGAGGTGCTGCTTCTGGTAATCCAGTGTGCTTTTGATCCCAGCTGTGACAGCACAGCCCCTCCTAAAATAAGTGAAACAGAGAAGGCAAGTCAGGTCTTCAAAACTCCTGATTATTCAGCCAAGCCTAAAAATAAAATTAATGATCCCTCTGTTTGGATTTCATGAATGCAACTCCAATTGCGGCCTCTCCCTTTTCGTTAAAGACTGTTATTAAATCCCCTGCCTAGAATATGTTTTCCTACACTATCAAGCTCTTCAGCAGTGCCAACTCAGCATTTTTAGTTCATTGCCTGGAAGTATTTCATGCATAAGCATTCCTGGTTTCCTATGTAATCTGAGCATTTGGGTTGCAATTCCAGTGCACCCCAACTTTGCTCCTCTGAAAATCTCCCACCCACAAGAGAAGGAGAGGGAAAGGAAGAGTTAACGTAGGAGCCAGCTCTGCTGGGTAGAAGATAGGCAAACAAGTGCCTGCTTGTTCAGAGCCAAGGGAGGGAGAGCAGGGAGGGCTGCAGGCTGTCAGGGGAGGGTTTGCTGCATCTTTTCACTCTGAACACAACATGCAGAAGATGCCAGTGTGCTCTTTAGGGGATTCCAGGTTCCAGCTGCAGTCCTCTCCCAAGAGCTGGAATGCAGTGAACACAGCTGTGAGAAGCCCAGGGCCCTGGGAGCAGCACCAGGGAGAGTGCCCTAGGGAGGGCAGCTGTCCCCCTGGGAGCTGCCCAGGAGCAGGGCTGGGTACCAGCTCTGTACCGAGCCATGGGCTCCAAGCACAGCGAGAAAACAGCAGCCGCTGCTGCCCGCCCATGAGGGGCTAGGGCTGCAGGAAGCCTGGGGGGACTTTCGGAAGGAGTGAACCAAGTCCCAGGAGAGCACGTGGGGTAGACGGCACCACAGCAGCCCTGCAGAGCACAGGGACGGAGTGGCACGTGCTGAATGCCCGGCCGGATCGCCTCAGCCCAGCCCCGGAGGGAGCTCTTCGGGCGGGCAGAGCTGCGGCCCGCGGCTGCCACGGCCACAGCAGGCCTGGGTGTGTAGCACCGCCCCGCGGGAGCGAGGTGCCCTGGGGCGGTAGCCGGGGAGGCCGGGCACAGCCGGGGCCGGGCACAGCCGGGGCCGGCACCGGGAGAACACCCGCAGTGGGCTGGGTTTCCCCGGGGTTACTGCCGGTCACGGCGGGCCCGCAGCCGCGTGTGTGCACGGCCCAGGGCTCCTGAGCGCGCCGGGCCAATCCCGCCGCGCCGCCACTGCCCGCTCCTGCCCCGCCCTGCGCCGGTCCCAGCCCGGCGCCGCCGCCGGAGTTTCTCAAAAAAGCATCAGATGCTGGAGTCGTGGGAAATGCGAGCAATTCGACTTGTGTTTAAAAATGAGCTCCAGCTTTCGCTTTAGAAAGACAGTATGAAAAATCCAGGAGGCAAAAATGTTGTAATTCAGTATGCATGTGGACACATGAAGTCATACTCAAATATGAGCGTATATACATACATAATACCAAAGCAACATTCATAAAGCAAAATACACAGATTTGGGTCAGAGGCTTAAAAGAAGGATTTTCATACATATAAATGTTAGCTGTGTTATAATCTGGTAATTTTGTGACTGTGTATTGAAAGTTGTCATTACATGAAAACAAACAAGTTTTCACTTACTTGGAATTCTTAAATAAAAACCCCCAGCCTGTAAAACTGTCTTTTATTTCTTTTTAAACTACACGGAAAGATACAGCACTTTGCAGAACAAATAGTATTTCATAATAAAGACCACAGTGACGACAGCTCTTACATGTCTCTTTGGCTTTGTAACAAACACAGCTGCTTGTTTTACATTTTTTTTTTTCAGTTCTCCTAAAATAGCTTTTTACAAAACTCTGGTCTTTATCGCTCAAACAGAAGAAATGCCTATCCCTTTTGAAAATGCCTCTGACCTTCAGGCATTTTATATGCTAAGTGAAATTGTAATTTTGACAAAATGATCCTAAGTTCTTATTCCTTCATCCACAGAGAGGTCTGACTTTCTGTCACATTTATGCAGTTATATAAAATTAAAAGTTTCTAAACTAATCACACAATTCCAGTAACCCTTGCATGTGATTTTTACCATTCAGAAACAGCAGGAGACTTAAACAATCATAATATTGCTCTTCTGCCTTGTCATTTTGAGTTGCCTAATTAAATAGTGGTGATTCAGATACCACACATTTTACTACCATTTTATCACCTGTAATAGATTTGGCCTGCCCCCGAATCCCAAGGAAATTATGTGTGGATACACTGTTTCTTTTCATAGGACAAAGTTGGTGGGGACAAGTTTCAATTAACTTCAGCAATTTTAAACACCTGTGAAATCCACTCCGGTTAAATAAGCATCCTCTAGTCAGGGGAGACAGGGGGGTGGTTCCCACAGTGATTCACAGCAGTGATCTGACATACTTGTTTTAGAAAAGGGTGAATCATCCACTGGCGGTGCATCTGTAACTTCTATATACGGATACCTGGATGAGTTTTTGGATGCCTGTCTTTTAGATCATGAGTTTGGTGGAATGAGTTCCACACCTGGATTTTAATGAGGACAGCCCTCAACTCTAAGCATGGGCTCTGAGTGCTCAGAGTGAAAAACGTGTCATCTGAGGCATCTTGGTGTCTTTGACCTGTGACTAAGCTGCCTTGTTTGAAATTAAGGAGGTTCAAAATGCCCCAAGAATTACTGGAAATTTGAAATGTATTTGACATATAAGATACTTTTGTTTTTCCTATTGGGGGCTATCAACTTCTGGAAATTGTTTCTGCAGGATGTTGTGGCAGCAGACAGCATCAACAGGCTCACCAAGGGTTTAGGGAGACTCACAGCAAACAAGGTCCATAACCAGATGGTAGAGATGTGCCCTCTAACACACACACACAAAAAGTTTGTGGACACAGGTCTGAGGACACAGGTCTGAGGAACAGACCTGGAGTAGCCTCAAACAGCCTGCAGGCTTTCCCTAAACAGCCTCTCTGGCTGCCACTGATGGAAAATATGACATGTCAGGGAGGTACAGCAGGATCAGGAGTAGTTGCCAGTAGTTACGCTGCTCTAAATCCTGCTCTCTCGATGGCCCCTGTTGCAGCATGGGGACACAGAGTGCTGGAAGCACAGCCCCAGGATCCCACCCTCCCAGCTTTGAAGGCAGCATTCCTATTCCTACATGTCATTCCTTCCAGATTTTCCAGTTCTCTTCCCCAGGCTTTGTTTTTAATATTCCAAGACTCTGAGAAGGCCAGCCATCAAATTATCAAGATGTTTGATGGCACATAATAAATATTGAATCTTTGGGAATGAAGCTCATAACTGAGGTTGCCACTCCTGACTAATAAGTCCATCGCATAAATGAGTATGTTCTTTGGACTAATGACCGTGTAACATACTGGGTTTGATGTTGTGGAAGATACTGCAGACATAAAAGTTTTCAGGAAATAAGTCCCTAAAACTTCTCGTATCAGTGCAGTAGCTTTGTTTTAATATTTGTGTGGGATTTATTTTCTGTGTTTATGAGAATGTTCTTTGTCTCTACTCTCTCCAATGCCAATTAATCTGAGTCATATGCAGGCAGAGCATATGGGGTTATAATAGAGAAGCATCAAAACCAGAAATTTTAGTTTCACAATTAGTTTTCATTTGGATTCAGAAGGGTGAAAAATTGAAGAAAAAACTTTACGAACTTTTTGGGTTTATCTGAAAACACAAAAATCTGTTATCTCACAGCTTTCTTATGTGGTTGATAGTTCATGAAGCAGTTTCAGCCATAGCTGTTTGCCTTACTTTGCCTTTGATTTGACTCCTTCCATTCCACACAGTTAGTATGCACACAAATACAGCTGAACAGTCTTTGCCAAGCAATATCTAGAAGCATTTTGAAAATACCTAAACCAGAATATTTCAAAATGTCCAGAACATTTTTTTCTCCTCTAAGATGATATTTCTGGTTTCAAACAATGTTTCAATTATGACCACATTTTCTGGTGGCAAGTGGCCCCCTCAATGGATTTTATCCAGTCAGAAGGATGATGCAGTTTTAGATGTCTTGAACTGGGCCAGCCTGAAGTTTGAATCACTAGTAATGAGTTTGTTTGGTTCCTACTCTGCTGTTGGCTTCTTATGTGATGCTGTGCAGGCCTCTTAATCCTCCAGGAATTGGGAAAATGCTGCTTTCCTCCTTCCCAGGCGTTCTGCTGTGCTCTGTGAACATAAGACTTCATGCTCCACATCCAGCACAGGGACGCCAGAGCATGGTTGGGCATGTTATAACACAAAGAGCCATCATAGAAACCTTCCATCCTACCTGCTCTATTTAGAGCTCAGACATTCCTGTTTCTGTGAAGTTCACAAGGCAGGTCTTCAGGCCATCCCTCAGTCTTTGAGGAAAACCAGAGCATACTGTCCCGTCATTTGCTACTGCAGAAACTCTTGCCATCACCAAACTCCTGAGCAATGAAAGACACTGAAGCATGGAAACTAAAGCACCCTCTCCCAGGAGAAGCACGCACAGGTTTTTCTCTCAAGAAACTCAGATCAGTTCTGGTTGTACATTTAAATACATAATGCTTTTGAATGATTGATGGGTTGAGGCACAGCTCTCCTAGCTTATTCTATGCCCTCACCCTTATCTGGATGTCTTGAGTTAACAGAACAGCACAGACTGATAATAAATGCTTCTGCCGTGAGAACTGGACACATTTTATCTCCTAACAGCACATTTACTGTCAGCTGCTTCTTCTGTCTGAGCAGGTACAGGACATACTGCAAGGATCATTTATTGCCTGTCACATCTTTGCCAGTGGCCCGTTCAGCTGAATTTTCCCTGCCCTGGTGAGTTATATTCATTCAGCCACAGTGTGTGTTGTGCTGTGATGGATTTGTGTTTGGCTGGTGAAACCCATCTGCATCTCCTGCCCAGCGCTGCTCTGCCACCCAGCAGCACAGCCACTGAGCTGGGGCACAGGACAGCTCTAAGCTCAGCCTCTTTGCCCTTTAGCTGTACCTTAAAGATACACCTCCTTCCCATATGGCCAGCACATACAGATACTTCCAACCCAAATGTTTGCCTGGGCACAGCATATGGTGTCAGTGCCAGTGGCCTCCAACCTTCTCTGGTCCCCAAGAAATAGGGCAGAGAGCCTTCCAGGCCTCATGGCATCAGCTCTAGCACAGGGGTGGTACCACACACATGCTTATAAATGTTCTTGCTGTTCACTGTCAATGTTTAACTGCATAGGACTGCTCAAAGCATATAAAATAGTAAATATTTATAAGATCAGTCTGTGATCAGGCATTGCATCTTTAACACAAACCCGGCTTCAGAGTAGGTTAGCTTCTTAAATGCACTCAATTCTCTTCTGTAAGGAGACTACTGGGGAGAAAGAATCGTTCCCTGGTCATGAGGGTTCCATAGTGCAGCAATAAAAGAGAGCAGTGCTCACTTAGAAAGTGAGTTAGCTTAAAGATAATTACTCTAATCCTCAGTGAAAAGTACTGAGACCATGTAGCTGGCATAGACAAAGCACCTCCCACTATAAGCTCGGATTTATAACTACTGAAAAAGGGCCGCCTTCCTGATGTGTTTGCAAATAGCTTTTCCATGGTTGAGAGGAGAAGGTTAGGTAGTTCTTCCTGTTGGGGGGAGATAGGGACACTGATACAAAAATGTTCTTACTGCAAGATAGTGATTATGGGAGTCCCATCGCCAAGAAACCGGCAGCAGAGGCTGGGAAGTAACCTGGTTGACGAAGAGCTGTTTGACTGAACTGGCAGGGAAATGGGGGTGGGAGCTCATCCCAGTTAAGGGAATGACAGATAACAAATGCTTTAGTTGCCATGGCTGGCAGGGTGTCTATCACAGTGACAAACAAATAAAGAAGAGAAGGTGCTTGGCACTGCAAACCCCCAGCAAAGTCAATGCAGAGCACAGTCTGTCAATAAGGGCTGCACGTACCTCTGATTTCTCTGTAGTAAGCTGGGTGAGAAACCTGGCTTTGTGAAACAACCTGTAACACTTCACTTAGCACTTGAATCTATAGCTAGTGACTCTTCTTCACTGACATGTCAGCATGGCCTTTTCACACTTTCCTGCTGGTTTATACTTTTTATCATATGAACCACAAACTACCACCTTTTAAATTTATAATTCTGTGTGGGACTTCTGAATGCTGTTGAAAGCTAACAGAAAATGTCAGCAATGTAAAGACATGCAGTGTATGCTAATTTACACACCTGCTGACCTCACCCCCACCATCACAGGTAATAGCTACACAATCAGCTGTCACACACAGAAGCACAATCCTCTTAGTGTTCTCCACTGTGGTGAATGAAGTTATTAATTCAGAGTGTTTCTCCATTTTGGTTCCTCCTAAAAAGCTCGCTCCTGCTATTTCCTTGGTTGCACTAGTCAGATCCCCCTGTGCATCCTGGTTCCCCTGTCGCTGACTGTAACGTGGATCAGAGCATCAGGCTGCTGGCAGATCAGATCGACGGGGTCTGTTGCAGTTGCACTGAAAGCCAGCCCTCCTGGTAAGGCAGGGGACAAGATCTGAGGGATCCTGAAGTAGGGAAGGGCCCATGTAATGGTGATCAGGAGCCCTCAGCCTTCTCTGTCGCAGCGCCCCTTTAACCCAACCCTTATTCCCAGCCCAATTGGCTGCTCAGGACAGGAGCCTCTTTAGAGGGCCAGCCTCCACGGAGAGGAAAAGGCAAGGCTGGATTTAGGAAGAATTTCAGAGCACTCACCCCTTTCCTCCACTGTGGGCACCCAAGATGATAAACACTCCTTTCTCCAGGCTTGCTGGCTGGCTTTAGATTCATGCTTGCCATCTGCAACTACAGCCCAGACTACTTTGGAGATGCTTGCTGTGCAGCCAGCAGTGGATTTTCCTCTTTTAGCAGCTGGAGACCAAGACTCATCTGGACGACCAGGGAAAGCCAACCAGGAGCACTGGCAAAGTCACCAATTTGAGCCGGGGCTGCTCAAAAGGGAGCCAGACTAATTGAGACCTGCTAAAGGAGCAGACTGTCTCATTAATCACAGGTATAGGAAAGCCCCAAGCAAACCTATTCACAAGGAAGCAGCACTGCATGCCATATGGCTAAGATCCCAGAGAGCTCTCTCCTGGTTTGAAAGCCTGGGCCATCCCACTCTGCTAAGTTCCCATATAGGGCAGAGATGTAAATTATTATCTGCTGGGTGCCATGCAGTTACACTACTTCCCTTAACCCTTCCAGGGTCTGCAAGGAACCTGTTCTTCACCAGCAGCCGGGCTGGGCATTACAATGCAGCTGTCAGAGGAGGCCATCGCTCCATGTCTGAGAGAGCTGGATCACCAGGGGACCCCAAACAGCCTGCAAAACACAGAGGAGCTGTGCCAGGGAGCCAGTCTGTCTGTCACATACAGGCTCTTAAACCAGTTGTAGTAGGTAAATGTCAACTCCATCCTCGCAAAGACGACAGTATCAGTGTGCCCAGGTACTGGTATCCATTCAGCTTATTCCCAATGAATTCCCTCATGCCACAATATCACATATTTTGCAGGGGACATACATCTTCCACCACCCTAGTTAAGTACTTCCTCCTGGTAGCATAAAAAACCCCTTTGTACAGGTTTGTGTGTTTAAGATCCGTATGTTTCTATACATTCAGAGGAAGAAATAGTTACCAGAAAATATCACAAGGCAAAGTCAAGATAAATATATACTAAGAAGATACTATGTGAAAGTTTCCCAGGGGCTGGTAAGTTTGGAGATAAGTAATCCTTATGAATTTGTAAGAAATTACAAACTTAGACCACCAGAGTTTAAAGCTGTACAAGGCTGCCAGCACACATTAGCACCTGCAACAGGTTGTATAACTTGGATCACAGCCAGGAGGGCAGCGGCTGCTCTACACAGATGAAGAATACAGAGTTATGTATAGAGGTGGTGATACAAAGTGCCCTCTGAAGGAGTTCCTAAAGACCTACCCAGAAGGCAGTGGTGCGTCAGGATGACCTTCTGCTTCCAGGCGTGCACATTGGGATCGGCCTTCTCACGGCTGCTCCCGCTAATGAGTGAACATGAATGAGCGCTGTGTTATGTCAAGGGTTACCTGCTTCTACCAATAACACCTTCATTCTATTAACAGCAGCAGCTAATGAATAAAAGATATTTTCAGAAAGAGCAGTTGTAATCTCTGTTTTCCCCTAACAGAATTCTACACTGAGGAAAAAAGGAATTTATACCACCTGGTATAAATTGTGTGGGAAAAACATGCTAAAGACAATGTGACACTCACACCTCTTCATGGTAGGACCTGCAGACCCAGTTAGGACAAACAGTTCTAGCACAGGGCAGCTTCTGTGACCAAACAAGCCATGAAATGGTTTGTGGAAAGCCCAGGGAAACACACACTACTGTTTGCCAGAGGGAATTGGTGGCTATGGGAAATATGTTCTTCCTTCTGAAATGTATTGTAGAAAATTCTGTCAAATTCAGCCCTGTGGAGGGACTTAACAGGAACCGCGTGCATGTCTGTAAGGGCAAGATCTGTTCCAAGGCAGAAGGTCCCACGTAAGAGCCAGCTAAGTGCTTTCTGCTCCATCACCCACATGTTGTCTTCTCTTCATGCTTCAATGCATGGCTGGGCACCGTGAACTGGCAGACCCAACTCTGCCACTTAGTCACTCTACAAACATGGGGATCGCTCCAATCTGCTGTTTTACTAAAGCATCTCCATAGGCAATGCACTGTGGCTGCCACAGATGTCCAGAGAATCTGTGCAAACTCAGCACTTCTAATGCAGAAAACTAGCAAATGTTGCAGGTCACGCTGCTGCAAATAAATGAGACCCATGACAATTCATCTTGTAAGTCTCCCCTTTAATCTCCCTCCAGGTAACTTGCATTCCCATCTCTCCAGGGCTGTCAAGTTTGTATGTCTAATTAAGAAACAGCCAGATTTCTCCATCTATAAAAATAACGTGAGGTTGTTTGGATAACTGTTGCAACAAAACTAGCTTTATTGAGTCAGACCAAAAATATCCTCTGACCAACCACAGCCAGCAGCAGATGCTTTGAGCCCTATAGAAGAACAGCCAGATTATATATGGACCTCTATTTTTAGTAACTACCAATAACCTCACCCTCTGTTAAGCACTCCTTCCATGTAAGTGCTGAAAGGTTTGAGCAGATCACACGAGCTTACAGCTCCTACTCTCGATAGAGTTTATAAACCAAGAGGCAAAATCCACATATACAGATGCAGGCACAGAGCTGCCTTGCAAGAGGCAGCCCAGAGCATTCATGACAAAGCTGAGAATCAAATGCAGTCTCTTGCCACCAGCTCATATTTTCAAAACTGTCTGTCCAAAACATGACGGGAATGATTAACTAAAGAAACAAAGGCATTGACAGATGAAATTTCCTTCCAGGTTTTCTGGTGCTGTTTCAGCCTGATCACTGAAATCCCTCATGCACACCTGACCTCCAAGTGTGCATGAGCACAGTGCTAATACATGCCTTAGCTGATATGCCATTCAAGCAAAACTTTCTGTTAGGTGAGCATATTTCCTATTGCCTCCAGTAACTCCTTCAATACCAGCACACTGATATCAGCAACATTATGACTTATTAAGACATGGAACGGAGTTTTTGCAGTGCTTTCCCTCCCCCACCATTGTCATCACTGATGAGATCCTGGCTGTGAGAGCTTTCTGGGTGCAGGCAGCCAGAGCTGGCAAGCTGTGGTCAGCAAACATTCGCAGTCAGCAGCTGACTTCCCACTGTCACCTGCCTGCACGGGCAGACAATGAAACACTTTGCTTTTGTGCCCAGCACCTCACTTTGAGAGCAAAAGAAGGTATCCCAGCCTGTGGGACCTCCTGAGGCTACACATTGCCTACAGCTGTTGGATTTCTTTTGTGCTCAAGTAAAAGAAGCCAAACTGTGTGTGACCGAAGAATGGGGGAAAGTGAGCTGGCTCAGCTATGCTTTAATGATATTAGTCATGAATTTTTACTCATTCAATGTTCTCAAAACTTGCTTTCCTCCTTCCTCTTATCTCTTTCATCTGTGTTAAAGGGTGATATCAGCCCTGCTGAGACAGTCCTGAAAACTTTGCTTAGCTTTGAAACTTCCACCTCTACCTCAGACTTTAAGGAAAGCCTGCGGGGTGTCAGCACCTGTAGAGCTAGAGGAACTCATTTCCAATCCTCTCTACCAGTGCCAAAACATTGTCAAATCCCCACACTTCAAGCAGAAGGCTTCCATCTTCAGAAACCAACATGCCTTTACCTCTCCCTGAGCACCAGCAAGTAGGGTAGCTGATGGCATGGCTCCAGTGCCCTCTAAATCTTCCACACCACTGCAGCCAACAACCCAAACAGATGCCATCTCTTGTAGCATTTAGAAAGCCTTAGGGTATCAAGTGAGAATTTGCAAAGACTGTATTGCCAGACATGCTGGAGAGGAGCCAGCAAGAACATTCAGATTAAATCCCATCAATTTAGATCTTAAATTAATTACAGTGCAGATGGAGTGGGCGAGGAAACCTGTATGAGGTAATTTATACACCTACTCAAGTTAAACCCCAGTTACAACCATTCCCTCCCCTCAGAGAAATGTCTCTGGTCTGGCCCTGTATGCAACAAGGTGAACATATCAGCTTCTCCATCAATAGGGTAGAAATTTTCAACTCCCCTTGACCCCTATTAGTCTCATGAGGATTAAATAAATGTGCTTTTGTTCACCTGATGTATGACACGTGAACCGGACTGGAGCTCATTCCCACCCTGCCGGTGATCACCTGAGCAACCTCAGCCATGTCTTCTTGCCCCTTCTTCACAAGAAGCACTAATCCCCACTGCAGTGAGCCTTGTGCAACAACCCCCTGCTGCACCCTGTGCTGCTGCTGTCCTGGCCTATCCTAGATGGCCAGAGGCTTTGCACAGCAGTTGCTTTTGAACCATCCCACAGCCTATTTAATTCTGCAATCTTGCTTAAGATCTTTCTGCAGAAGAAAAGAGTCAATTTCAGACCAAAAAGCCTTTAAAATTTTCACAAAATTAAGTAATAAAAAGGCTTGCAACTGGTTTATTTGCCTAGTGATGAAACAGCAGGGAGTGTAGCCACTGGCAGTCTTTCAGCTGAGATACCTGCTTTTCAGATATCAGAGGAGATGTGATAGCTGTTCAGATCTAGTAGGGGTCCCTATGGACACTGTTTGAAGATCAAATATCTGTAATTTTCCCTCAGACAGGACATCCACTGCAGGGACACGGTCACATTAACAAAAGTGCCGGATTTTCTGTTTGGCTGCAAGCACCGGGGAGTTGCCGAATCTTTGGCTGACCACAGAAACCTGAGAACGGTAAACACCAGATAAGGCTGGTGCCAGGCAAATGGCTGGTTGATGCACCCCCCCACTCTCTGACACTGAGCAGCAAGGGGTTACTTAACTGAAATGTCCTGACTAGGCACTGCCAGCACACAGACACCTGCAAAGGCTGACATCAGCCGAATGAGAGCAGCTCAGTGACAGATCCCATCCAAGGATGGCCTCAGTCTCCAGCACCTCGGATGGCACTTCCTGGAGCTCTGCCCTTCCACCCCAGTATCTGAGAGGTCATCAGCTGAGAAATATTCCTGGCTTGGCCAAAGAGATCCCACAGCAGATCTGCTCTGGCATAAAGGAGAACCTACAAATAACTATTATTAAGATTTTCAGACACCTAAACCCCATAGCTTTCCTATGCTTCTGGAAGAGGCATAAAGGCACCTAAAATAGCAGCCGTGTCCCCAGAACTAATAGATAAGCTTGTAGACCCTGATGATATCCCAGCAATGAGCAGAGAAATGTCACATAGGAGATCAGACTGCCACATCATCATAAGAGAGACTTTCACAAGCCTTCATTGTATATAAGGCCATGGACAAGGACACTGCTTCCTGCAACAGCAGGGGACTCTAAACTGTCAGAAATATTCACAGGCTCTGAAGCCTCAGGGTTGCTTCAGGTTCCCAGTACCAGAGCCAAACATTTTCCTTTACACCACCCAGAGCATACCTAATTACAGAAAAAAGATCAAAACAAGGGAGAATTAAAAAAAGATAAGTCTCTAGTCAACCAAGTATGCTTCCCTCTCTGAGAGCAGACCATGCATTGCTTTGCTCCCCCTCCTCTACACAGTATCAGTTATAAGTAGTTTCCAAATTCATCTGCTTCCCCTTTTCTCTAGCAGCTGCTTTACCACTCTTAAACACCGGCCTAAGCCACAAGCAGAGTTTCTAAGGCTTAATCTCCAAACCTGCATTACAGTTTTGCTGCAGCCCACCCTTTCCCTAGCACATATCATCAACAGGCTATGTACCCACATCCTCCAAATAGCCTTCCAGAAGTTCTTGCCCCAGTAGACTCCTTTCATAGGAAAGTCGCACTGCTCAGCTGCCCTCTATTCCCTAGACGTCTCCCCACTTGGAAGTAGGAATAAGGCAAAGATGAGGATCATAGGGGTCTGTTTCTTCAGCAGAGAAGTTTCCACCTTGTGCTAATTTCAGTACAAACTCTCTAAAATTCACAGACTGAGCCCCTAACTATGCCTGAAAGAAATTTAATAAGGTATTTGACTGAGCATAAAGGAATGATCCACCATATTAGCCTTGCATGGAAGACACCCAGCCCAAAGTTTTTATATACAGGTGATTTTGGAAGTCCTGCCAAAGATAGTGGGAAGTACAGTTTTCAGCAGGCAGAGGCTCTGGGTTTTTTCTGGAAATCAGAGATTTTATGACTGGGGGTGTTTTTTCCTTAGATATTCTGAATTTTGCTCTTGGAAACTCACTAGTAATTGCTAGTTCCCCAGGAATTCTAGCTTTTGTTCTGTCAAGATAACCCAGCAAAGTGGGAGGAACAACTCCACAGTAGCATTTAGCTGATGCTACAAACAATATATTTGGGGCCACCTTCTCCCTGTTATTATGGGGCTTAGCACATGTTGAGTGTGTGTGCTTTGACTGAGCTCAGATGAAGCCCCAGCAGTGTCTGCTGGTGGTCCAAACCAGAAGAGTCACTCAGCTCTCAGTAAGAGGTATCACACCTAGGACACACTGGGCTGAGTTCACAAGAGGACATGGCAGTGGACACTGTTCCCATTTGTTGGGACATCAAGGGCAGAAATCTCAGAGGACTGAGTGATTTTATTGGAGGTCCTGCAACCTCCCTTGAGACACATAAGACTCTTGGTCTTTTGGTGTTTAGGGAAGATGGTGGGCATGGTAGGACCCTGCTGAATTCTCCTCTACTACATCATTAATGCAGTTGCTTTGGGAGAGAAGGGGGAAGAGACTCCCAGTTTAGTGGAAATGCTGAGAGTCCTGATATCCAGATGCTTCCTCTGAGAGGACACTTTGCTACTGGCATCAGCTTAGCAAAAAAAGATACCTTTTGATTAGCCAGTTGTTTTCTGGCAGTAGGGCCAGAAAGGATTGCAAACTGCTATGCCTTTGGACAGACATTTGAGAGATTGCCACATTATATATTTATTAAAGGAGTGAAGAAATCTGAACTGGATAAAAATAGCAAGGCTTGGATTAGAAAATGGCTGGCAAATGAGGAACAGAGGTTCACTGTTGCTTCAGGATGCCTAGTGTTGCCAGGAAGATCCTGCACAGTGTGGCTATGGGTCTGTTAAGCTGGGGTAGAGGAGACACAAAGACACAAAACTGGCCTGAGGAAGTACTACCAGGTCTATTGGATGACTGACTGATGCCTTGGTCAAGAGAGGTAGTACACCAATGAAATAGGCTCTCTCTGGTAGAGGATGCACACAGATCTGCTCCTTGTAGCCCAGCAAAACTGGAAGCTGGAACTCAAAACCTCCTCTTTAAAATGTCCTTTGTGAGACTTTACTTAGTCAAAAGGGAGTTTACCTTAAGAACTGATGCTTCCTACCTCTCATGGTGTTTCTAGTGGGTGGTTAAAAATTGAAAAGGAACTGGAGTGCTGGAGGATCCAGTCTCCTCAAACCTTTGTTTTTGCTGCCTCTCCAGATGGGTCAAGAGGATTCCCTTTAATGGAGGTAGCAGTTCATTCTCTGCTGCCACTGTAGTAGTAGTTCTGCACTCTAAGGAGTTGTTCACTGCAGAGAGCCACCACGATGGCTACAAAATTGCCCTTTGGGATCCAAGACCTGGAGTTAACTTCTTTTTCCTACTGAGAAGAAAGCTTCTAGCAGGCAGTGGAGATGGCCCACACATTGTGTCTGAGGTGCAGCGCTGCCATGTGGAGGGCTGTCACCTCCACTCACAACCCAGCACTTCAGTCATTCCAAGGACACAAAATGGTTTTACAAAGGCACGCTTTCCTCTGTCACTTCTTATCACACATCTGATCTGGAGTCAGTATGGCCAAAGATTTATCTGAACAATTTATCTGACTTGGATGCTTCTATTAAGATAATGAGTGAAGACTGCCATCAGGATCAAGGGCTCCATTGTTCGGGGTGCTGTACAGTATCCATACTACATTCTGTATTTCCATCTACGAGACACCACTGTCTCCAAACGCTTGCAGTCCAGGTAGACATTTGAATGGGGAGGGTGACTGGGGCATGTGAAAGAGGAATAATTTATCCATGATCAAAGGCTGAGCTGGAATTAGAAGGGCCTGTGTCCTAGATGGGATCTGCTATCTGCTCTTAGCATAATCACCTACCACTGACTGACACAGTCTGTAAATACTCGTAATAAAAAGCATCCCAGAAACAAGGCACATGTAATTGCTGAGGACATTCTGTTCTTTCTCTGGTTACAGTCCATGGGCAGGTAAGGGCTGTTCCAACAGCTGCGCGCAAGGCTTCGGACATAGCAACAGCAGGCAGACTGTGCCTGTAAGAATGACTCCTGTCGTATGCAATTGTCTATCACACACCCTGTGGTGCTAATAAAAAAATCTCTTCACAGAGTGCACAGTGTACATTACTCGCTGGAGTAAGAGCTGAGGCAGCATCGCCATCCCTGAGCCGGACAGGGAACTGCAGGGGCAATGTGTCTGCATTACAGATTCCTCTTCAGTCACCCTGGTGGCATGAGGTCTGAATTATGTTGTCATATTTCTGAAAAATGAGGACAGGTTGGACTCTGTCTCCAGATAGGTACTGCCATGCAAACTGACAACACAAAGCTGAGAGTTAGCACATCTTTCACAGTGGCAACAGGTAAGCATAAAGCTACTTGAAGTATATCATTCCAAAAAATACCACCCAGTGATGGATAAGTATGAACACTTGTATAAAGAAACTATATAAATAGTTTCTTCTAATGTGGTCGTGATGGTTGAAGTTTTTGCCCGCTTATCCCTTGGTGTGGCAATGAATGCTTTGTCCTTTAAACACAGGGCTCATTCCTACTTTGCATATGTTAATGTGAAACCAGTGCAAACTTTGCTGTTGCTTTTCATTCCAGATACAGGTCCCCATACAAATGCCAATGCTTGGGAAGAGCTGACTTTATACAGGATCTTCTTTTGCTCCTGAGGTGGTGCCATCCCAGTGGTCTGGGGTCTCAGCCCCCAGCAACCTCTGGCCAGAAGCCAGGATATTCTTGCATCTTCTGCTATAGGGTACCCCCCTTCTGAGTGATATGTTGTATGGTACCCTCAGCTCCTCCTCCTCCTCCCTGTTAGCAGGCTATACTCTAGTCTGTTTTCAGCTCAGATGTACCATATGAGATATCATTTCATTGCCTGAGTCTGGGCAAGTCATTGTCTGTGTCATGCCTCAGTTACCAGCCTCTAGTCAACAGCTGACATTTCAAAAGTGTACTGAGAGTCTCCAGTAGACCATGTCCTGGGATGCTGCAGTGATGGAGATGAGATAAGGATGACTTTGTAAAACATTTATACAAAGCAAGCTTGACTGCTGTCATTTGTGACATAAGCAGCCAAAAGTTTGTTGATGTGTGTTGACTCCCCGCAGCAGCACCTGACAGCATGAAGGCATCTTTCCTACCTGTGATCCATCTTTGGCACTCAGAAAAAGTTTATTGTTTCTAGCCACAATTCTCTTTCCCTCACTCTGTGGTTCACTGGTTTTTAGGGCTCAGAGAAAAATCTTGATTAGGACACAGATCATGGTCTTACCCTGTAACCAAAATATCTGGTCCATTTTAGACAAGAAAAGAAACATCTTCAAAGAGTGTTGTGCTTAAATAAAGCACCTCTTTGTGGCGGCCTTTGTCAGTGGTGAAACCTTGTCCAGGCTGGCAGTATGAAAGTCAAGGGGCTTGTCCCCAACAGGCCGACAAAATCGATGCTTTATTATTTATGCCTGTTTCTTGGGACAGTTTTAAAAGGGGTCAGGTTCACCCAACAACAGCCTGTCTGCAACATTTTTCCAACAACCATCAATAAAGGTTCTTCATGTTTAAGATTGTGTCAGAAAGCTGGATCTGTCAGCAATGGCATTTGCTAAGGATTGGTGATAGATTTTGTGGTGCCAGTTTATCCTGACCATCTTGGAGCTGTTTCTTCATCCTGGCTGTCTGATTCAGCCTCCAGGCTCATCATCATCACCATTTATTGGAACTGGCTAACTTTTCTGGCGAAAGAAATGGTCCTAGTCAGTGCAGAAGACACTGGGGAACGCTAGAGCTGGAGCCAAATCCTGCACCCTGGGTTTTATTGGGAAATGATTCAGCTCTTCTTACAGCTCACTGGGGGCCACCGCACCCCATGGGCTGATCTGATGTTCACCACTAAAATACAGCCACTCCCAAGGTGAAGAGTAGCAACAAGTATTACATGGAAGGCCAAGAGAAGTTCTTGGCCAAGGACAGAGCAAAAAGGATCCAGTATTTTAATGTACAAACACTGAATGTGTGAGATCTCTCAGGCAAACAGCCAGGACCCACACTCAGCAAGTTTTTGTCAACACAGAGAAGTCCTACATACCTGCTCAGCCACACTATCCCCATAATTTCTGGCAAGGCTTTTGGCATTGGGTGTTCATTGGAAAGCCTGATTGCCTGGAGCCCAGGACTGTCAGCTTGCCTTTCATATGAGAGAACAGCATGTTCCCAGCCCTGCCATTTCCAGAGGAAACAAGCCCCAGGAGTACCTTAAAGACTTGGACACAAATAGCTCGCACTGTGTATTATTTTCAAGCTGGTCTCATGATCTTGCAGGTCTGACTCATTCTGGGTAAATGCAGAAGGTTAGTCATGATAGTCATCTGTAGGCAAAGAGGAAGGACCTCACTGGACTTACCCCAGAGCGGTTTTTATTGCTGTTGTAGGCAAAGAGCTAAGCCAGATTTGCTGGTCCCTGACCTTGGGGTTTGTCCTAGGACCTGTTAGGGGGCACACCAGCGAAAAAGTGTGGATACAGATCTGTGCATACCACTGACAGCTTTACATCCACCTCCCTGCTGAGAGCTGATGAACATCTGACCCTCCCTGAGCTAAGGCCAGGTGCTGGCAGAGTCTCATCCGTTGCCAGGGCGGCTGGCTGTGGGAAGAGTGCCGCAGCACACGGGCAGCGGCTGCACTGTGGCACCCGGTGACAGAGAGCTCACACCAGGGCACTGTTGTCCTCCACCCGTGGGCACAGCTACCAGCAGCTCCATACCGCTGCTGTGACAACCAGTCAGAATCATCTTTGGGCTTCACCTACTCTGAGGCCTCAAGATACTTGGCTTGGAGAAGCCAGGAGGAGAAAAAGAGAATTTTTAAGCTTGGATCTTGTGCAGAGCCTGTTGTCTGCACTGGATGTGGCCTTGCCTAACACAGCAGCATTTCCCTGCCCCCCTGCAATCCAAGAATGCTCTTCCACAGCAGTGCTGAGCTGCAGCCCGGCTGCAGGCCAAGCTGGGAGCACCATCTGCTGGCTTCAACACGGCAGGCTGGCTCGTCAGAGGGACAAATTACAGGGTAATTCAGAGCTGCGTACGCCACTGCACGGTCATTAGACCACACAGCAAATTAGAGATGAAAAAGATCACAGGGTTGTACAAATCCCTCAGCTAAACCTCCTCCTGTCAGCCTCACAAAAGGGACTCCAGACCAGTCAGTCTTTCTGCACTAGAGCCGACCAAACTGACTTGGGTGAAGGAGATCCGGTTGTAAGTCGGCTGGAGATATTTACGGCTCCCACCGAGCTTGTGAATGGTTTCAGCTAAAGAAGTCTGAAGCATGTCACTGGGCAGTCTTCTTAATGCTTAATTCTTACAGTTTGAAATGTTTTACAAATAATCCTGATAATAATAATAATAATAATATTGAGGGGAGTACTGGGGGCCTGAAAGAGAACCAAATGTATCTGGTGTGACAGTGGACGCATTTAAGCAGCTCCCATGTAGTTTTTTCTTGGGTTCCTCAGATCTGCCAAGGACCCAAACTAGCAATTATTTGTACCACTCTGCTGAGCCATCTTCCTGCTTTACCTGCCTCATCCTCTGGTCCACAGAGCTCCACACATCTCTCAAATACATAGCCCTTTCCTTTTCCAATTACTAATCCTTCTGGCCAATACAGAAAGATTCCTCTGCTTTTTCCCTTTTTTTTTTGCCATGCCCCAAATCTTCATGGGGAGGGGCCAAGCATGTTTCCACCTTGAGAGGCAGAGCCCTTGTGGCCTGAGCTCCTGGTCCCCAAAGGGACATGCAGGGGAGCACTGTAGATGCAGGGGAGCACTGTAGATGCCACTTCACCTGGGACTCAGGCTTTCCTTCAGGGTGCGTGGGGACAGGAGCAAGGTGTGGCTGGCGAGCTGCCAGGGTATGTTGCTAGACCTGGGAGGTCAGTATGGTCCCTCTTACCTCCAGGGGTTCTCACCCACTGCCAGCCAGCCAGGAATGTGCTTTCACTTGCTCAGTCCTGTTCAGCCTAATTACACCTTCCTGGAGTGCTGTACATAATTTCTCTCCCACCCTCACTGTCCTTTCTCTCCAAGGTGATCCTGCTTATCCTTTAATGGCACACCACCTCCTCACTTTAATTCATTTTCATCCCCATGCACTCACCTCTCAGTACCTCTGTCCCTTTCACTCTCGCAGCCCTAAGCTGCCTGGTTTGTGAGTGCTGAAAAAAGATGCCCTGGACCCATACTTGCTTTCTGAACTCTCAAAAGAAATACTTCTTTTGGCCAAGACAGCGTGAGCCTGTGCAAGTCACTTTCACAGCAAGACCACTCCCCTAGTACTGTGACTGAAAATATGTGATAAAGGGATCATTGCAGCCCATGGTAAGGATGAACTGGAGCTTTTGAAGTGCCCTAAACTCACTTGTGCTGGGGCACGGCCAACTTCTGCCTAAGTACCATGAGTAAAAAGGATGTTTCCCTAAAGATCTTTGCCTTTCCCTAGAAATTGGCTGCCTTGAATGTCAGACCAGTCAGATGGAGGCTGGGGCCAGCCTAGGACGCAGGCACTGGATCTATCCCCAAACCACTCCCTGGCTCACTCCAGGCCTCATTTTTGCATCCAGTTTATTGGGAAAATGGGGAAGCTTTTCCATTGAGGCACTTTCACTGCTGGTGGAAAATGCTTGGTAGGTGTCCATGCCTTGAATCCTGAAGCAACCCTGTGTAGCCATCGCAATATTTCTGACTCTTCTGATGTGATTTTACTCAAGCTTTTCTCCAGCAAATGAAGAACAGCCTAAACATTTAACCCTTCTGCCTTCCCCACAGCTGGGCAGAAATCACTTGCTATGGCATGTGTGCTGGATGTGTCCGGTCTCCTAGTTCACTGCAGCAGACAAGGATCTGCTGAGCTGTCCCTGCACGAACCCTAAAGAGAACCTACAGAAGTGACGGTCCTTTCAATACTGGTAAAGCACAAGCAGACCTCACAGGAGGCCGCTCAGACTGTGTCACCCTGTGTCATGCAGAGAGCAGTGTTAGGGAACAGTGTTAGGTTATGAAATCAAGCTTACAGCAAAGAGGTCACACAGCTGTTGGTGTGTTCTGGTGTCAATACTGTCTCTGGTGGCACAATCTCAGACTGATCTAGCTAAACACAAAAATAAACAGAGAGGCTTCTGGGTACACCAGCACCTTAACTGCCTTTTCAGAGCCAAAGTGCTAAAAACTCCCATGTTTGCTTCCATCGCCTGTCAGTTGATCTGATGAAAGCTATTAAATTTCCCCAGCCTTTATTTGACTTTGTTTCTGGAGCCACTTGACTGAAGAAGCGAGTAGCACAGGCCGTGTTCAGTACAGGATTGTGAGCAACACATACACCTCCCTGGGGTGTTGGCGGATGGTTTGACAGGCTTTAGACACTATCGAAGATGCACTTAGCTGGTCCAAAAGGCAAAACTGCAGTCAAGTTGGTAGAAATTTGTTTACTGCACTGGAAACTGGACCTTCCTGAGATTATTTCTGCCCTTTCAGGATTGAATTCTGGGTGCTGCCTAGACAAGATTAATTTCTTTTTATTTTGATCTCATAACTTTTGCATATTTTTAACATAAAAGACTTCAAATTCCTTCTTGACCTTTTAAATGGACGTTTTGTTTTAACAAATCTGTCCTTTGAGCACTTTGATTGACACCAAGAAACTTCTGAGATCTGTAAGGCAGACTTTGAATTATTACCCCCACTTCTTAACCTCTTTTTTCATATCGATCAACTGCATTGGTACCAGGGTGGAAGGCAGCAAAAGTGTTAGAAGCCTTATTTTTCACTTTTTCTGTGATTACTTGTACAAGTTCTTTTAGGACAGTTCAGATTTTCTCTGTACTCTGGAAATTAAACCTAGACATATTGTATTAAATGTTGTTGTGTTTTTTTGGTTTGTTTGTTTAATTTTTTTCAACACACAGAAAGCACTTACAACAGATGTTGGCAGGTTCTCTATCTCCTGTTGTCCTCAAGCCCCGCCTGCCATTCTGGGAGATGAACAAATAGTCAAACATTACAGCACTCAGTGCAAAGGTCAGAAGATATGTATTGGCCAGTGGGTCAAGTAGGGTAAGGTACCAGTCCTGGCCATTAAATATATTTTAATGCTTTCTGGATCCATTTTAGTACATTTACAGGGCTTTTGTCAGTGTCCTAGGTTGACCCTGGCCAGATGCCAGGCACTCACGAGAGATAGTGACCAGGAGAGATCACAGGCAAAACAGGCTCAAGCTTAAAGGTATGAGTGTGAATATATTACACTAATAGAAACAGAGCAGGATAATGAGAAGCAAGATGAGCCTGTAGAAAACTCCTTCCCCCTGCCACTCCCTCCTCGCAGCTCTACCTCCTACCCCGATGGTGCAGGAAGAGAGGGAATGGGGGTTTGGTCAGTCCATCACCCATGGCTTCTCCCGCTGCTCAGGAGCGGAGTCATCTCCCCTGCTGCACCGTGGGGTCCCGCCCACGGGAGACAGTTCTCCAGGAACTTCTCCAACGTGAGTCCATCTCACCAGCAACAGCTCCCTGTGAACTGCTGCAACGTGAGTCCATCCCACGGGCAGCAGCCCCCCTCACACTGCTGCGGTGTGGGTCACTGCTCCACGGGGTGCAGTCTCCTTCCAAGTATCCCCCTGCTCCAGAGTGACCTCCTCCATGCGCTGCAGGTGGATCTCTGTACCCCCGTGGGCCTCCATGGGCTGCAGGGGCACGGCTGCTTCACCATGGTTTTCACCACGGGCCGCAGAGGAATCCCGGCTCCACCTCCTACAGTACCTCCTCCACCTCCTCTGCACTGACCTTGGTGTCTCCATGCTGTTTCCTGCTTACATATTCTCACTCTCCCCCTCTTCTCTGGATGGAATTACAACTGTGTCACCAGGATTGTTTTGAATTTCTTCTTAAATCTGTTATCACAGAGGCGTTACCGCTACTTCTAATTGGCCCAGCCTTGGCCTGTGGCGTGTCCATCTTTGCAGCCAGTCATAGATTGGCTCTGCTGGACACGATGGTGGAAGTTTCCAGCAGCTTCTCACAGAAACCACCTCGTAACCGCCCCCACAANGTAACCGCCCCCACAACGAAAAACCAGGCCTTGCAAATCCAAGACAGTCAGCAACAGTAACAAAATTTGAAGAACATTATAAAACAATTTTGCATCCTATTTCTTTAGAAAGTGCTTCATAGAGTCTTTTAAACAGTTTTTGAGAGCTACAATTAAATGCTTTGAAACATGTTTAGGACAGTTTTGTTTCAGGCTTTGCCTCCAGCTTCTTTGATTGGAAAAACCCGCTTGTTTCCAAGAAACTGAGTATTGCATTGAATTGGAATTAGATGTTGACAGGGGAGGCTGCTGTTTCCAAAGCTGCTAGTGCTTCTGTGAGCTTAGAGAAAGGCCTGGCTGTCTCTTATAACAGCTAATAAAAAAAATTAATTCCACCTGTTTATTTTGGATCCACATACAATTAATTTTTTCCTACTTTTTGCAATCCTCTTACTTAATTTGTCTCAAAATAATAAAAATAGCTCACTCCAGTGAACCCAATGGCATCCTTCCTTTCCAGTTGGTCAAGAAATGTCTGAAGTGTTGATAATTTCAAAGTGCTATTGCTGCCAGGCATAAGAAATGTGTAAACTCTGGTTCAAGAGTCCTGAAACAGATGGTCGGAGACTTACAAAAAACAACTGACAATTCTTCCCCTTCCTACCGTCAAAAATAGATGCCAAGTGCAGGGTGGGGTGGTGACGTCTCCTGCCTCCCACCAGTGCTGTGTCGATGGGACTGAGCCCCTTGGCAGTCCCTCAGCTCCCCTGGGGCAACATCAGCCCCTGCAGCTGCTCACTACACCAGATCCAGGACAGCCTGGGAGAGGAAGCACAGTCCCCCCACTACTTGAATTAGGCCACCAAAATCATTAAACTGTGCTAAACATCAGAGCATTAAAATTTTGTTTCAATATAATCAATAACTAAAAATAATCTAAGAATAAATAAAGGGCTTATTTCCCTCATTTTTCAGTTTCTGGGGTTTTATCTTCTACTAGACAAATTTTCAAGCTTTTTCTCAGCATATGTAACACCTCAGTTCTTAAAATGCTCACAGCTCCAGGAGCTGGGGCTTTAATGAGAGCAAATACCATCAGCCTTGCTGTAATAGGACACAGCTGGGGGGCACGGCTGGCCCAGGGATCAACTGCTGGCACCGGCATTTTCTCCTCTCCTAGGTGCCCACAAGCTGCTCAGCCACCCCTGGGGTGAGGGGCCGCTCTGGCTGGGTGGGCAGCGCTCCAGGCAAAGGCAGTGTTTTGCCAGCACTATCCGATGTGCTGTGCCCGGCTCATGCCTGGCCAGGGCTCCCTGGCTTGGGCAGAGCTGGGCTTGGTGGTCAGAGAGCAAATCTCTGCTGGGCAGCTTTCCCTTCCTGAGGCTGTGCAACCCAGGAGGGACTTTCATCCACCTGACGTGTCCCCAAGCAAAGCTCAACCTCCGACCTGCCCTGCCTGATGGCTCAGCCACAGGGGCTCAATTGTCTTCAAATCCTACTTGGGTCCAACCCTTCTGCTTGGCAGCTGTGTTCTAAATGAAGTGAGTTTGACTGGTCTCATGTCTGATCTCTCATGTCTGATCATGTCCACAGCACAAAATTCAGTTGTGTAGTGTGGAGAAGGTGCTCCTACAGCTTTGGGATACAGTGGCACAGCTGGTCATGTTGATCTAGGGCCAGTCAGGATACCTGTGACAATAACAGGTATGTCCCACATGGCCAGCAGCCACAGGCTGGATGCACTTCTAAGTAGCTCCAGCAGCTGTTGGCCTGGGATAAACCCTCAGTGAGAGACTGCTAACGCTTCTTGACCCTCTCCCATGGACTTTAGAAGAAATGCCAAAAGGAAAACATTAAGGGGAAATGGAAAAGTTGAGTCAGAGACCTTTCTCCTGGGGTGAAAATGCCTGATACAAACAGGAGGTGGGAAGAAAGAGCAGGTCACCACGATGGAGAAGCAGATGGAGGTAGGAACTGGCCCTGATCCCCCTTAAACTCCTGGAGGGGACTGAGGCTGAGACAATGTTCACATATCGGGGACCCAAGCAGAAGATGCAGACAGCCTGAACTCAAGCCCCCTGTCCCAGAGCACCCAGTGCACCCCAGCCTCAGCAATGTCTCCAAGGCAGGAGGAGGCCAGGGCACTCCAAATGCAGCTCTTCCGGTTGCCTTTGCGGGGGATGGAGAGTCAGGGCAGTGCTGGTGGGGATTGAATCTAGTGATTGCTTTAAGGGATTTGCTGTCTCTTTCTTTATCCCTCTCTCTCTCTCTCTCTTTTCTCTCTTTTTCTTTCTTTTTCTCCCCCCCCTTTTCCCTCCCTCTTATCCCTTTCGTGGTGCATTTGTCTTCGAGGAACCTGGGGTGTTCTTTTCATCAGTTCAATCTCTCTCTGGCACTTGAGTCCTGATTGGCTGAAGGACTTAGGGAAAAAAAAAATCTTTAATTAAGTAGATAATCTCTTCTTAGGAAGTTCTGCGGCTCCATTTCACCAACCCCCTTTAGCTCTTACTTTGGATTGGTTACCCTTTGCAGAAGTTGGGATTCAGGAGGCATCCGCCTCTTCATCATACCAGGACTGCCGGGTGGAAAATAACTCCATGCCTTCCCTAATTTAGTTGTATTTATTTTTTTTTCCCTTTTCTCTGGTGGCGGTGGTACCCAAGTTAGTTTGTTCAGTTTTTTTTTTTTTAGGATCTTCTTTCTCCCTCTTTATTTGGATTTTATATTTCACATGGACCCTTATCTGGGCATCTTCTTCCTCACTCCCTTCTTCCAGTCCTGCTATGCCTGGTAAGTATTGAAAGCACCTCAGTCTGTGTCACAGGCAGATGCTCTTCCCGGATACCCTAAGGAACTTCCTCTTCATCTTCCTAAATGTTCCCTCTTTCCCACTTAGCTCAGTTCTGTCTTTAATGGAACCAGACATTTAACTGTGTAAGTCCCTACACACTCATTGGCAGAGATCTGTGAAAGTCCCCCTTTTCCCCTGTGCCTCCCAAAAATAATGATGGGCCAAATCCTCAGCTGGGGTAAAATAGAAGAGAGTAGATGCAGAGGACCTAGCCCCTCACTTCCAAGTGGGAAGATAATCCATTGGAAGAACCAGGGGCTTCTGTTTTGCTGAAGGCTCACGATCAGCTTGTCTCTTGTCTTAAATCAAGAGGGTCTTCTCTCACGCTCCCCAAAGAGGACAGTCCATGATTAAGAGCTCAGAGCCAGCAGGGGTGAGTTAGTTCCACAGGAGTGTCACTCTGGATGAGCAGCCTGAGACCCAGGCTCCTTGGCACACACAGGGTCAGAATTACACATCAGAAATTCATGTATTAGGATTTCCTGGGGAGAGGCTTTTGGTACAGAGATTGCTACAGCTTGGTTTTCAAGCATCTGAGTCCCGTCTGACCAGTTCCACTGGGCACAAATCTGTGGCCATCTCCTGTGGACCTCTTGCTCTGTCCTGAGGGTGGTTTTATATTTATTTCCCAAAAAGTTCTATAAGGGTGAACAGAAAGAGATTATGCTTGCATCAAATCTTGTATCATTCCTTGTGGGATATATCAGTCCCACGCCCAAAGGGAGATGGACACTGCAGGTATTTTTTCCTATGTGATTTTTACTGAGTACCTAAACTTTATTCACCATTGCTGTGATGCCCTGGGGAATCTGCTCAGCAGGTTATGGACTTATCTCCAGAAGCAGGGAAAGTCTTTTTCCATTCAGTTACTAAAATCCCCTGCCTTCCCCATAGCAGATCTCTAAGGTTACTACCATGAATGGAGAAATCAAAATTACAAAAAGAGAAACCAAAGAGCAAATGAGAACACATTCCTGTTAGTCTGGGAGTGAAATTTATGTCCTTTCAGAGACTTTCTACTCCCTTCATTAAAAGAATGTGCAAGAATTTTTATATGTCTAAATATTATCAAGCAGCAAACTCAAGATCAGTCTTCCTTCTGTAACAAGGGGAATATGTATGTTCTACAGAGAGGCTAGGCAAGAGATCATGTTGATTTTATTGTTATTTTTATGCTGTTCCTGTGTATGTGTCTTACTTTCCTCTATAAAAACAGGTTTAGAATACATTAAAAGAAAAAACAAATCAACATTTTAAAAAACAGTTCAAAGGAGAGAAATTTCAGTGCATGAAGTAAATATGGAAATCCAAGACATTTTCAGTCTAAAGTCAAGTGTTTAAATTCCCTGTCTGTCTCTCAGCAGTTTTTATCTAAGAGAAAGGTTTGTAGATCAAGACAACCCTGCTTCTCGGCATGTTGTTCATAGGTCATGAGTTCCCAAGAGAAAGGAAAATTGCAAACTTTATTTGAAATTATCATTTTATAGACACTGTCCCTTAACTCTTGAAGAGAAAAAAGCAAAGTTTTGGGGAATCATAAAATAATTCTGCTTGAAATTTGTACTGTTTTTCTTTATCTGACACAACATCTTACAACAGGTTACTTTTTTCCTGTGATTTAATCACAAGAATTGGGAATGGGAGGGTGAGGGGGAGCAATATACAACAATAAAAATTATTTTTTTATATCTATGTGGCCACTTCTCTGAGTGTGGATTAGATTTTGCCATTTAACTGACCATTTAACCAGTGTATTTCTAGGTGATCAAAATGTCAGGATTGCATTTAGAAACAACCCTCTCCCCCCCAAAATATAACAAAATAGAGAAAAATGAAGAAAAAACATGTAAAGCTCAAAATGTTTTTGAGTTGCCACCCAGACTCCTATCCTGTGTGAATAATATAACAATCTCTAATTTAGCAGTTTGTTTCTGAATGTTTTTTTCACACTTCAGTTGCGGGACTGCCTTTGCTTTCCAGACTCACTGGTTTTCTAATAATCTTGGGGAGTTTGTACTTGAGAATGAAACACAAATCCAAAGTGAAATTCTATCAATTTTCTCTATTTACAATAATGGCAGTAAAGATCTAAATACAGCTTTATAGTTTTCTAAAGAGCAGAACCAGTCACAAGGTAGCCTGAGTGGGTGGTAAGGTATCAAACAAATATTGTAATGAGAGATTAGATAAGGCTCTTAGGGCATTTTAAAGTGAAGCATGTGGTGCTGTTATTAGTTAAAGTTGTAACAGAAAAAATTATCAGAGGCTTATTAGTATTTGATATATGTAAAATATAATGGGACAGCTGCTCGGCAGGTTCTTTGCTTTCAGATTCAATAAATCTGTGATAGAAAGTCCTGCTATTCGTTAGCTTTCAGATAATTTCCTAATATCGGATGCAATGAAAATCTCTTGGCCTTGATTTGCTTTTTATCTGGAGACACAGAGTTGCAGTGAGGACAGCAGCGTACCCCGGGCAGGGCCCTGCTGAGCCTGGGCAGGGGGCTGAGGAACTCGGGGGTCTCCTCTCTCTACCTGCTGAGCTTTGAGCCTGCTCCCCTTCAGTCAGTGTAACGCTGACCCGGAGTTTGAAGGTAGAGGGAAAGGGGTTTACACAGCTAGAAACCCTGTGAGCTTTCTCAGAGAAATTATCTCAAGTGTCTCCTTTCAAGTGTGTGCTACAAAAAAGTTGGCAAAGTCATGAGAATTGGGCTGGTTAACACCTGCTGTGAATGCAACTATCTAGGCATCTTAGGACTACATTCTGCTTTCCTTTACGATGCTATGAAAATTTAGTAGAAATAAATAATTTTTAAAAAATCACACTACAGAGAAAAAAAATGAAGAGAGATGTTTGTAGTCATTCCTGTTTGCAGCACAGAGACGATTCTAGAGACATTGTCACTGCTGCTCTTATCTATGGAATTACTGGCTTAATTGCCCTTGGCCCTTACTGGAGACTATATACAGCATGGAGATGCATTTGTCTTAGCTAAATTATAAGAGCAAAGACAAAGCACACAGATTCTTTCTCCATTATTATCTTTCCTTCCCTCTCAACACAAAAAAAATTTCAGCTAGCCTCCAGCCATTCAACAGTCCCATCTCCCCTTCTCCTGAATCCACTTGAAGCTGCAAGAGTTAAATGTTGGGATGTCAAGTGCACCAAGTCTGCATGAATCCTCTACTTGTCTGAGTCCTACAAACCCACCCAGCAGCATGCCTGCCTGTTGATCAGAGAGCTCAGGGAAAATTCCTTCTGTCTCTCTGACTCCATAAAAATGTTTCAAATAGCCTTCTGAGAAATTGCTACTGTATCATTTGCTCAGATGCAGATGGAGAGTCGGCATATCCTGAACTTGGCCTTTCTGTGAACCTTGTAGTTTATCCTGGAAGGAACAGATCCTCTGCTGCAATGCAGTCATACCAATTGACTCCTGCTAACAGGCTGGTTTGCCCTAAACCCTGAATTTGTGGATTACCATCCTCCTCCTAAAGACACCCTTGCAACTGCTCAGATATTCCTAATCCAAGATGACGCCAGCAGCAAGAGTTTGAGGCAAATCCCTCTTGCACACTTGTGAATTTGAGTTTTCCTACCCACATGGGAAACAATGCAGACAGGATGTATCTCTTGTTTTGGTCACAAAAGCAAGATAAGAGAGGACTTGCAATTTTCTAGCTCTTGCCTACACAGGAGCATTTTACCAGTTTTCTCACAGCTGCTACCAGGGGCTCATATTCACACTGACACCATCCTGAGTGTGGTCCCCATGGCAAAGCACTTAAGGTCAAGGCAAAGGACAGAAGGGAAACCAGATGGAAAAATGACTTGTTCATGCTGCTACCCAGTTGCGTTAGGATGGGGACCCATGGAGCTTACACAGTCTGATTAGCCCCAGGTTCATGGCCCTGTGTGATTCAGGTCACCCGATGCTCTAATCACTCAGCTACAGATGCCGTCTCTCCAAGTCCCAGGAAATATTTAATTAGCTGTACAATGCAGAAGCAGCTTCCAAAGGAAAATTCCTCTGCAAAACAACCATCGACTTCATGCTAAAGTACCCATGGGGGCTGGAGAACAGGCGGGTCTGAATCCCAACCCTGGAACAAAGAGAAAGGATCTCCTGCTTTCGCAGTGCCCTGGCACAGCCTGCTCCTGTTCTGACCCGGGGGAATCTTTCCCAAAGCAAGCTTCATCAATAGAGACACATTTTCACCAAAAAATCCATGAAAACCAAACCAAACCAAAGCAAAATAAGACTTGCCAGAATGAAATGTTGCAAATTCATTCTCTAAACTCTTTCTAAACTGTAACAGCAAAGATCAGATTTCTTGTGATTTTGACCAAGCTAAAGTAACGAAACCTCCCTTTGTGGTGCACCTTGGAAAGGAGCTCTGAGGGGCAGTTCTAGTGGAGGTGAGATGGGCTCGCTAACTGCAGGAGCAGTTTTCCAGAGCACGGCAACATCCTCTCTCAATCTCTCACGTGTCTGATGTCTGGGCACCAGTCCTGCCACCCTGTCTGCTCCTGTGGCTATGGCAGGGCTGCACTTTGACCTTCAGCTTGGGACAGCAGTCTCTGCTTCTGTCTGTGCTTGAGCCCACCCTGGGATAACCCCACAATGTCTGTGCTGGATTTGAAGCACAAAAGGACAGGAATTTTCTCTCCCTTACCAGGGGATAGCTGTGGCTCGTTTGAAGGAGAGCCTCATCTCGAGAAGAAGCTGAAGAGCCCAGTTTCTATCATGGCATGCTCTATCATTTTCCCAGTCACTAACTCACTGCAAGGTCTCAATCCACTTGTGCCAGCTCTGGCCTCAGTGTCTTCTCTAGGGCATAACAGCACTCACCCATTTCTCTGGGGTGCTGGGGTGCCAGCAGGGAAAATGCACCAGAGACTCACCAGAAATAGTGATGAGGGTTATTTTGCAAACCTGGAGAGACTGGAATTAGGTGTTTTTAGGAGAGATCTCTCTTTTCTCACTTCAGTTCTGACTAGGGATATTTGGAGTTGGCTCTCGGGCCTTTTCAAAGTGTCAGTCCTTTCTGCCGTGGCACGGCTAAGCAGGATTCACCCCCCATCCTCCAGATTCTGTAGATGGTCACTGCACCAAATGGAGCCCTAATGCTGACTTGACCATTTGCACAGAAACAGTCTTTCTTGCTGGAGAAAGATTCAGGCTGGATAGCATCAGTTCTGCACGTCCCTGTGGACAGTGTTGGAGACCAGCCACACTGTCCTGGGAAATGATCCCTCCACACCTTCAGTGCAAACAACAGAAAGCTTAATTTTGGCTAGGACCCCAAACCCCCAGGGCCCCCTGCACAGTGTCCAGGAGCATGGAAAGGACACATATATTTATGTCTCAGCCATGACCATCACCTGACCAAGAGGTGAGTGCGGGCGGTCAGAGCTGGCACTACAGGAAAACAAGGGTCTGTGATGTGGAGGGATGTGTCTGGGACATGCTCTGTGAAGGAGCAGTGGTGTGATGTTCTCCTTCCCTCAGCATGGTCCCACAGGGACTATGGTGATAGTACACGGTCCAGCTCCTGGGACTGGGGAAAATGCTACCCTGAGTTCAGCTGAGCAGAAGTTTGGTAAGGTAAAAAGCAAGGCTAGGGCAACAGGGAAGTAAAATAATAGGGGGATTTGTATGAAGGGCAGGTGAGCAGAGGAAAGGAAAAAAAAGGGAGCAGTGAGGGGGCTGCAGCCCAGTACAAACTGATTGAGGGGAGAAGGGTGGGGGGAAGGAGGTGGCACTGCTTTGTCTCTCTGAGAGCAGTAAGTGGAGTTGAGGGAGAGACGGAAGATGCCTGCAGCCAGGAGACAGGCAGACTGTGGGGGGGTGAGAGGAAAGCCCTGGGATGCTTGGCATTCCCCAGGCCCCTCCGCCATCACCCCCTCCCTGCTGACACTGTCTCTGTCTTCCAGGTCAGTGAATAATTTCCTGATGACGGGCCCCAAGGTAAGAGAAATCCCTTTGATCTCTGTCCCTGATTCCACTAAACCCAGGGAGAGAAGGAGAGAGGGGCTCCTCCTTCCCACCCCTCTTCACCCAGCCTTGGCCAGAGCTCCCCTCACCCCCATGTTTCCAGCAATAAGGCAGAAAAATGCCAGGAAAGACCTACTGTGAGCTGCAACTCCTCGGGCTGCATCAGCCCTGGGCAATAGTGGCCTGGAGTTCTTTTAAGCTGGTTGGGGCCAGATTCTGGAGATTTATCCATTGACACCAGCTTAGGCTCTCACCTGTCATCTAGTGCTTCCTGATTATCAGGTTGGCATCAGGGCCCACACTGATCCAGCTGGAAAGTACTTTCTGTCGGCCCTGTAAAACATACATCCTCAAGAAGCACAACTAAAATTGCCAGGAACTTGTTCAGTATTTTTTGACTCCCCACAGCCCTGTGCCCCCCTTTCAGAGGTTTTTTTCAACAGCTAGGACGAGTTATAAAATGTACCCAGTTTTTGTTCTGGCTATTCCCCAGGAACACCTCCAGGCCCATCTAGCTCCCAATGCACTGGTGGAGCAACTTTGCCCCAAAGCACTGGCTCTCCCCCCGGGGCTGAGGTGAAGAAGGAAGCAGGCTGAGGCATCTGTTGACCTGGAGCTCCCTGATCTCTGAGCAGAAGACTCTGCTTTCTCTCATGGTGGAGAGATAAGGGGTTCCCTGTGGCAGAGGATAGCTGGCACATCTCCTAATGTGGCTAACAGCCAAGAGCTCAGCCTTCTCCCCCTGGGAGGCTCAGGCTCTGACCCAGCACAGCAAGAAATGGGTTTGCTGCTGCTGGTAGTGAGTACCACTTCCCAGGGAAGCCAAGCCTGGGACACCTCCTCAGTCCCGCATGTCTTGTCTCTGTAAGATGTCACACAGGTTACTTTCAGTTGAAAATACACATCGTCCCTGTGCTGACCCCCAGCTCTGCTCCTAGGCCTATCTCATCTACTCCAGCAGTGTGGCGGCCGGGGCACAGAGTGGCATCGAGGAGTGCAAGTTCCAGTTTGCCTGGGACCGCTGGAACTGCCCTGAGAGGGCCCTGCAGCTCTCCAGCCACGGTGGGCTGCGCAGCGGTAAGGAAAGCATTGGATACCACTACTGGGACCCCCTCACTACAGGTTAGAGCCCGTGGCCCCCTCCTCTCTTCCCAAGTGCCTCCTTTTCCTCCCCATCCCCACCTGGGATGTGCCTCTCCCAGGAATCTCCCAGAGGGCTCTCTCCAGGAGACCCCTTCACCCATCAGCTCCCAGGCGTACTGGGATCTAGCACCAAGTCAAGGCATCCTGCACTGCCAGCATCGCCTCTGAACCTGCAGAACCCCAGCTGGTGCAGGACCAACCCTCACACAACTGCCTCCCCGCAAGGATGCACTGCCTTGACCTGTGCATGGGCTGCTGGACACCTTATGCCTAGATGATGGCCTGGGGTATCCCAGGAAGGCTGAAAACCAGCACAGGCTGGTTGGGTGGCAAGCAGTGGGATAAGGCTAATGGGAGCAGGAAAGATTTCATCAGTGGCTGTGCTCTGGTCGAGAGGCAGGAGAAAAGTCTTCCCGCCATTTCCAGATGTCAGAATCACCCTAGGCAGAAACCCAGCATCCCTGATCTAGGCCTCAGCAGGACATGGGACTGTGTCATTGTCACTGTATCCTGTTCCTTACCTGTTTGTAGGTCCCAGGAAATATTTCAGTGCACATATGGTACTCCAGACCCATGTTTGATGTTAGGCTGAGCCCATACCTGCTCAGTAAAGGCAGGACCTGGGTGTGGAGGAGAGCCTCAGGCCTCTGGTGGGACTGGCAGTAGACAAGGGACCAGATGCTCAGGCAGAGGTGGACAGAGATTTCAAAGTGCAGCCTTGAGGAGACAATTGCAGCACAAGTCCCACTCTGAGACCAGAAGCAGATCCCCGAGTCATTCCTATCAAGGTTATCTGCTCAGATCCACACCTTGCTGGTATTAAATGAAAGCCAAAGGCTCAGTGAAGTCAGTTGACGATCCCCAAACTCATCCTGGTGGGGAGGTACAGTCACTGCTCAGAGCCCTCCCAGCAGAAGGTAAGGCTCAAAGGGGCTGGGGGGAAGAAGCTCTTTGATCCTTGGAGAGGACCCCTTCCCATGGGGGTGTGTTAGTGAGAAGTGGGGCACATTTGGCTGTCTGTGCTATATCGCCACTGTTGGGCTCCCACAAGGACAGCCACATGCCTTTGAAATGGCATGAATCAGTCTGGATTATATTTGGGAGCTTCCATCTTCATGTAGTTCAAGTCCAAACTAAGCTAATCTGACAATGTAGGGCCTCTTCTCCACCTCACAAAGCCCTGCCCACTGCAGATCTCCTCCTGTGCAGGCTCCTGCATGGCAGGAGTAATTTCTAACACTGCCCTTGCCCTGAAGTCTTTAGCACATCTGCTCTCTTTGTATTCCCCCTTGACAGCAAACCGAGAAACCGCCTTTGTCCATGCCATCAGCTCTGCTGGCGTCATGTACACGCTGACCCGGAACTGCAGTCTGGGGGATTTTGACAACTGTGGCTGTGACGACTCCCGCAATGGACAGCTGGGTAAGGAGGGATGAGCTGCTACCCCTCACTCACGTCCCAGGCGGCAGAAGAAGCTCTTGGCTCCTCTGCTGAGGCCTGCAGAAACACCTCCCCTTCCTAGTCCCCGCACCTGGGAATAAAGCCCAGAGCAGAGCTTTGCCTGGTTCAAACCAAAGTAGCTCTATGGAAGCTAACAGAGCCATCTCCAGTTTACACCAGTCAAGACCTTGATGCTTTCCGTTACTTTCTAAATGAGCAGGAAAGTAGACAGGGCTGCAGTTTCCCTGCTGAAATCAAGAACTCTATTTAAGCTGCTGGAGACAATGACTGTATCATACGGGCAGAGGAGCAGATCTGATGCCATGTACCTAAATGCTCTTGTTAGAGCAGCACTGATCAGGGACCCCAGGGCTCCCAGGGTCTGCAGGACTGGGGTGGCCCCAGAGCAGAATGACCATGAGGAAAAGCAGGATGGCATTCACAAACCTCTCCAGCACTTGTCAGCATGGCAGGCACACAAGAGCACAACCAGGAGAACTACTGTGGCAGCATGCAGGCATCACACTGTCCACATCACAGTGGTACCCAGTGGTACCCTCAGGCATCAAGCACCCCTGCGTGGGAACCCCAGGCTGCACCACTCAGCTCTCCGCTCAGTTTTCACAGAAAACACTGACCTTTAGGTTTTTTGTTTTGAATGGAAAGGGGTCAAATTTCAAATAGTCAAAATCTTTTTAAAAGCCATGCCCTGATCAGCCACACTGGGCAGTCAGTATGTGTGAGTTTATGACAAAGTCCTCTGGAGTGTCCAGTATTTAGCAATTTACTGGCTGAAAGTTTTGAAAACAGCCACTGCTGCTTAGGTGTCCAAGGTTTGGGAATGCCTATCTCTAGCAGAGCAAGACTTTTGGGCAATGACACATCAAATTTTATCTTCTCTGGAAAACGAAGTTAGTTATGCTACATTTCTTTTCCCCCAAATATACCTGTTTTTCATGAAAACTTTCCATTGTGAACTTAAAGCCTTGTAAGGCATAGGAAACTTTTGGGCTTGACCAAAACAGCATGATTCAATTCAGCCATTGCACTGAATCCAAGTCGGTGAAAGGTTTTCATTCTGCCTTCAGACCCAGCTTTTGATTTGAACTTCACCATCCACTGCAATTACCCAACTCCCATGAAACACTCCTGCTTTTCCCTGGGAGAGGGGATCACAGTGCCCTGGGGAATTCCGGGCAAGGGCCAGGCCTTTCAAGGGAGGCACAAGGCCAGTAAACCACAACTCCCAGGATGTACTGACAACGCATGTTAGGGTCAGAATGTTCCAGATTTCAAATCTTCATGAATAATTTCACATTTTTCTCTAGGAGGAAAAGAAGCAAACTGCATAACATTTTTCAGTCAGCTGAGCTGATTTATTGAGCTCCCACTCAGTTAAGAAAAGTACCCTCCACATATTTTTGTGCAGTTTCACAGTTCTATACTGACTTCCTTGTTTCTTTATGATAACTAGAAAATCAGACCCTTCTAAGATGCCAAACATCATCCCAGAATTCTGCGTGTGCCAAAAAGGTCTCCTTGCTACATGTGTGCCAGGCTTGGGCTGTTTCAGGCAGAGGGGAATCTGTTCCCTCTGACCAGGATGGCTCCACCACTTTGCTAATCCAAGTTAGCAAAATGCTGTCCCTGCGAGTCAGACTGAACCAGCTCAAGTTGGGGCTTGAGAGAAGGTGATTAAAGACCCAAAAGCTTATCTGTATGTCTGCTAATGCATGGTAATTGACAGCTTCCAAATCCTGCTCTACAGAAAGCCTGGAAATCCCTGCATTTGTTGTACAGGATATACCCCTTCGCTGCCTGTCTGAGCCACTTACTATCCAGGCCTCAGTAGAAATGTCATGAGCTCAAAGGGAGGGAATCTGGGAGTACGTGAGGTGAAAGGCTGGATTTGCCCCACAGCCTCCATTCCCTCCCATCACTTCTGACGCCCTTTCTGGTTCTCTGACAGCACATATCTCATCTCCTTTCTTAGGGGGACAAGGCTGGCTGTGGGGAGGCTGCAGCGATAATGTGGGCTTTGGGGAAGCCATTTCCAAGCAGTTTGTGGATGCCCTGGAGACTGGACAAGATGCCAGAGCTGCTATGAACCTACATAACAACGAGGCGGGTAGAAAGGTGAGCCCCTCTCTCCCTCCAGAGCTGACAGTGCGTACCAAATTGTCTCTGATCATTCACTGTGGGGAGTCACCATTTGCTGTGGCTAAAGAAGAAACAATTTCGGGGGGGGGTTGGCAGCAGTACAATGTGATGCGTGGTGTCTGCTCTAAGGTAGCAAAGTTTCTGTGTTACAGTGTTAATGGTTTCCTGCAGTCCTCTCTCCCAGTTCAAGGAGGGTAGTACTGTGGAGACGCAAATCTGTGAGCTTCAGGACTACCATGCAGGGAGAATTGATGGCAAACTCCTCCACAGGCCTGGAGCTATGTTTCTGCATGCACTGCAGTACAGAAATGACACCTCTGGGATTTTTTCTTGAAACCCTCTCTCTGCTCACCCTGTAGGCGGTGAAAGGGACCATGAAGCGGACTTGCAAATGCCACGGTGTGTCAGGGAGCTGCACCACCCAGACCTGCTGGCTGCAGTTACCTGAGTTTCGGGAGGTGGGCACTTACCTCAAGGAGAGGTACCACAAAGCCCTGAAGGTGGACCTGCTGCAGGGAGCAGGGAACAGTGCTGCCAGCCGGGGTGCCATTGCTGAGACATTCAGTTCTATTTCCAAGAAGGAACTGGTCCATTTAGAAGACTCTCCCGACTACTGCCTGGAGAACAAGACACTGGGGCTGCTGGGCACAGAGGGCAGGGAGTGCCTGAAGAGGGGCAAGGCGCTCAGCAAGTGGGAGAAGCGTAGCTGCCGGCGGCTGTGTGGGGACTGTGGGCTGGCGGTGGAGGAGAGGCGAGCGGAGATGGTGTCCAGCTGCAACTGCAAGTTCCACTGGTGCTGCGCTGTGCGGTGTGAGCAGTGCCGCAAACGGGTCACCAAGTACTTCTGTGTCCGCAAAGAAAAACGGGAGCGGAGCGGAGGTGGCGGTGCCAGCCGCAAGCTCAAGAGAAAGCTGTAACTTGCTTCTGCTCCTCCATGGTCCTATCTGCCCCTCTCCTCTCCTGCCCTCCCCATCAAGCCCTGGCACCATTTCTGTTTGGCATAGTTTTGTCTCATTCCCACTGCTGCCTCACTGGGGCTCAGGCAAGGCAAAAGAGCCTTGTACAAATCCTCCGGCCTCGACCATTCAGGGCGATACTGCAGTGGGTAATGTCTTCTGGGGAGACCTTCAAGTGTTGACAAAACAGTGTGAGATTCAGTCACTTCAACTCAGTCACTCTACCCGCTGACTATGGTTTTATCTCTGAAAACACAGGAAGTCTTCGAGGCTCCTGTGCTTTCAAGCTTGTCTGTTCCCCAAACAAGCACCTGCTCTGGGCTTTTGAGTAAGTGAGATCAACACTTAGGAAAGCACAAGGAAATTGAGATGGTACCAACAGTTGGGCAACTCAGATCAGTAACCCTAAATGACAAGTTTTTTAAGATCCTAAAAAAATAGAGGAACTAAAATAGTTATCGCCTCAGTGCTATACTATGAGGAAATAGAAAAGGAATGCAACTCCTTTCTGCAGCAAGCCAGCCTCCAGGAAGCCCACAGCATCGCTTCCCATCCTTTGACAGCTTTGCTAAGCTGTCCAGTGCTTTACTTTGCATTTGAAATGGCAGCAGCAAGATCGAAGGTGCTGCTTGACCTGCCCATTACACAGCTGCCCAAAAGGGGGATCCTATCACTTGGTTTTTACTGTGGTTCCTCTGTGTCTTCCAAGCCTCCAGGTCTAGTCTCCCTTTTAACCCCAGCATTCCTGCCAAAACCCCTGACTGATGCCATAAAGTTGCCCTCACACTTCTCCAGTCTCGCTTTCCTCCCAAATCTCTCCCAGAGGGGAGCTGCCAGCAGAGCCTATTCCCCATGTCCTGGTATACTTGCCAAGCACTCTTACCCTGTCAGCTAACTAACTAAATACTTCTTCCTAGTCTGAGGAAATAATGTCAGTTACTATTTAATGGTGGTGTAAATAGGAAAGTGAAGCACTTTGAAGTTTAATTTATTGCACAGTTACTGTGATGTATACATAACAGTTTTTCCTCTACCACTTATTGTATATATTCTTTAGGCTAAGCAAGCAGCAGGAAGATTTGGTTGATGCATCTCTGTTCCCTTGCTGTGGTTAGGGTAGCAAGGTAAGAAGCTGTCAGCTGTAGGACCTGAGGAAGCTCACTGCACCATCACAGTGATCTTCCCCGGTGCTGTGATATTATCGTCCACTTTGCTGTTTGAAGTGACCTTTAGCCAGATGAGAAGCCAGCAGAGCTGTTACTGGCCATTAGACCCATCTTGTAGCCAATATTTGTAAACCAATAGCCAATGCAATAAATCAGTAGCCAAGTGCTTGCAAAATGCTGTTGTGTCTAAGTAGTTGGGTGTTCTTTCATTCCAGTGCACGTGTGGATGGATATAGCTACGAATCCTGGAGATTAAAACACACTGTTTACCCATCTGTTGAGCCCAGGAAGACCCAACCCCTTCCAGTGAGCACAACCTTGGCCCCGACCAGGAGGGGAAAGGGTGTGCTCTCTCTCCTGAGCTTGCTAGAGGATGCATCCAACTGCAATGCAGCTGCCAGGGGGAATTGGGGTGGGAGGCGGGTAGGCAGGGCCCAGTTGCCCACTTCATAGCTGATACATTAAAGACACTCAGCAGTATGTGTCTCTTCATTATCAAATAACCCCTCAATCCAAGGACTACCTCAAGGGAATGGGAATTTGGACTCAGGGTCTCACCAGAGCATGAGCATTCACGTCAAGCAAGAATCCAGCCCTTCAAAAATTCCAAGTAAATCTTGGCCCATTCTCAGGGAAAACTGAAACACTTCCATTTCACATGCAAACCACCAGCTGTTGGCACAGAGGTTCTTATTAACACAGTGACCCTGCCCTAGGTCTCTCTTGCATCCCTGCCAGCAATTCCTCCATCTCCCCACAGTGGGAATGCATCCTTGGGCAGGAAAGCAAAGAGGTGGCAAAAGCCTCTTGCCCACCAGGGAAAGCTCCAGCATGAGATGGCTTGAGGACCACAGCAAGGCAGAAAGGACATCTTCTACCCCCATTTCCTTCTGGGCCCTCCCCGTTCCACAGCCAGCCAGGAAAGCTGTAGAAGCCGTTTCCCTTTATCTCCCGCTCGTACCCTGTCCCTCCCTGCTGACACTGTTGCCCCACACGGCTGCCCCGCGCAGGCCGTGGCACAGCCCGGGCCGGGCGCGGTGACAGCGGCTGGCCAAGGGGACGTGTGGGCAGCACCAGTGTGAGCCCCTCCACCACACGCTGCTTCCGCTGGGGAACGCGGCGACACCGCAGCTGCAGAATGTGCTGACCTCAGCAGCGGGTCCCCCCTCCCGGCGCACGGAGCCCTCAGCAGTAAAGGCCCCGCTGCCATTGTGGGCAGGATTGGATGCTTCCATGTATTCATTTCGGTTTAATGAAGGCGCATTCCTCAGAGGAGAAATATTTACATTCAGCTTCCCAGGTGGTCACCTTCGCCCAGATGACACACAAACAGGCAGCCCCCTGCTCCCTTTTCCAATCCAAACCTCTTTAGAGGGCTCGGGAGGAGGGGAGACAGGGGAGGGGGGCTGCTGGGGGAGCAGAATAGAGAAGGGAACAAAATGCTAATAAATCAGCCAGCCAGCCCTTTTCCCCTCCCCTCTGTGGAGTCAATGGAAAGTGTCATTTCACATGCTAATCCCCCTCCGATCTCTTTACAACACCTTTTCCGAAAAGTGTTTGGGAAAAGTCCTTGTGGCCCGTTTACAGCTCCCCGCCGCTTCAGATTCCTTCTTGTCTAAGGCCGCGGCCCCGGTGTGGGTCTCTCCCTCCAGCAGGGCTCCTTACAAAAAACATCTCAACAAAGACTTTGGAGTTCATCAGCCTCCCACTGAAATTCACAGCTGCTGAACAAACTAATCCCCTCTCTTGGCCTTTATTCCTTTCAATGGGTTCTTGGCTTCAAAGACACTTTGGGAAAGGACTTTGTGGGGACTCACACTGCTCCCTCAATAGAAGTTAGTGCAAGCATTATCTTCAGAGCAAGTGGCTTTACAAACAAATACTGCCTAACAATCTCTGCCCCTCCAGCTCCCCCAAACACACACAAGCATAGCCTGCAGACATGATGTTATCTGCAACAGGATTAGAGCTCTGTTTTCTGGGCCCAGGGATCCTTTCCTACTGCCCCCTTCCCCCAAATTCTTTGTCAGCCCAAAGGCCTTCTCACCCAACTGAAAATGCTTTCTTTAGTGCAGGGGTGCTGCAGAACCATGTGCCCAGATGGGAGAGGGCAGAGCGGAGGGGCACTGCCCATAGAGCAGGAGCTGTTGCCAGTCAGCAGACATAGTGCTATAAACGGAGGAGGACTTTCCAGCAGGGTTTGAAGGGTACCACACCACAGCCACAGAGACAGGGCTTCTGCTACAAGCCTCTCCAAGACTTTCAAGCAAGTCACCTCACTTGCCCCTGCTTGCTTTCACTACCAAGAGCTTCAGGGATGGTGACTGCAGAAGTAAACATGAAGCAAAATTGAGCAACAAAAGGGCAGGTGGGAAGGACTCTCAAAGGCAGGATAAACAGCCAGTGTCTGCCCAAGTCCTAGGTAGCACTAGTTGTGAGTGCTGAAGGGAATGTATGCTGGAGGGAATGAGTTGAATGTATCTGAGAAATAAATGGAAAATCTGTGCTCATTTCCCAGCGGTAGAAGTGGCCTGAGTTAAAGGGAGCAAGGGGCTGGACTGCACAGGGTACTGTAACTGGATCCAGAAAGGCAGATTCTAAGAAATGCCAGGCTTCTTAAGTGATCTCAGAAAGATTGGACTTAAATACTCATTAAGCAAATGTATGCCACCTGGGCTACCTGTGTTATGAATCCTTCTGATGCTGCCCAAGTGTTGCCTTTGAAAATCAGCTTTGCATCTCCCTGCCGGGGGACAGCTGTTAGGCCAGGCTGTTTGCTAACTGCTCCAAACCAGGCTGCAAAAGCTCTTCAAGACTCCTTCACACTTGGTGTTTGCCTCTGCCAGCAGCAACATTAAAAAAGGCTTGTTTTCCTTGAATGCATGTGCTGTGCTCCTAACACCAAAAACTCTCATAAACCTTGGTCCCCTCCCAGCAACAGCCCTTCAAATCTTCACCACCCAAACAACCTTTCTAAGCCTTTGCTTTCACCCAAGTCCTCCAACCCCAGGCCAGGTAATACAATTCTGCATATTTCAGAGTTTCATGTGTGCTGACTGGCAGGCCTGTACATACATACTAGCTGGCAGGGAAAAAAAATTAAAACGTTGAGATACCAGAATTTCTTTTATAAGAAACAAGTTTGATTTCCCCCGACTTTATCTCAGTACTGAATGTTTCAATTCAGCCCTGTTACCTCCTTACAAGCATAAATGAAATTAGCCAACAGATTCCTAAGTTATTAACTAATGATTAGAACTGACAACTCAATGGTATAAATTTCCACACAGGTCCAATCCTCATCCTAGTTTAAGCTGCGTGGCTTCAGTCGTGTAACACTAATTTCCAACAGGAGAGGATCTCATCAAGGGCTCTCTGTTTACTTACCGACATACCTTCATCTCCCAGTGTTAAGTGCAAAATCACCAACACTGCTGAGACTCTCCAAGAGAGCCTCAGCCAGTCTGGGGACCTTCTTGTGTCTGATGCAGATGAACAGTCACAACTGACACAGGTGGTCTGGAGAATATCAGTTTTCTGACCCTGAAGCATTAGGGAGTAGCTAAGACCTGAGGTCTCACCACACCAGGATGGACACTGCCCACAGCAGCAGAGCCCAAAGTCTGGTTTGCCTCACGCAGTTCTCAACTGCCCTCTCATCAAAGCTGAGAACTCAGGTCTCAGTGGGCTGCCATGCAGACTGAGGAAGTCCTCTGCAGCCAGAGGTGACAAGCCTATGAAAAAAAACATCACAAAACACAGCTTTTATTTCACTGCTCTGTAATCTCTCAGTGCATCAAACCGCAGTAATAGAAACAACACAGCAGCAACAAGGAGGCACTTTGACCTGGAAAGGAGAGAATGTGACATGTTCTCTTCCTCCCTTCTCTGATTCTCCTCCCTCCTAAGTCTCGTGGTAAAGCAGGCTGATTCGTGTATGTCACTGAACCACATGCCCACGACAGCATTATCACTCAAGCAGCAAGTAGAGAAAGCAGGGGCTGGCTGCATCCAAATGTTGTGAAGAAGCCTTGCTGCCAGCTAGGGATCAATGATTATGCTGCCTGGTTAGTAAGAAGGATATTGAGAGAGAAGGCAAGGAGGGAGGAAGAGAGGGAAATCACACACAGAGATGTACCCTAAAATTCCATCTGCCTTCCCAGGCTTCTTCCCTGGAAGAGATATGCTCATTCATCTATTCCCAGAGGAATTGCCACAGTGATGACAAGTCTCAGCACAATCCATACCTTCAAGTCCTGACAGCATCACCTCCTGCAGCATATGCCTACCACCATAGTGCCAAGGGACCTTTGAGAACCACCTTTGCATGTATCTGTTACTGTAGGCAGAATGAATGCACCATACCTGGAGCAATCAGCTGTCTCTTCCTGCTCAAGTCTGGGCTGGTCAGGGTAGCTCAAGGCAAATCTTTATGGAACATTGACAATCCCTGCTGCTCTAGGCCATCTGAAAAGCCTGAAGTAGGAAGACTTTGGGTAACACAAGTGGGTAGAAGCCCAGCTGTGCTAAAATAAAGTGAAAAAAGCCAGGTACCAGAGAGGGCAGCTTTTAGCCCCAAGACAGGATTGTGACCAGCTCTGGGGAGTAGTGCACAGAGCAGTCCAACCTGCCAACATTCTTGAACGGGTGAGTCCCAGGAATTGGAAAGGGAAATCACCCCTGGACCTGACACATAATGGGCTTGAGCCTGCAGCTTATGGGGGAAAAGATACAAAGGAGTGCGGATAGAGGGTTAAACAGGAGACTTGACTATTAAAAACAAGAGGGCTGTGTGAAGAAGAAAGAGAACTAAAGCTGACCCAGAGCAGACTAGTAGTTATCCCCAGCTGTAGCAGGATATGGGTACAGAGGGCTGAAAGGGCGAGTCAAAGATGAAAATGAAGAGAAAGAAGGAGCCAGGAGAGATCCTCACTGCAGCCCAACAGGGTAGGGACACACCAGCTCAGGTTCCCAAGGCAGCCCAGCTACCACTCAGGAAGTTTACACTGCAGCAGGGAAGAGAACCTGGAACTCTTGTGTGGTGGTGCTGCAGGTACCAGCCCTGTTTGTTTCCTGAAAAATAAAAAGCAATGCCAGCCTAGGAGGGAAGGAGTTTCCCCTTTGTGTCAGGAATATAGGAAAGAAGGACCTCTGTGCAACCTTGACAGCCTGAAATTGAGATCCCTGGGTTGGAAAGTGCCTCAGACTAGTAAGAAAGAAGAGAAAAAGAACAGTCTCCAGAAGTTGCAGGCACCAGTGGGCTATCTGGGGAGTGGATGGGTCCAGGTGTGCTGGCCTAGCATAGTTCCAGGTACTGGCACAGACCTATTACTCCAGAGTCAGAAGGAGAGTCCACAACCTGCAGCACATCAACAGGTGAGGCAAGTCCACCAGCTCTTGGTGTGCACCGTTCCAGCTGCTTCACACTTTACACATTCAGCTTGCCTGCAATGGTCATGAGGACTTTCAGGATGGGCATGAAACCAGACACCTCACTGAAACTGCTGCTGCTCACCACTTGGGTATGAACCAGGAGACCTTGTGGGTAGTTCTTAGCCTCAATGCATCGGGCAATTTCATGGAGACCCATGAGGATGGCTGGAGAGAGCTGTGGAGAGGGAGCAGAAATGAGTCAGCATGTTCAGCAATATAATAGGCTTCTCTCCCTCCACACCTTTCCTTACTGTTCTCCACTTCATCTTCACCAAACAGCACCTACACAGTCAAGTGCTGGCAGGAAGGATAGCCTGCTTCTTCTTCCCTTGGTTTCCCAGACTACAACAACTCTCAGTTGGCATCAACAATTGGCATCAGCAGCCTCAGTTTTCTAAGCCAGTTACACTATGTTCACACTTAACTACCCTCAGCTGCCCCTTCCCATCTGGGATCTATGTGCCAGTTTACTTCTTGGTGGGTAAAAGCATCATGCAGATACCTCCTAACCTTTTCCTTACACCACGTCTGGGCCAAAGTTAAGGAAGAAGATATAAGGCTGGCTAGATTAATTGTTGTTACATGGTTTGGCACTCCCCTAAGTCTTCCAAGAGAGTATGTGCTGGTTACACTGGTACAGACCCACAACCCAGTGCAAAGGTGGGATCAGGCACCTGGCTGGACCACAAGGAACGGTGGCATCTCCTTACCGCCTGCTCGCGGAGCTTCTCATACAAACACTCCAGCCGCTGCAGTGCATCCTCCAGCTTCCTTCGGGTTTTCTGAAGCGAAACAGGTATTGCTTGTCTGCCAGAGCTTCAAGACCACCTCTCCAGAACCAAAGTGTTCTCACTCAGTCCCTCCCCTCCATTGTTCTTCCCACAGCACCTTATAATTCAGCTGCATCTCAGCCAGGGTCTGTGATACAAGCCAGCTATGCCCTCGCTGTGCCCCTGTACATGCATGTATATATATACACATTCTCTCCCCAAGACAGGAAGCCGGATTGCCCCTTTTCTCATCTCCCAGTCTAGGCATTCCTCCCTTCTGCTAATGTTTGCAGACTAAAGGATAGAGTGACTACTTCCAAAGTCTGAGAAACACCCACTAGTTGACCCATGGGGTGTTCAGATAGCCTCACCCTGAGTGACCTAAGAAACAGCTTCTTCCTGGTCTCCTTAAGGAAAAGAGGGAATATCCTTCCCACTCTACGTAACCACCAAGGAAAATGCCTGAGTACTGAAGCTCTGATGGAACTAACTGCATTAACCCCACCTTGAATAATCCACTCACAGATAAATTATTCCATGGACAGAAATGCCTGGCTCTGGGTACCACTGGAAGAGGCCTGGCAGCCACAGGAGTTCAGGTGCCTTGCACTGCTGTACCAAGTCAGCTATTCAACCATCACCTGAGTCAAGAGCTTAAGCCCAAACCAACAGGCCTTTCTGTCCATAGAGGAAACCTTTAGGTTATGTCCCAGAGATTGCTACACTGTACTCACAGAAAGCACAGAGCAAACACAGAGCTGAAGATGCTGCTCTAATTGCCTGACTCTGGGATAGCAATTTGGGCTCCGTGTTCATCCCAACAGCTACCAAGCAGAGGTATTCTGGAAGGCATCATAGTGGTCCCAAGGCCTGGGAAACTTAGTAACCTAACACAATGTGCAAACACTGCTTTCCCACTCCCAGACAGTCTGTTCTGAGACATTCATGCAGTGTGACGTGTGCCAACAGCCTTCCAGGAACCAGAGTGGAGAAATTACAGTGACTCGGACACAAAGATTGTTTGACTTTTTCTTCTAGCCAGGATCTCTCAGCCTCTCCCTCTAAGCTCTAAGGATAGCTGGTAATACCAGCTCTGTAGGAACTATCTGCAGATGAAACCAGTGAAACTGATTTAGCTGAGTAAATTCTTCTACTTTCCTCAAAAGAAAGAGCCAGGAGGACAGAATCATCGTCCCAGGAAGGCAATGAGAAGCAGAGGATAAATGCTAGAGAATGCATCTCTATTCCCAAAGATGAACAAGCCTACAGCCTAAAGGAGGGAGGCAGATGGAGATTAACTTCGTTATAGGGACAAAACTCTTCCTCTCTCTACCCAACCAAAAGAAGGAAGCACCAATCAAACATCTGTAAGTGGAAAAAAAAGTCAAAGATCAGAGAAGGGAGGACTTACTGGATCAGTGGCAACAGCAGAGCAGCGTTGCACCAACCCTTCAAATGTGGCCTTCAAAGCCTGGTGCTCAGGGGGCAGCTCCTTCCTCTCAATGCTCTCCACAGGTAGCTGGTGATACTGACAGAGAGAAAAGCAGCTGAATGAACGCAACAGGAACATAAAAGGCTGGAGCAGGTAAATTCCCCTCCTGCAACTAGAGAGAACAGAAGGAATTTCACCCCTTCACAAACCCAGAAAATATCTAGAAGCAGGGAGTTAGATTATCATCTTCAGACTGTGGTATAGCTCCAGGCCTCTGTGGATTCTCAAATTCTAGTAGGCTGACAGCCTGCCTGGCCTCCCTTGTTCTCTCCTAGTCATACCCAGGTGTCATTTTTCCAACCTGGCAACTCCTCTAAGAGTCAGGCAGAGATGCCTTGTAAGGGCTAGGGAGCAACATAAGCCCTCTGCTGCTGTCAAGTAATAAGAACCTCAAAAGAGGAGTTATTTTTCTACTTGACAAGGAGCTGGTAGCTGGGGAATGCCCGACTTTACCTGCAGGCTGCCTTCCTTGGGTGCTCCTGGGGGTGACTGGCCAGATTCTTGCAACCTGGATAGCTGAGGATGGATCCCTTGGGGCTCAGCAGGCAGGCCCATTACTGGAGCTGTGATGGGGGCCAGAGGAGTAAATTTCTCAGGCAACTGTCGGCAAAATGAAAGGAAAGAAAAAAAAAAAAAATCAAGTCCAAGGAAGAAGGGTTGGTTAAATTCTCCACAGACACTCAACTTCCTTTCTAACTTGAAGTCTCCAGCTCTCAAGATAATGTGTAACACATCCCTGTTCTTTCAGCCCCCTGACTCAGAGAATGGGGCCCTTCCTCTTGCATCCTAGATGAACAGTCAGAGCAACAGCAAGAAAACCGCTCTGGAATTGTTCAATCAAACAGATCCGTTACCCCTGAAAGCACTGGTCCTCAGAAAGCTGCCTTGTCTCTGCAACGGCACGAGTCTTGAATGTAGAGATTAGCAGCAGTAAAGTGTCCAACTGAGCAAGTGTTGGGGAAAATCCCATGACACAGGGGGAGATTCCTCTTGCAAACACTTCACCGTGCCCCTGCTAAGCCAGAGAGTCATGACAGATTCGCTCCAACAGGGCTAGATCAAAAGGAGATGGCTTTAACAAGAGGCTAATCCTGTTGTAGTGAGCACAGCCTGAAGCAGGTTCCCAGCTATGCTGCCAGAAAAAAGGGTGAGAAGTCTGTTCCAAGCTAAAGAAGAGGAGTAGGGGGTGGGAATGGTGCCAAAGAAGCTTCTCGTCACACCTGCCAGCAGGCAGCAGTGACAGAAATGGGGTACTGAGAGCATTTGTTGCAAAAGAGCTCAGCTCACAGGTCCTCCAGTGCAATCATGACAAGGCAGAGAGCTGCAGGACCAACACAGTGGGTAGCTCACAGCTACACCTGTCCCAACTTCTCCCAGAAGAAGTGCCTTATCATTTGGTATCAGTATCTGACGAAAATCACTGCGGGTCTCATTGGACTAAGGGAAAATGCTGCCCCCAGCTGTCAGGTGTGAAGGGAACGTGACCTCCTCAGACACTATCAAAAAACTTGTGTAGGCAAGGGCATAAGATTAAATCTGTATTTCTAACAATAAATGACTGTAGCCAGCCTGGGAAGTACTGACAGAGGATGCAACATTAGAACTGATAAGCATATTACAAAACAGCCACCCTGCTGAACAACATGTGACTTTAAATGGCAAAGAGTCAAGATGACTTAGAATTCAGTCCTAGCTACGCAGTGCAGAAGTAGACAGACCAACACAGACAGAGGCCTGCTGAGTTTGACAGGGTGCATTTATAGGAATTTATCTGTTACATGGAACTCCCTGGCTAAAAGACAATCAACACATATTGTAGTTGAAAGCTTACCTTTTTCTTCTGAAGGCCTCCTCTTCCAGTAGAGGGATCACTCCAAGATTCCTGAGCTGCCAGGACAGAGAACAAGACACAAACTTCAGACTTTGAGAAGGTGGCTGCACCAACAATTCATGGTTTGCTTGCATGGTTTAGAACTACCTTCAGGATAAGGGCCCTTGGCTCCAACTCCCTCAACACTGCACCTTTACTGGGGAATTTCAGACCCAGCTCACAGGCCCATGAACTGCTCTCGCTTCCCTTTCTCTTTCTTAATAGCATTCTTAGCATCCGAGTATGTGCACAGCCTTCATGAGGTGATGTCTATTCAGACTGAACTGGCACACACACACTCCCACAAAGAAAATTTTTTCAACTACCCGAAGCTTTCTGGATTCTGCACAAGCTGCAGAAGTCAGCCTGAGTCAGGACTGAACCTTGGTGGGTACCTGCATGTGTGCACCTCAGGGTTCAGAAGGTCTTGGGATTCCCCACAGAATCTGGCACGGTGGTAGCACCTCAAGAGCTATGCTACAGGTGAGAGGGCTTCTCACCAGCACTCACAGGAGTGCTCACGGTGGCAGTCCACTGCAATACAGGCTGCTCTGACAAAGGGGGGAAGATTCAGGGGTGGGTTCCCTTCCAAAATTAGGTTCAGAACCAAAGCTTAGCAAAATTAGCTGACTCTCCAACTAGAAGGGAAGAGACTTAACCAGTAAATGTCTTGGGAGCAGAGGGGTGTCTCAGCAGATGCTTCTCTGGTACTCTAACCTCATTCCAGGTAACTAAAAATCCATCAGACAACATGACATCAAAAGACTTGCGACCACACTTCATTCTGGAAAGGTCAAATTGCAACTACCTTATCTGTGCTGTCCTGTAAAGGTACCTGCATCTTTAGACAAAACCCCAGTATTAACAACCTCAAGCCCATGAGACAGGAATAATCTGTGAGAAGACAGAGTAATTCCAAGGGGCAATATCAGAATTGCTGGAGCTCAGAGCCACACTTAATGAGCCACTGATCCTGAACTGAGCTTTAAAAATCACAGGGGAAAGATGCAAAAGGTGCTTCATTACTTTAATTACCTTTATTATTAAAAATCTGGCAGCCTCTTTTTGCCCTCCCTTTTCCCATGATTTCAAGACTCTCTCTCTCTGATGAGTTTAGATCAGCAATTTAATTAAGTTGGCATCTATTTCTAGCTTGGGGATTCTGTGCCCTAGAACTCTGCTGGCACCCACTGAGCCTGCGGCCTAGCAGTCCTTGGCACTACTCCAACCCAGTGCCACTCTGTATTCTCACTGGAAACAGCTGTTTAAATTATACTCTTTAAGCCAGGCACTTTATCATCAGCATTGAGACAACAGACCCTGTTGCATTTTGCTGGGGTGAAATGCTATCTTGCCTATGCTACTTGTGAAATAGGATTTCTCATTATCCCTGAAAGGAGTGCCCCATGGCAGCAATCTCCAGCAATGCCTGTCCTAGAGAAAACAAGACCATCACAGGCTGGAATCAGGGATTATCCTGGCCAGAATGGACATGAGCCAACATGTTGCTATCCTTCAACCTGTTCCTGACACTCCCAGGAGTGTGGGATTTCTACAAGTGGAGTTCTCTCTTCATTGCCTCAGGAATAATGTTCGTGAGCTGTAAATATCATGTTCAGGGATTTCCAAAGCAAGCAGTTTTGGCCAGTCAGACTGAGTGATCTTACAGTCCCTTTTCAGATTAAGAAAAATACAAATCAAAACCAGAACAATAATAGCAGGCAAGAAAGCACTCTCAAGGAAGCCCATTTGCACTGCTGAACCAAGCATGCCATACACTGCCATTAAAACCGAGCATAAATGCTGCCAAGGAGAAAAGAGTTTCTCAGCAGTGAATTCCCAAAAGGCATCTTCAGCCTGAGGAAGTGCTTGAAATCCTTGCCATGGAATCATCTTCCCTTTAACAGGAAAAATTGAGGTATTTTGTTTCTCTGCTGAAGGGACAACTCCCTCTCTGGAGTCCCACTTCACACAGTCAGACCGGCTTGGTGGTGTAAGTGCCTACAAGTACTTGGATTTCCTAAATAAAGCTGAGAGTTTTGTGTCTGGCAGATGATCCCTCCAAGGAGCAGCAGTCACCGTGCAGTGAGAGGCCACCAAGACATGGTACCCCACTGACAATGTAGACTAGAAAATAACTACCCTCCAACATCAATGCACTACCCTCCAACACCAATTTACCAAAGAGGTAAGTCAGTACAAAGCATCAGAAAATCCCCTGGATCTGAATTCTCCCCAACAGATGAACTACGATTTAAAGCCAAACCTCACTCTTTAACTAAAGCCAAAAGGGTTTTCCAGTTCCCCTTGGAATGGAGCCCCCAAATTCTGCTTGGGAAGCTCTACTCCACCACTGCTCCTGCTGGGACTCACCTCTTTCAAACCACATGGGGAAAGCACAAGCAAAGCCATGCACAAGGCTGGGAGTATAACAGGGAGAAAACGAGAGATGAGTTACAAACACCGGCCTGCTCCCTGCCTAGAGAACCAAGAAAGAAAAACTGTCTGCTTCCCAGAAAAACTGTCCTGCTGGCCCAGCAACTGCCTGAAAAGACAGAGACTGAACATGGTCCAATACCCCCAGAACTGGAGGAAGAGTAGAGAAGGAAGAAGCGGGTGATCCTGTTTTCTCTACCCAAACTCATGAGTAAGAGCACAGTGCTTTCAGTTCACTTCCAACATCCCCAGCTGTCACTTACTAGTCCTCAGGACAGGTATGTTCCCTACCCCAGCTGTACAGCTCCCCAGGCATGCAACGAAACAACAAACAGCACTGAGCATGCACACACATCAAAACATGCACACTCCACATATTTCACCGGAAGCAGCGACATTGCCTGCCCCACAGGTCTGCAGCTTTCTCCGGGTACTACCTGCATGATCCATGTGGGGATCTAGCCAAGGGAAGAAACCTGAAAATCAAGGCAGGGTGGAAAAGGCATCATCACCAACAGCTTTCACTCAGTGAGTAATGTCACTGGCCTACTATGCCAAATAGCTTTTCAGGAAGGAATTTGTCCAGCTGTAGCTTAGAGCCTTTGTGTGTAGTCCCCACAGGCTTCACACAGTGGGCTTTGCTACCCTTTGTTAAACACATGTCAGTGAAGGATTCCAGGTGAAGGCAAACATCATAGCCTCAGTTCCTTCACACTCAGAATACGAGTGACTTGGAGAAGCATCTGCTCAAAAATCTATGGATTGTCAGCCTTGTTGTTAGAGATCTCCACAATCTGGCTAAACCTGTCCCTTGAGATAGCAAATAAAAAATTAACAAACACCAGATGTGGTGATATTCCGGGAAAGAGAAAGGAGGAATGCCCATCCATGGAGAACTAGGTCCAACAACACTCTCTTCATAATGCTAGCAAGGACTTCACAGTACTTGCACGCTGGGCTGGACTCAAAACTGTAGACCCAGAGGGGTCTAAAACATTGCACAGATGAATCCTGAAGTGATTCCCAGATAAGCACTTTATGACAATAGGAAAAGAATGGGAGCACTAGAGCACAGAAGACAGAGGAGTTTAATCCTGAAGCTAAGTAAGGGGTACCTCATGGACAAGGAGCAGCACACTGCTCTCCCACCATTTCAAATGCACTTGTGTAAGTTGCATAGGCAAGGGCAAGGTCAGCAAACCATCCACCACGCATTCCATGGCAACCACAACCCTTTCTGTCAGAGCAGATGCTTTTGGAGTAGATGGATATTCAGGATGCACTGAGGACCTGAAGAGACAACATCTTGCAACCACAACCTGGGAGACAGGACAACTGAATAGCCTGAATGAAACTGTCACCATTGTTGTGTTTCACCACCACAACAAGACTCAGCATCCTGTGCCTGTAAGGTTTGCCTCAGCACTGCATCCAGCCTTTATGGTGACAGACCAGACCTCAGAAGATCCATGTCCTTTCTGTAGCGCTAACCTCAACTGGGTTTGTCCTGGACACACAAGCACTACTTACCTGTGGGAGGAGGAGGAATGGCTGCTGGCAGGGGTTTAGTAGATGGAGCTCCAGGACCTCCCTGAGGGTAACCCACATTCATGGGGCAGTTGAAAGGTGATGAAGAGAAGTCTAGAGGAGACTGGCTTGCCACAGGGAGGGGACAAGCTGCAGGAAGCTGAGATGATGGGACTGAGGCTGGAGTGAAGAGGGCAGGTCTGGGTGGTGGAACACCAGGAGATGTCATGGCCATGGACTGTCCTGGCAGAGAAGGCTGGCTGGAGAAGGGAGCAGGACCAACAGGTCTGACTCCCACTGGTCCAAATGGCTGAGACTGTGACACAGCTACAGACAAGAAAGAGAGTGTATCTGCATCACTTGTTTCATATGCCAACTACTTGTGATGCTCTCCTTCACAGTAGTAAGTCTACCCTTCTTCAAGCCATACCCTAAAATATCCATGTCAGGCATATGCCCGTTCTGGCTACATCAAACTGCCACCAAGTTAGCTGTGGTTTTTCCACCCCATATATGCTTAATATCAGTGCACATGCAGCAACAGTTACTACAAGTAGATGTATCAGTAGCACTGAGAAGCCTCTCAGACAGCTGACTTGTTCTTTGCCAGTACAATAGGGCTGCAAGGAAGAAAGAGCAGCCACCCATGTTGAAGGCTTTAGCCTCAGAAAACCTAGAAAACGGACACAACTATCAGACAGTGCTTACCTGGTGCCGAAATAGTTGCTGGATTCAAGCCCAAGTTGTACTGTGGATATGGGTGCCCTCTGGAATAGACACTTGTTTGTGGACCCGTGCTGGCTTGGGGAGGGGCAATATGGTGAGGTGCTACAGACATTGCTGGCACTGGCTGAGGTGTGAAGAGGGAAGGCACTGAAGGCTGAGATGGTGCTGAAGGGGCAAATGACTGATAGGTGGGCTGCAATTGAAAAACAAAGAACTTGCAAATGGCCAACAGAGTCATGTGCATACACACAAAAGCAGATGAACTTTCTATCCCTGTCACTTCTCAGGCAAGAGAAGTTGCTGCTGCTGTCGGTGCCCTGGATGGACTGGATCAAAGGCCTTTCCCACCAAAGAACTTGCTCAACAAGATGAGCCCCACACTCCTCAGAGTATTCTCCAGCTCTCACAAGGATTAGTCCTCAGGAGTCAGTTCCCATACAGTGACTTCCTGGAAGCACAACCAGAGGAAATAACAAAGGAACGATAATGGAAGAGGTTGAAAGCAAAACTTCACAGTCTTCTTGTGCAAGAACTGAGATGAAGCCATACTGCACTAATTTTACTAAGATATGGGGGTTAGATGAGCATAGGAAAGTGACCACAGCCCCATTAATCCTCAGATTTGAGATCTCAGTGGATCACTATACTTGTAACAGCTACTTCCAGGGGCTGCAGGGAGAACAGGGCTTTGTGAAAAGATGCCGGACAGCTTGCTTTTGGATTAGTACAGAGCTTGTGTTTGTTCCAGTGAAGAACATCACTAAGGAGCTCCTCAGAGTCTGCAACCTGTGTTATCTCATATTACTTCATATGCCTACCACAACCCAGTAGCCTTCCTCCCTCTCCCCAAGACATGAACACTTGAGTTTAAGGTCTACCTTCTCTGGATGTCTGGGACCTATTTTGTGGGCTGTTCCTTCAAGGGTGGAGCCACTCTTGGCTGCTGCGGGTTTAATGACCCCTACGTTGACCCGAGTATAAGGAAAAGGAGGTGGCTGCTGATCACCCACATTCTCTCCTTGAGCGTGAAAGAGCCGGTCTCGGAGCTGTTCGATCAGGAGCTGAAACAAACTATGCTTTAGAAGAAGCACTTTAAGAGCCCCAGCTGGAAAATGCTGGGGAAGCAGTTAAAGCAGACCCTGACCTAAAGCACGACTCCAACTGCAAAACTAACCATTTCCCCAACAGCCACCAGGAAAAAAACCCCAGTAAATGGTAAACGACAATCTGGGACATCACCTGCCATACTCCCAGGCAGATGAAGTCTCACTGATCCTTCCCTCAGTCTTCCAAGTATTCCTCCCCAACTCCTATCCACATTTAGGTACTGGATGGATTTGTTTCAAACTGCCAGGTGACCTTCCCACCCCCTTTCTCTACCAGCTAGTTTCAGGAAGAGAGGCAGCTTCCCAGAGTTGTTCTCCATCAACCATTTTACAGTTCTATAGCTCCTTTCTCTTTCTCTGAATCAAAGGCACTACAAAGAAGATGCAAATGAAGACAAAAACCATATCCTGGAAAAAAAACCCCTACACCTCTATTCTCAAGTTAGCATAACTAAGGTAAAACCTCAAGTCCTGATGCATGTCAGACCCCAAGCTCTCTCCCACACGAAGTATCATTTTCCCCCCTATACTACTCTTTCCCACAACAACTTGCTGCTCACTCACCTCTTTAGAGCTGCTGGGTAGGTAATTCATGGCAGCTGCCAAGCATCCTTGTGATGCCAGGAGATTGGCATATTGGGTAATTCGTTCTGCCAAGACAGGGCCTGGTGCTGGTCCTGCTGTGCCTCGGAGCATCTCAATGGACCTACTCAGCACCATCACCTTCTCAATGAGATCCTGAAAAAGCCAGAGGGAGGGAAGAATGAGACCACTCAGAATCTGACTAGATTTACTGGTCCGTCTCATGCTGAGACAATACCAGGTGGCTCTCCCCACTTTCAGCTGACAGTGGGTCCAATGTGAACAGGAGTTACTCCACTCTGCACCAAATACTGTCACAGATGACCATTTCCTCAGGTGCACTTGGAGAAAAACAGGAACCAGGAAGCAAACCCTGACACTGCTACTTTAAAAGTAAGAGGAAAAAAAAGAAAATTAGAAGCTGCAAGAACATTCCAATCAACTGTAATCTTTTTACCAGGATGCTACTACTGTTACAAGCTATCTTAGAAGAGGAAGCCTTAAAACTGTACCAAGAGAAATTCACTAGAAAAAACTACTACTGCTGGTAAAATGACAAGAAGGTTTTTAGTTATTCAAAACTCCTTCAACTCCTAGAAATCAAAGTAGTGTTTATAGTTGTAGAATGATACATGCTGGTATCTGGCAGTTGGGAGAAGGCCAGTTTCAAACATAACCAGAGGTGCTGAAGATGCTTTTTTTTTTTTTTTTTTTTTTGCTTTTACTCACTAGTGGGATTGTAAAACTAGGGAACTCTGTAGCAGAGGGCATTATCTGCAGATATCCAAGTGGAAGACTTGTCTAGCTCATTCTAGGGAGTGACAGATACAAGAGAGGTTAGTGACTTATTCAGGACTCGTTTAAGAGTAACAGGTTACTGAGATTAACTCAGTTGGTTAGAGCACAGTGCTGACAACACTAGTTGTGGGTTTAATCCCCATATGGGCCATTCATTTAAGAGCTGGACCTAATGATCCTTGTAGGTCCCTTCCCATTCTGAATATTCTGTGAAATAATCAACAGGAGTGAAGAGAGGTCGGTAACAACATCGACTTAGAAGCCCTGATTCATCTGCAAGATGTGACTTCCCATACATGATCTTCTTGCAGTGGGAACAAAATGGCCCAGACTTCATTTTATTTTGCCAGCTGTTCTGAAGGTACAGCCAGGTAACTGGAGCATTAAGTTACACATGATAAGCACAGAAGCAAATGTACTCCCAGGCTACCACTAGTAAGAAAACAAGTACAGCTCAAACTTCCCTAAAAGGGAAGCACAGAGATGACATCAGTATGTAAGAGAGGCAGATAGGCTGTAATTCTGTGCATGTCTGGATTTATGTGCAATGTAAACACACAAACCCTGAATGATTAAGAGTGCAAGCCTCCTTTTGAAGTAAGCCTGTAATCCAGGCTAGAAGGAGATACCCTGGTGAGTACAAACAGGTCTCCACTGTCTGCTGGAAGCCAGATACTCTGTTTGATGGGATAATGTAAATAGTTCAGGGCTACCAGACTGGCCTAAAGAGGAGTCAAACCAACATTATAGTGCCTATACCTGTAGAGCAAGTGGTGACGAAGTCTCATGGTATTTTACCCAGCATTCCACCAACCTCTCCACATTGCCTGATGAGATATAGCAGAGACAGGCGTCATTGGACAGGGCTGCATCTCCCTCTGACTCTAGGCGGGCACCCAGCATGTCTGGAGAGAAAGAAATGCAGCCAACATTTAACATACTCCCCTTTTGAAGAGTTCATTAAACCCAATGCTCATCTCTTAGCATTCCTACTTTGGCTTGGCATGAAAAGGTGTTGACAGCTTTGGAGCCACACCTAATTAAAGTCATAGAATCATTTAGGTTGGAAAAGACCTTTAAGATGGAGTCTAACTATAAGCCTATGTTGGGGGTTATTTTCAGGGAATTTCTTTCTATTTGTTGTCAAGAAGATGGTAAATGGACCATTAAGAAACAATACAAGTAATGATATGACGCCTTGACATACTGTTGAAATGGTTTTGGGGGAAGGGGGGGAAACGGTGTGGGTTTAGCAGTTTCTTAGCTGGGAGGTAGTCAGTCTTTGCCTGGTTTGGAGGGCAGATGGATGTGGGTACTGGATTTTCTCCTGCTCAGGGGACTTGGTAGCACTGCAGAACTCTCCTTGCTGCTTCTCCTTACCGTTGGTAAGCCTGCTGCTTACCAGAGTGGGAGAGCAAGAGAGAGAAAGAGCCCCAGCTGTCTGTGGACTGTACTTCTGAAGCTGTCAGCACCACGATCCCCACCACTTACGTGAGTATCTTCAGGAAAGACCAAAACCCCCACTCCCTTCCTCTCTCCAGAGAGAGAGAGAGGGCCCCAGCTGCCTGTTGCCTGAGACCTCGGCTGCTGCCATCGCCAGGAGACCGCACCGGACACGTAGGAGCCCAGGGAAAACTGAAACCCTCCCCGTCCACCTTCTCTGTCCCTGTCCAGGGGTGCCATCACCCCGAGGAGGGTCCCGAGCTCGCGCCAGGGCGCCCCCTGAGGCCGCGGAGGCGCCATGGCAGCCCCTCTGCCCCGCCTGCGCCCCCTGAGGCCGCGGGGGAGGTACTGCAGCCTCCCTGCCCCACCAGCGCCCCCTGCTGGGTGTGGCCATAGCTACACCACAGGGGAAACCACGTCACACTGGGAGAAGTCTGCGATTGGGTTCTGTTGTGTTATACATTCTAGTAAAGAACTGTTATTCCTTTTCCCACATTTGTGCTTGGAAGCCCTGTAATTTCAAAGTTACAATAATTCAGAAGGAGGGGTCATTTTTTACATTCCAGGAAAGTTCCTGCCTTCCTTGGCAGACATCTTTCAACCTAAAACAGCCTAACACTGCCAAGTCCCACTAAACCATGTCCCTAAGTGACACATAGACATGTTTTCTAAATAACTCCAGGGATGGTGACTCCACCACTTTCCTGGGCAGCCTGTTCCAATGCTTGACAACCCTTTGAGTGTAGAAGGTTTTCCTAATGCCCAATTTAAACTTCCCTTCATGCAACTTGCAGCTGCTTTTTCTTGTCCTATCACTTGCTACTTTGCAGAAGTACACTTGCTCACACTCCTCACAAAACTTGTGATCTAGACCCTTCACTAGCTCCATTGCATAACTGTTGGATAACAGAGAAATGTGCATCAGGAACGAATCCCAAAGCCAACTTGGTTGAAAAAAAAGTATTTTTTATACATCTGCTAATTTTTCTATGCCTGCTCAAACATATAAAAGAAAGAAATGACAGATAAATTCACTGAAAAAATCCAACGCTTTTCTTTTCTCCCCCAGAAGAGATGTGGGAATCTCCAGGCAATAGTAGGGTGCTCAAATCTGTTTTAGATGGACTGAAGCCACCTGACTTTTTGCTGTCAAGGAAATAAATACCTTTCTCTGCAAAATAAAAGAATAAAAATCACCCTCTTCATGTCTCAGCCTATCCTGTTTTCTTCCATGCTTCTTCTACAGGTGACAGGAAATATCCACATATATAACTTTACACCGTGACTCTCAGCTACAGTGTGCATCTATCTTTCTCCTAACTCAACAGTCCACACTTATTTTAGTTCCAGCTAGCTGTAGTGAGTAAGAAGAGCTTTTCTTTTTCAACTCTATCCACTTCTGTAACCAGTCCACGGGTAACCCCTGCAAGGGAAATTGCATCAAAAGACAGTACACTGCATACCACAGAGCTGGGTATAGTCTTCATGCTTTGAGTATGTTAACAAGATGGCCAGTGCCTCCTTCCAGCTCTGTAGATCACAGGTGCAAACAATATCTTGCCAGTTCTGATGCACAATGGAGGAAAGCAGCTGTAAGGGAAGCAGAAGGCCTGTCAAATACTGAAGACAAATATAAGATGTCAACCCAAGCAAGTGCACCCACAGCGATAGCTCACTTTCAAGCACGCTTCTCATGACGCAGCAACTACCTCACTTTATGGTACATTATTGTCCAACAATCTCAGCATCCCTCTGTTAACAGTAACTGGAACCTGATGCCTCTAAGGAAAGTAAAATAGCCCAACAAAGCACTTAAGAGAATATGGAAACAGCCACACTAGACAAGACTAAAGATCTAACATATATCTTGTTTCAGAGCAGCTGGTATCGATGACTGGAAACAGAGTGTTAGGATATCCCAACCTGTTACACTTCTCCATTTGTAAATTAATGAGCTGGGAACTTCCTAGTTGAGCTGTAAAGGGGCAGAATGCACGACAGGTTACAAGCATGAGGAGCTGAGACAGAAACCATTAGGAAAAAAAAAAGAACAGAGGACACAGACATTCTATGTATACAACATAAAGCTGTCATAAAACTACCACAGTATTAGAGTAAATGTCATGTCAAGAAGAGATGCACAGATTCTGGTGACATTATACTTCCTGCAATATGGTAAAAGCATTTCCACATATATTCGGAGAAACATCTGCCAAGACATTTGCACACCTTTCCCTGCTCAGTGTGTACACAGAACTGTCACTTACCAGGGAGAGATTTGTTTTCTGCTTGGCAAAGTAGCGCTTCTGGGTTTCCTTTAGGAGGTTCTCCCCACCAGCTATAGCTAAGATGATGGCATCAGCAAAGCGCTCTGCTCGCATGCACAGCTCCACTGCACCCTCAAAATTCCCCAACAAAAGGGCCTGGCTGATGAGTCCATCTGTATCTACAGAGGTGAGAAGCAGAGTCAACCCAAAGGGGCATCACCCAGATGCATTGATGATGCTTGTTTTGAAGAACAGGCAGTCAAAACCAATAACATATGGAAGCTTAGCTAAACGAAAATTTGGAAACCCAAAAAAACCCACTGACTTGACTCTAAGTCTTCCATCATCTAGAAGATTCTTCTATATTTTTCATAGGTCTCTTACCTAGGAAAAGTATTCCTCTGCTCAATGCTGAGATAGGACCCCTCCAAGTGTTATGCAGCATATGTTTTAAAAGTATCTATCTGTTGGAGTGAACTACATTCTTCCTGGTCTTTCTTAAATTTTCTGGTGTTCCTCTCCCCTTTCCCTAAGAGGGGCAGAAATGCACTTCACGCAACATACCTTCTGTGACAGGAATCTCCAATGTGCTCATATTCTGTGGTATGAGGTTATCAAAAAAGGCTGAAGAGGAAGAAACAGCAGCTACATCATCGCTGGAATTCATCAAAAGCTGTGCAAAGAGTGCAAGAGGTTACTTAATTCACTGACCACACAGATTCTACCCAAAACAGTTTAGTGCGTTACAGAGTGGGATGGGGCTGCTCTCCATTTGGCTGTACATGCACGTATGAATTTAATGTCCATTTGGAAACCTATCATTCTTCATGTCATTGTGCTATCAGTCTGCACAGTTTCACCATGGCAGCAGCAAGAGCAGTGCTGCAATTGACAAAGCTTAGGAGATTGATGGTGCAAGACATGCAATGCCAACAGCACTGCTGGGCAGCATTCATCAACTCAACTGTCAGCCCTTGAGTAAGTGGAGTGATTTTGGATGGAACAGGGACAAGACTAACAAGTTAAATCTGTAACTAACAGGTTGGATCACAGCCATTCCTGGTGCTCTACTGAAATGCAGGACACAATTGCTACTCCTAAAATATCTCAGCCATTGTTTGAGGCTTGTGAAGAAGATTACTAATTTGAGGGCACAAGTTTAGATACCTCAGAGGAGAAAAATTTACAGTGAACCAGGCCTTGGAAGACATCTGAAGACAGACATCCCAAAACTATGTGAAAATATATTTCAAAGGATAGAGGCAAAAAGGAGAGAAATACCACAGCAGAAGCTTCACAGAGGAAATCCAGAACTGTAGCATGAAGTTAAGCTGGGGTGAGGCTAATTCTACTGAAGAAATCAGCACTGGTGAAGCAAGCCTTCTTGCAGGAATAACAGCCAGGAGTCCTTCTTCATTGTTCACTGGTTTGTTTTGAAGCCAGAAGGGACATGATCATTTAATCTGACCCTGTGAGGGTCTGGCAAGCCTGTGAACTGCCCTCTCCAATACGGGCATTGAGCTCAACAACTTATGGTTGGAATTAGACCTTCCTGTTCATTCTGCCCTCCTCTGCTCTCCCACGCTGGCAAGATATACAGGACATACCTGATCTGGTGCAGCATTTGTATCATCTGCTTCAGGAAGGGGCTGTTTATCTGGGATCCCATTACTCAAACATGAGGCAATCTAGAAAAGTAACAGACACACACACAGTGAAACCCCACCAAAGTAAACACCTGGACAGAAGAACTACCAACTACTGGCAAGCCCCAGACACAATTCCCCCAGCTCTTTCACCTGTTTGACAACTTTCGCCTCACCCTGTTCCTGGCTGGCCGCCTGCCTATCAGAGGCTATTCATCCTTTTCAGAGCATTATACATCAGTGCTATGCCAGACTGCCTCCACCTTCTTCCTGGCTGAGGAATCTCCTGAGATGCTGAGAGCTGAATGATAGCAGAAGCTCTCACAACTGCACTGTTGTTACACACTTACCAGAGCACCAACAACTGAAAGCAAGATAACTGGGCTCAAGACCCCTTTGGTTTGACTCAGTGCAGCTACAGTTACACACTTAAAAGTGCTTGCATTTGCTTTTTAATGGGGTATACTTCAGGTGACTCCCAGCTGAAATTTCATATAGTTTGGTCTTTTGTGTGCTATGAGATCACTCATGCAGTTCCAGTAGGGACCCTACAGCTTTCCTGCAGCAGCTTTAGTCCTGTAGAGGTTTCTCTCTATTGGAAACACCCCTTACCTTTTTTTGCAGATCCTCTTTACTGTAACCCAGCAGCTTGAGGAGTTTAGTCCTGGATTCCTGCTCCAAATTCACCTGAGTCCCAAAGGATATTAAAAAGACAAAAAATATGTCAAAATCATAGACATCTAAAGAGTGCCAGTGCTTAGCTCCTTCTCACAGCAGCAAAGTTTAGAGCTCAGTTTATATGTAAGGGACTCAACCATGAGAAGTCCACCTAATGGCTGTTGTGGGAAGATTTATGGAATTTAAGTTATAATCATGATAAAAGGGCAAAATTCAAGTTTGCCACAGTTACAACTGAGGTACAACTGTGTATCAAGACTATTACTGTATACATACCTAATGTACTTGGTCATTAATTCCCTGGATAATCTAGGAAATGCCAAAATAATCTCTGCATAGAGAGAATGGACTGATTTGAGTCTGGATGAAACTGAGATAAGGTGGTTGCCTGAACTCCTAGCTGGCTTCACGAGAATTAACTGGTACAGAAGCTCCCTGGGTGAGGATTTCAGACACTCCCAAAGATGCCCACAGGCTGCATGCAGCCTCATTGATAGGTGCTATTTATATGCTTTAATCCTGATTAACATTCTGCAAGGAGAATCTGTCTGTCTCAGCTAAGTCCCAAGCTGCTCCTATTATAAGAATGATCAAACTGTACATGGATAAGATACTTGTAAACAGTCCATTCAGGAACTGTTCCTGACAAGGCAGAAATGGTGCTGCAGGACACTTCTCTACAGAAGCCTGGTTTGTAGTTTAAGACAATCAATTGTAATAGATCCTTTATGTGCTGGAGTGGTCTCTCAGGACCACGGGCCAGATGGATTATAAAAATTGACTAAAAATGACAGTTTGATGTATCTCATCCAATGCAACTGAAGACACTACTGCAATGGAGACCACTGTCACCACCTAGATTAATAACTGGCCATCCTATTCAAGATTCCCCATGCAAGTATAGTATTACAGAAAAGATCCCAGTATTTCTCCCTCCACAGTCTGCCTCAGTGTCTGCAAACCACTGCCAAGACTAAGCCCTGCCTCTTCAGAAGGGCAACCACTCCTTATTACCAAACTCTTTCATGTTACCAAACTGTCCATGAAGGCTGGTCAGTCCTGCCAACACACCTCCCTCCCTTATTCTGGGGTACCTCTGCCCTTTTGGACTTCACCTCAAAAAATAATCATGTACAACTCCACAGGTAGCAGGCAGATATAGCTTGGCAGTGTGTTGAGTCAGAAAACCCTGTTTCAGGAAGCCTAAACAAGTTCACTGAAAAGACCATTCTTAATGAAAACCAAGACAACCTCCAAGACCTCAACTGCAAAAACTTTTCTTTAGATAAGTAACTAGTCTATTAATTCAATCCCATTTTATATCTTAAAGAACAGGAATATAAAAGGCTAGAGAGGACCATATTCCACCCCAGGAATGTAGAAGAATTGACCCCTGTATTTCACCACAGCCATCCTACCTTCAAGAAGTTCCAAAGGTTCTCATCAAATGGCAACTTGGCAGTCTGGATCTTGCCCTGGCAGTAATCAAGGAGGTTCCCTGACTGCAAGGCCATCTGCAGTTCTTTGGATCTGAGTAGGAATTCAGTTTCAGTAGTGACTTGACTGATGAATACCTGGTGTGGGTAAGTCTGCTGCATTTGCTGTCCAGGAGCTTTGGTAAGACCAAAGGTAATCAGTTTTCCTCCAAACTGAGAATGACAGAGGGAGACACTGTAAGTATTCTTATAAAAAAAAGTAAAAGCAACTCACTTAGCTCTTCTTTTAGCAAGATAGACTCAAGCTGTGAACACAAGGAACCCAAGAGTTTAGTGTGTAACTAAATAGATGGTAGGAACAATGAGGGAGTTCACATTACAAGCCCTTCAGCTGAAGATTGATAAACTTGACACTCATGCATATCCTATCAGACCTAGTCAACTGCAAGCGCCAGAGAGGCGGAGGAAAAAATACCATTTGAAACTGTTCTTTTGTTACATGGAAAGACAGACTGAAATGATAAAAATTATCAGGTGATGAGCAGGCACTAGACAGACAGGAGAACATGTCAGGCCACAGGCTAAAAGAACAATTCAGCCTTCAAATTCAGGAGCAAAGATGAGAAGAAAATTAAATATCTGGATAGGAAGGAGACAGACAGAGGAGAATGGGAATGCCTGTTGGCCTAGAAGGACAGCTTTTATGAATTTTTCTTAGAATTGTTAACTCCTACTTATGATCTCCCATTCTCTGCTACAGAACTCTTTCTTGTTGGAAATATACCTGAATGTTGAGTAAACAACCTTCACTTCGTGGGACACCACACTTAACAGTAAACAGGCATTAAAACAACCAGCAACAGGAAGATAAAGGTTTCTCCAGTGAAAGAAAAGGATTGTGTCACAAGACAACACATCCATCAGATGTTCAGCTAAGGATGTTCCATTCACTTACTGCAAATGAAACCCCCACAGGTCTGCGAATCCACTTGGGCGGCTTTTTTAATGGTGGAATCAAGGTGGTCTGAGTTACTTGCTCTGGCACCTGCAGAGGAGGAAGACTCTGTCCTGTGCCAAAGGGATCCAGGTTGTTGAAGGAGGAAGAGATCTAGAATCAGATGGAGATAAGGAACAAGATATAATTCAATTCCTCTCTGTATGGAGTAAGCACAAAAAACTATTGCTTAGGAATGAGTTACTTTCCTCACTGATGAAGAATGAGGCTAGTACAGCACCTCTTTATGGAATACTACCAAGTCCCTATGCAAGAGAAATGGTATTTCCAAACAGTTCCAAAAATCATTTCTCAAGAAAGTTTCACCTTAAGAGAGTTTCAAATAGTTTTTCCTTAGCAAGATGCAAATTTCCTAACAAACACTGCTAGGCCTAGCACCCAACTCAAACATAGGAGTTGCAAAATTACTTGTTTTATGCAAGATAGTGACAACATATGGTCAAAAGTTGTCCGACTTATTTCTTGTTTCACTCACAAAGGAAATCTGTCTCCCTTTCTGTTGCTGGAGTCTTTCAAAAAGGTTAGTTTCAAGGACTGTCTCAAGCTTCTATAGCTTAGATGACACTGACGAAACAAACTTTCTTGTCTAGACAAGAAAGTCAGAAGTGGCCCCTGATCCAGATTTCTGACATTTATGGGGTCAGTAAGCAGACATACAATGCTGTTCACAAGCACTTTTCATTTCTAACATTGTTCACAGATTTGTTGTTTGCTAAAGATAGCCCTGTTCAAGTTTGACTAGACCATAGGGAATAGCTTCAGGATTCAGCTGACCAGCACACCAAAAGTAAGCAACGTAAGGCTGATCAAGCCAAGGGTGCCAAACCTTAGAATCATAGGCAATGTTTCATCTTTCTTCAGGGGAAAGTAATTCCAAAGAAAGAGTACTTCTTGAGGAACAGCTTATATGCAACAGATCAAACACATCTAAACCTTCACGAAATAGATACACACAACCAGGATACCAGTATCATCAACCACTAGGTCTGCAACAGAGTTTCTGCCTTGAGACCATTGAATGCATAAGAGAGAGACCTCTTGGTCACAATCTTCTTGCCACTATAACTGTCATTATCTCCTGCTGCTTGTGTTCTTACTTGTTATTCTATTTATCTAGGAATTATTCAACACTACTGTTTCCCAATTTTGAAGAGTGGAAGTGTGGCGCATGCACATGAAGAATGCACAGAAAGAAAATTCTCCATGGGTTAAATAAATCCTTAATCTCCCACAGCTGTTGCTTGATAAACTATTTTCTGTCTCTTGCAAATCCTATGAAACTGAACTCAGTCAGCTGTAAATGACTATATAAATAACACTTAAGCCAGCTCATACTATTCTCTTAAAACCTGTATTGTAAGGCATTTGTTGGCTGGGACAGAGGGAAAGAATTAAAAGACTAGACACCAGATTAAAACCAAAATTTTAGACAGTAGTGGCATTTAATCTGTTCAGAGTTTGCTCGTCTATTCATTGGCTAAGTAATGGGTTTCAGTATAAAAAATATTAACATGCTCCAAGTTACAGTCAACGGACTTGAGGAAAATTGCTAATAGTGATTTATAAGCCACTTCATAAAATTATCTTCTAAATTAAAGAGCAACGTATCCTATTAATTAGTATCAGTGTATTAAATTTTAACCTAATAACAAGAAAAGCTTGTTCATCTAACATGCTTTATTTTTAGTCTAGTAGTAATAACCACAAAATATATCTTAACATCAAAACTCTGCTTGACCTTGGTTCTCTTTACACACTTAGTCAGAGGCAATGTGGTCCCTTTGGGATTTGGTGGGATTATTAAAGTCCCCAATCAGGTAGCTTCTGGTTCCCACACCATACAGCCATAGGTCCTAGTGCGTGGGACAGACTGCATTGCTTAAAGATCACAGTGACACACATGTGCTGCTCCCACTCTGAGCAGTCAGGGCAGAAACTGCTGATCTGTCAAGCTGTAACACGTCCACGGGACTTTACCTTGTCAGCCTGCGTCTTCTGCTGAGCTTCTAAGTTCCCACCCATAACAGAATAAATGTTGATCCACCCATCAAAAGTAGCAGCAGAGAAGACTGAGGGATTCCTAGGACACCACTGGACATCAAAGCACCATTGACTCCGAATGGGCAACTCATAAACCACCTATAATAGAAAGAGAGAAGATAGCAGCACAACACAAATAGTCTCCTGCTTTCCCCATATTACTTGCCCCAGCAAGTGTGTCACTTTAGTTACATCACCATTGCATACAAATCTCTTATTTTTGCTTCTTGAAGGGTGCATTTGCAACCAAGTTATAGTGCATTTAGTCCAAACAGCTGAAAGCCACAGAAAGCTCCTATAAAATTGGATTCTGATTGTAGGACAAAATCCAAAAGCAACAAGTGACTTTTGCTCTGCTTTCTAAGTACTCCTGTATCAGAGTACTGTACCATTGTCACATCTGCTGTTAACCAAGGGAGAGACACCAGAAGACAACACAAGAAAAACAGAAGAGGCAAGAAAGTGTCATAAGCAAGAATACATTAACAGAAAGAATCGTGCAGAGTAACAAATGTGACGAGGAAAATAAAGAGCCTACAGAAAAAATAGAACAAGAAGAGAGGACTGCAGTAGCTGCACATAAACTGTGAAGGACATTGCAGCCAACGAGTTTATGGTTCGACACTCAAAAACCCAAAGTTCAATTCATGGCCCAGTCACAGACTTCCTGCCTGATGTTGGGCAACTCACTAACACAACCTTGACTTTGAACTTCCAGTTTGTAAAACGAAGGTATTTCCTTTATGCTTTACAGGGACAAAGCCAAGAAAATCACTGCTTGGTTTTCTGTGGGAAAATGATCTGTGTTTTCTGTTCCCAGGTAAAAGCAAATGAATATAGTTTGCTTATATTAAAACCTAGATTCACAAATAGAAAAACAAAAACCAACCTCAAAAAACCAAACATCTCACAAAACCAAAGAAACCAACACTTCCCCAAAACCTACCAGATCAGCCATTCTGTATAACAGTATTAATCCTTAATACAGCAAATCTTCCCAACCTTTTTTATCACCTGAAAATGTTCTGTTCATTGGTATCAAGTCAAGAAGAGACCCCTAACAATAGTTTATGCATAAAAGTCTAACTTGAATTTGGACTCTGCAAATCTACAGCAGCATAAAGACACTGCACTAATTTTTTTTTACTTTTCCACAGTGAAAATACTTTTGTAAATATCAGACATCAGGAACATTTCAGAGTCTGATTGTCTTCTAACCATTAGAGATCTGGACAAAGTGAGCATCAAATCCCATGACACTACAACAGCAGCATTTCATGCATTTTAGGAAAACTGATTCATTTTTTTCCATGCCTCCAAGGTAAAAGTGGTCAGTTGAGTAATATTGTCCCATGAGATGAATCTACCCTGGGGCTCCCGGCTGGACTTTGTTCAGTATTGTGAGAGCATCTTCCCTATGCTATCATCAAGATCAACTGCATTGCTCAAAGTTCAAAATTGAGTTTCATTCAGAAACTCAGCATTGAATGAATAGGTGTGCATAAAAAAATTTTACACAATCCCATTTTAATTCAGGTGATATATAAATATTCCAAATATGGTAATTCTGAGATACATGACTAGATAAGCACATAGATGTGGAACCATTTTACTGTGAATAAAGTTTACATACATCATTTAAGTACATTGTTCCCCTCTCAGTGACCCTAACAAAAGCTCCTCGTTCTCCTTCAAATTTCCTCAAAAAAATCCAACTTACTACCTCAGGAGAAGGAAAAAGAAGAAACATATGGAAACAGAGAACACTAATGTGTGAGAATAGCAAGAATAATCACAAATAGTTGAAACTAAATTTTAGTTAAAGCTTTCTTCCCGCTGTGATCTCTGGGCATGGATATATCAGTGAAAATCTCTGCCTGTGTCTCTTTATTTCAGTCTGCATATGAACTACATACTCATCCACTCCAGACAGGAAGAGTGCAGAAGACATGTTGAGGAAATTACACTGGCACACCACAGGGATAGAGGGAGGGGACACACACATGGCATAGCACACAACTCTATAAAGTTATAGCTGCAGTTAGGTACCTCCCCCGCACTTGGGTTCCAGCACAAGATCCGGTTGTCTTTGGCACTACTCAACAGCAGTTCGGGGTCTGCCTGGCACCAAGAAACAGATAGAATTCCCCTAGAATAGATCAGAAAGAAATCAGTCATATTTCCTATAGAGCACACTCTGCCATTCAGTCAAAAAGAAAGCACCATGCACTGGCACTTAGGCTCAGAAATGCTAGTTCTCATCTCTACCTTCAGCCAGATTAATCTGGGAAATAAGCAGGTCCAGGAGAGAATCACAGCTCTACGAAGCCCAGTCTCTCAGATGTCTGCCTTGAAAAGATGGAGATCCTTGACAAGGCAACACAACATGCAAGTCCTCACCTCGTGTGCCCTTCCAGCTGGCTCAGAGGAGAGGTAGCAAAGCGTAAGTCCCAAATTTGGATCACTGGCAAACGGTCATCCTCAGAGGAAAGGACTAGCTGGGTTGCAACTTCTGGATGCCAGGCCATTCCTGAGCAATGCATCTAGGGACAAAAATAGCATAGGCTGAAAATTCAGCAAAGCAAGCTGGCAATAGTGCAAGTGGCCTAGAGCCATGGCATTCTGTACTGAACTTGCCCAGAATGCTTGACATAAAGCAAGTTCAGCAATGTCTTGCTCCAGGCAGCAAGTATTTCTACCTTCTCTACACAGCAAAAAACGCCGCTAACTATATAGAAGTTGAAGTTCAAACTTGAGCTAGGAAGACACCTAGGATTAAAACACAGGAGGCTTCTCATAAATGAGCTGTGAACACAAACTGAATGCAAGAGTGGCTGAATTTTAAGAACAGTAAGGGACCTGAAAATGGTTGAAACCATTTCATTAGGGAAAAAATAAAAAGAGCTGCTTTGATGCTACAGTTCCAAGGGAACTACTTCCAACAGCTCCTAGAATAAAAACACTTGGTCCCAAGAGTTTGTGCCACTGCTTTGTAGTCATAGGTGGCATGTTGTAAGCTGGTTAGAAACACAGCCTTTTCTTCACTCACTCTGTTGCTGTGGTCACTGACTTTGATGATGGGCTCATTCTTCCTGAGGTCCCACACCACAGCCTTGCCACTGGGGTGAGCGGAGGACAGGATATGCTGCACCTGCCGATTCCAGGACACCACGCTGATGTCTTCATGAGGCTGCCAAGACAGTAAAGGCCACATATCCATTATTCCAAGATGAGGGAACACCACTCAGGATTCTGTCACTAGCTTAACTAAGGGATTAGAGATTTGGGATTTGATGATATATAGATTCCTCTCTTCAGCTGCTGATCAACTAACTGGACACACAGCAGCACTGATCAGAAAGACTAGGGAAAGTCCTTTACTCAGAGAGTACAGTAGACAGTAAAATTCTATGGGGGAATGTCATCTGGAAGAGCACCTTTCCATTTGAGAAGCAGGTACTGGACTCTGCATTGGCTAATTGTGTTATAAATCACTCCAGAGAGAACTGCAGCTGAGCACACATGCTTCTACCCTAACTTCAGATGAACTTAAATGGAAAGATAGCCTTTTGCAACATTTCAGGAGTGCGGTGAGATGGAAAATCATGAAGTATTCAAGGCTAATTCTTGTTATTGTATCTACTGCAATGCAGGAGATAGGCAAGGAAACAAATGAGAGATTTACTGGAGAAAATCCTGGCCTGCTTTTAGGCAAGTTTACTGTGATTTTTCTACCTTCAGGAGTTGATCGCCCTGAATAATGTAATAAACATCAGAAGATCAGAAACTTCTTCCTCTTCAAACTCAGGAAACATTATTTGGGAGCAATAGCCAAGATGTATTTAATGGCTCACTGGCTCTGCTAGGGATATGACTTTCATGAGATACGAAAAGCCTCAGCTGAAGCCTGAAATAAATTCATTCCTCAGAGAAGGTCCAATAAACCGTCTTAATCCATCACACATGCCCCAGCTGGATCACAAGATAAACTGGTCTGTTACTTGATACAAATCCACAAAGAGCTTACCCATCCATGCAAAGTGCATCCTTCCAGAGCTTGTCAGCCTACCTCCCCTCCCTTTACAACACATCTTCCACCCTCAAGAATGAAACCAACCAGTCACTTCTGATTCATCTTTCTCCTGACACGACATCAAAGTCATTCCCCTTCCACAGACTGACCAGGAGGCTAGGATGTCTCCACACACATCCTTTTGTCTTGCCTACTGAGATACAGAACTGCAGGAGTATTGCCCAGAGGAAAACTCATTTACCTGTGATTTAGTTCCCGGAGTCATGGGCACACTGAAATTATTCAAGTCCCAGATGAAAATTTCGGAATCATTGGCTCCAGAAGCCAAGAGGTTACTCTACAGAAAAAAGAAGGGAAAAGCTCAACTGAGATTCCTGCTCACAGGAAAAGGTTATAGATTTCGTAAAAATAAATGGAAGCAAAACCCCCAAAAATCTTCCCAAGTGAGATGAGAGCTACATTCCACAGACACTGGTAAGCAGAAAGATACTAACTGGTTTGTAAACCAAGCACACCTTTTGCCTCCGTGCCTTCTGCTGTGCCATAGTACAGACCCATTTAAAATTTGTCTATTTTCTGCTGCTATTACTCATGATGAAACTCTGCCACAGGCCTGGAAGCCACTGTCTCTGGCCAGCTGAGCCTTTGCCCTGCATCCTGGCACCAAGGACATTTCTTCTGAGAAGATGCAGGTCTGTCACAATTGACTGCAGACAGTTTTCAAATTTGCCTTTGTGCTACCACAAGAACTATATTCTGTTCACTCCTTGCTTATCTTGCAAGTCCCTTCAAGTGTGATCAGAACCCCACTGAATTAAACACCAACTGAACAAATGAAAAAAAATAGAAGTTCTAGTTTCAAACAAACAGTGGTTTAACTTGTAAGAATATTACAAGACATGTTTTTATAGAGAGATAGGAAACTTGATCAAAGTCACAGTGGAATTCAGTGGCAAAGCTGTCAACAGAACCCAAATCTGAGTCAAACTAGCCTTATGTCACAACTGCTATGGCTCTTTTAAGTTAAATATTGTTCCTTCACTTTACAAATCTCTATACACAAAGTAAAAACATATTTTCTAACACGGAGGTTAACTTTCCTTGGGTTACAAGTATCTTAGTGTTACACACCTGAAAAGGGTTGAAGTCAAGAGCTCGAACAGGACCCGAATGCTTCTCTGTCTGCCCAATGACAGGGTCACTCTTCGAAGTCAAGACGCGGTGCACACTGTACATTGTCAGGACACCATTATCCCCTCCACCAATGACCACTCCAGAGGACTCTGGAGAACCATTTCCAAAGTTCCCCCAGATCAGCTTATGAAACCTAAAAAAAGAAGAAAATAAAGTTGGCATAGGCCACAATACTTGGTGCACTTGGTGCAAATCAAGACATCCTCTTCATTACTAAAACCCACATCTATGTTCTGACCTTTCAAACACATCCATCAGTTTGCACTGTAAACAATCATTCCCCTTTTAAGAGGACTCTGGCTCTTGCATGCAAAAAAAAAAAAAAAAAAAAAAAGAAGCTTCCTTCCAAAGACTTTTAAAGGGAACTTAAAAAGGAAAAGCTTGTCTCTATCTTTTTGGCTGTTCTGTTGATTGTTTGAAACTTTTAGGGCCTCACATGGGATTTGGTGGGTGAAATCCTGTAGCCTACACTTTACTGAAAATTAGAGATCTGTGTGCCTTCATTTCCAGAGCTGTTATCTGAAATTTTTTTTACACCTTTTAAAATCTGCTACTTAGAAATCAAGGCTGTGTTTTACACTGGGTGCAAATGTCACCCACACTGATGAGCCTAAGAAATTATCTTGTCTTAAAAAGCTGGAAGGTACATTTCACTCTCTCTATAGTCTCCTTAGAACAAATTGTTAGCCCCAGCAAGTTCACATTATACATAATGTCTCTACTAACTGACTACCATACAAGTCATTCCAGATTTCTTTAATGGTCTGACTGCTCTGCTTTTACACCATATGATCTATGTAAAAAAAAAAAAGTTCAATTTTTGAAGACAGAGGTCAGCTGATTCACAAGACCGCTTTACACACTGTAAACATTATCTTCCCCTCTCCTTTCCTGCACCAGAAAATCCTTTTCAGTTTCATTGATCAATACATCAGTATGAGCCTCTAGTACCTGTTTGAGGCAGGAAGTGCTCCTTTCTGCTTCATGTCCAGAGAGGGATCCCTGAAGTCAACCTCAAATATTTCCAAAGTGGCATTTGTACTGAAGGATGCATCCAGTTGCTGGGCAGATGTTCCTAGCAGAAGTACAAGGGCAACACGTGGGCACTTTTATCAGAAGCACAAGATACAAAAAGAGCCAGACACTGAAAACCTATTCTTCATAGTCAACACAACCTTGGTGTTGTGCCTGTTGAAAAGACATGTCTGAACACCTCAGAAAAGGGAATCAATGATTATGACAGTTTATGACAAAGACTGAAAGAAGTTAGAAGTTCTTCAAGAAATTCTGGGTACGAAGGCTATTGTTGCCTAGATAACTTCTCTCTTGGGATAGATTCAACTCATGTACCCTCTTCCAAGCAACTATGGCTTCTGATGCAAAGTTCTTCTCTAAATTACACATGCAGTCATGAAATCCAGCTACAATTATGATTCCAAGTACTTCTGTATACTGCTCCTCAACCATGACGACATGTCTTAATCAGACCTTCTAAACCTACTCTATAGCTTAAGTTCTTCAGCCTTAACCAACTAAACATGCCTCAACAACCTGCAGACAACTAGCAGTCACAAATTGGTGGCTTCCTTCCTTCTCCCTATTCTTACAGAATAAAAGCTAGAAGTTGATTTAGCGTTGCCTAGTGGGACACTGCCAGGCAAGCAGACACCCAGTCCCCCAGTTACTACAGGGATGCTTACAGCATGGAAAGTTCCCAAGAGACTATTAAAAAGCAGTACAAATTATGAAACTACACAGCTTCTGATCTAAAGCAGACTGAAGCAAAGACCTTTGATTCAACCAAAACTCTGGCCTTGTTCTCTACAAACTTCTCCAATGCGAATCCTTCCCACAGGCTGCAGTTCTTCACAAACTACTCCAACACAGATCCCTTCCATGGGGTGGTCTTTCAGGAACAGATTGCTCCAGCCTTGATCCCTCACAGGGTCACAAGTCCCGCCAGCAAATCTGCTCCACTGTGAGCTCCTCTCTCCATGGGGCCACAGATCCTACGAAGAGCCTGCTCCAGCGTGGGCTTTCCACAGGGCCACAGGATCCTTTGGGCATCCACCTGCTCCAGCACAGTAGATTGCAGGTAGGTATGTGTTCCACCACGGATCTCCATGGGCTGTGGAGGTGACAGCCTGCCTTACTAAGGTCTTCACCATGGGCTGCAGGGGAATCTCTGCTCTGGTACCTGAAGCACCTCCTGCCCATCCTTCTGCATGGACCTTGGTGACTGCAGAATTTTCTTGCAGACATTCTCACTCCTCCCTTGGGCTTCAGCTATGCAGGGTATTTTTTCTCCCTTTTCTTAACTATGTTACCCCCGAGGTGCTCCCACTGTTGCTGATGGGCTTGGCCTTGGACGGCGGTGGCTCTGTCTGGAAGCTGGCTGGTGTTGGCTCCAACGGACACACTGGAGCTTCTAGCAGCTTCTTACAGAAGCCACCCCAGCTACCAAAACCTCACCATGCAAACCTAACAAAACCACCACAGCTGTCAGTTCCACAGACAATAAACTTGCCTCCTGCCAACTCAGTGAACAGGCTAACTTTCTGCTTCAGGACATTACCGTAACAATAGTGATTAATTAATGAAATCAACAAAACAAAATTTAAGGTTTTGCAGAAGTACTGAAATGGAAAGTTAACCAAAACAGGCAACTTTAGGAAGGTTTATATTATTTGATTATCATGTGATAATGACTGAAGCCAGACAAGTGAGCTTAAACGAACATTACTTGAATTAACTTTTTTTCCCCCATGGACATAGCAAGTATATAATGCAGAACAGAAAGCAGGTGTTGGAATCCATACAGATTTAATTAAAAATTAGATTTAAAAGTCATATATTCAACCTTTGAAAAAATCACTCGCCTTTAAAATGTCTAAGTTGAGCACAGAAGTAATCCTCCATCAGTTACTTTAAAAAAAACCATAAAAGCTGTAATGTTTTTGGTATATTGCCTGTAAGTCTTCTAGAGACTATTACGGTGGAAACTGTTGAAAATTAAAACCCATACAACTCTACATAAAATTTCTGTGTGATTCATACTTTAATGTTCACAAATTGTGAAGAACTTTACCTGTTGCTAGATAAATGGGGTGGCTGTTTGCGGGACTCCATGCCTGCACAGCTGTTCGTTCAATTTCTTTTAGCTTCATTGTCTAGGCTCTGAAAGAAATTTCACAGAATTTAGAACAGAGAGATAAAGTTGACACAAAAATAATCACATCAGAAAGAAAATATTCCTTTTACCAAGATGAGGACACATTGCTCTCAGAGTGAAGTTAATTGCTACTTCCTGAGCTGGTGAATACAGTTTTACTGGAACAAATCAGGATATTTAAGAATTTATTAAATAACACCCCCCACAATCCCACTGTCTGACCCCAGATTTTTTTCATACATAGCTCTCTTCTTCATATGTCCCAATTACAGAAGACTTTCAGAAAAATGAAGGGGATCTAAATTAAACAACATACTCAAGTCTTCAGTCCAAGCTGGTTTAAATCTGCTGCAGAAATTATTTAAACAAATGTATTTTGCTCTGGCACTAGTTGCTCTCTCCGAACAAGTCAGTATATACATAAGCAAAAAGGGAGCAGAAGGAATCTCTGGGCAGGCTAAATTCCAAGCAGAAAAGTGACGTGGCAACAGAAAACAAAGTGCAATGCTATCATGTGCCAATTCAGTTAACGTACTTTGTTCTTGCTCCTCTGAAAAGCAAAAGGAAAAAATCATTTGACTTTCTCTTCGAGTCTGGAAATACTAGAAGGTGAGAAGAAGTAATTCACCAGTAACTCCTGGGTTTCAATCTCAGCACTGACACCAATTATTTTTATTTACTCAGGACAGATCAACTGACATGTCACTGGAGACAGATTAGTTGGGTAGTAAGATAGCAGGTTAACTGAAAATCAAACAACAACAGCAGGTAGCCGGGAGGCTGCAGAGCTGAATACAAATACAATTAAATACTATACAAATAAAATAATAAAAATACAAATAAATACAATGATTATACAAATTATAGCACTGTGTAGGATCCCATTCTTGCTGAGGAGAAAGCATCCAGCACCTTTCCATCGCTCACCACAAACAGCCATTCTAAGCATCATAAATGATGTGTGGACACAGCATTCAAAGGCTAGGGGGTCACTTCTCCTGAGCAGTTTCTAAACCTTTTGAGCCTGGCTGCACTGCAGTCTTTTAACTCTAGCTAAACAGAACTGTTAACTATGCACTCAGATGGTATCATGCTGAATAAAGTAAAACTGTCAGCAAGCAGCACAGCAAAACCCTCTGCATCTTGTCAACTTGCTGTGATTAACCTTTCCTGGTTACTTGACAGTGTGTAAACCACAATCTGCATCATGTGACCCTCTGTTCAGATGCAGGGCTGCAAGTCTCAGTGTTTCAGAGTTTGGCTTTACTCAGGCTAGAGTACAGCTGTTCATTCATAACTAAGTTCATAAATGGACCTTGCTGTGGCCACCCACTGTCTGGCCAAACCATCAAAAAAACCCCACAACAACAGTAACAACCAAAAAAAACCCCACACAAAAAACCCACAAAAAAACTAAACCAAAAAAACCCAAATCAAAACAAAAAACAACCAAAGCCAACAACAACAAAAAAATCAACAAAACCACCCCCAAAAACAAAGCAAAAAAACCCCACAAACCAAACAAAAAACCTCCCAAGCAAGCCCAAAAAACAACCCAATTTTGAAAAAACCTTCCATCATCCTGGGACTTATATGAAACTATGGCCTCCTGAGGTGCACACAAGGAGGCAGTTTGGTCAGCACTACTTCATGAACTTGGACCTCCTGGCTAATAACTCTACATCCTTTTTAGGGTTTCTTCTCCATTGCCAGTCAAAAGTTAAGGACATCCTCTCTCTTCCATGCACTATTAGGACATGCTGATTCATTAGAATCAGCTTTTTAGCAACAGTCTGCAGCAGTATCTCCCAAAGCTCAAACTGCCTACTGCTTTTCTAACATTAACCTTATCCCAGCTTAAGGCCCAATAGAATCTGAAGAGAACTCTTGTACAATTAAAAAAGTGCAACTATTACCTCATGCACCCTAGGAAGAGAGGTGGAAAGGTCATCCCCTCATCACCATAACAGATCTCTAAAGCTTACTTTCAAATCTGCCAGTGCACACTTTGTGAGGTACTTGTTAGGGGTCCACCACATTCTCTCTGGTGCATCTCTCAAGATGTTCCAGCACCTACTCATGTCTCCCACACTACTGCAGGAATACTGTTCAGGTCTCCTCCCTTCGTTGGTAGAGGGGAATAAAAACATCCCCAGAAGTCAGGTGAATCTGCTAGCAACAGTCTGTTTCACAAGGCCCTACCTGACTTCACCGATGTGGAGGGTAGGACAGCTGGTATGTTCCTTACTAGTCCCTTTCTTGCCTTTTCCTGCTCCAGTTACTATCTAGTTGTAGGAACTGGCTGTACACACAGGCCTCACTGCTTCTTGGCTTTTGAGAGAGTAACTTCCCTGTGAACATTAATAAACAATGGCCAAGAGACCTCTTCCCCATAGGAAATTAACTGGTAAGGAATCAACAAAGAGTGCAACTATCCCAAACTTAACCGGGTGAATGGTACAAGCTCCCACTCCTTACCTGGACTGACTGCATGGTTGGCATAATTTGCATTTAATGAGCAAACAAAAATAAGATGCAAAAATTGTGCGGAACAGTATTGATCAATTGCTCAGCTTTTCCTGTCAATAGAGCATTTTACATAAGAAAGTCAATTACTGCATCATTACTGTTCTCTTTTCACAAACTTAAGTCAGGACAGAATGTGAAGGTAAAGTGTCTTGGCCATGACAACCCACACAGACGGAGAAAGCAAACAAGACACTATTTAGAGTGGCTCAATGTCAACAGAACAACTGCAGAAGTGCTGATCATAGGTATTAAACAGGTTCAGTGTCCCTGGTCCTAAAGGCAAATCAGTAGTGGTTCCAACAGACTTGAGAAAGCCCACAGAAGATGCATAAGAAGCCAAGAGATCACAGTATCACACCATCTCTTATGAACTTCCTATCACTTCAACTCCACTGCAGCTGAGGCTCTGCAGAGATGCAGCAGCACCTTCTCCTTAAGTCAGTGAGCTCTCAGTTTGGAAGGGAAAAAAAAAAGCCTGATTTGAGACTTAGGGTAGTGATCCTTGTATACACTGTATAGACTGCATGTCTGTATCCAGGACAGGACTCACAATTCTTATAGCAGGAAAAAGCCCTTCTTTAGCAAACTCTTGTGCCTGAGAAAAATTTGCAAGTATTGAACTCTTCCACAACGCAATTTTTAGGGAGAGGTTGCCACCTGCTGTCATCTCTTAAAATAGCATCTAAGACTTCCAAGAAAGCTCATGCTTTCCTCAGAACCTCTAATTAATTAATCATGACAATTCCTTACCCTCCTTCTACAGACATGCATCCAATTACAGATCTAATATATTAACGAATCTCAGCCCCAAAGGGAGTGGAACAACAGAAGCAGCATTTCCCCACAGCCTTCCCCAGCCATGGCTTCCTGCACAGACCTTATAGGGTAACATTGCAAAACCCAACAGGTCAGAGCACTCCTCACCACTGAGAAATAGAGATCATGCACCTGAACAGTGAAAATTCCCAAATCACACCAGACCATGCAAAAAATTCTGTCAGAGGCAAAAACTCCTCACCTTTGTTAACATGAAATATTTAGGGCTTCACAGGGCATTATAAAAGACCACAGTTGTTGTATGAGGTAATTGACCCTCAAAGCTGTCATGATAATTATCCCTGATAGCATTATAGTGAGGCCTCCTCTCCCTTGCACCACCCAAATACTGTCAATCAGAAATCCCCTCCCACTGACTTTCCCAGTCCTCCTCCTGCCACTGGACACCCAACCATTCCTCTTTGAACAGTTCCTGCTGATATTGGACTTCCAGCACACAAAAGATCTGATAGGCTGACCTCCCCCCACTTAGCTGAAAGTGCAACTTGGGCAGAACAAAAAGGATTTGTCCAAGGTCACCCGGGTGACAAGAGACACCCTAAGACTTGAAAAACTCGCCTCAGCCATGACACAATGGTTAAGACACAAACTGTCTCTACACTTTCCACAGCCCAGTGTCAATTTAAAATCACTATACTGCCCCTTCCACTTGCACTGCTCTGACATTCTGCTTTTGCAGCTCCCCAACACCCTGTAGCCAGGCTGTTCTTGTACGTGCTTATTATAAACCCCGATTACAGAAGGCACAGACACACTCGGCTAATCTCAGCTAATCACTGGTGTGTGCAAGGTAGGGTTGTTGCAGGGCAGGGCTCAGCACATTCCTCCATGACAGCTCCCATGGCATATAAAGAAACTTCTTGTGCTCTGCGCACTTTCAGAAGCTGTTGCCCATTGCACAGCAGTGCTCAGACGGCAGTGCACACGCGTCTCAACTGTGCTTATTGGCACAACAGCACTACCCCGTGGGATGATAAAAAAGAGCGAGGGTCTAGGAGGAAAGCATTGACCTCGGACACCGGGTGTCAGACACAGGCTCTGGGTTACGCCAGAGGCCTCTCCGCGGCCCAAGTCACACAGCTAAGCTCCCACGGCCGCCACCTGCCTGCTGCCGGCCGGCCAGCGGAGGGAAGACGGGATTCGGGTCTCCCGGGGCAAGGACGGGGCCACGGGACCTGGGAACGGAGTCGTGACAGTGACAGCGACAGCGGGGCGGGCAGGGCAGTACAGCACAGCAGCCCTGGGCTGGGTGGAACAGGGGCGCAGCAGGGCAGGGGCGGCCCCCGGCCCCTGCCCCTATCGCCAGCTCCGTGTCCGAGGGCCGCAGGGCTGGGCCGGGCCGGGCCGGGTCGGAGGGGGCGGGCGGCCCTTACCGGCTCACTGCCGTGCCTCCCGCGCCGCTCGCTCCGCAGCCCGGCGCTCCGACGGTGGCCGCGGGGAGCCCCAGAGCGCTGCCCGCCCCGCCCCGCCGCGCATGCGCAGGGCCGCCCCCAGAACCCGCCCCGCTCCGCCGCCCGGCCCGCCCCGCTCTCGCCTCAGCAGCGGCCGGGGCTGGTCCCGGCGCTACGGGGCAGCTTTTCCTTCTTTGATACCTGAATCAGCTCCATCCTCCGGTCCCGGATTGTTCACGCCGGAGGCCAAGTACACCACAGCTGGAGCCGAGCTCTGCGGCCTCAGCCACAAATTTGATCCATCCTGAGAGTGTGCATAAGGGAAATGTATTTTTCTAAAAGGGTTTTAACTGCCAGGAAAAAAATTGCAGAAGGACCAAGGCCTTTTTCACTCTCATGTCTCCTGCTTTAAGGAAATTTGCCTACGTTACAAACCCCATGTTTACGGATTTCTGAGCCATATTGTCTGCCCAACTCATTATGCCTTCCCCATGAAGAAAACCATACTTAAGTTACCATTTAGAACAAACTGGGATTAGAAGTCCCTAACTGGAGCAGCACCAGACAGCAGTGGTACGCTGTAAAATGAGCTGGATTGGCCTCAACCTGCTTCAGTGCAAGTGCTGCACTATCCCATACACCAAGACAAGGTTCCTATTACTGCTCTGATCATCTTCACTTCACCTGAAGACTCTTACAACTCTCATAACATTGTATATGGTGCTGTCACGTAACTGCTGTGGAATGGTAATTCTTGACTCAAGTATCCCTAAGGAGTGTTTTACCCTGCAAAACAAAATTCAGTTTTAAGGTCCCCATAGACCAAAAAAACACTTAAAACCCCTTCTGGGATGAAACATCATTGACCATAGTTTAAGAGGAAACATTTCTGTAACTAGAAGGTGACAGCTTGCAAAAGCTATGAGGAATATTGATTGTTCAACAGCTCCAAAGGAGTTACAAATATTTAGGTGCAAATAAAAACATGTCCTAGCATTCAAACCCATAACTTCCTTGAACATACATCCTTATAGAAACCCCTACACCAGGCTCAAGATAACAGTCCTTTAGAATTTGGGGTTAAAAATCTTTACAGAAGGAAAAATTGTGAATCACTGTCATTATAGATCTGCTTCTCTTAAAGCACAAAACTATGAGCCATGTGCTGAGAGTAGAGCACAGCATCCAGTTTACAAGCACCTAGAGCAGCCCAAGCCCTCAGCCTCCTGTGCTCATCCACTCCTGCAGCTAAACAGTGGGGTCTAAGGCACACCACAGCAGAATTGAGAGAATGTTCACTGTAGATCACTACTAAAGGTACTGTCTCCTCCAGTAAACAAGGGGAAAAGGAAGAGTGGAGCTGGACAAATCTAGGAGCTTAATATAACTGTATGTATAACTTTCCCAAGCAAACTGTTGCTGAAATAATAGGAGGTCCGAGACCAGTGGTTTGCAGCAACACAGGCAGACTTAATGGGTCAGCGGTAACACCTGCCCAGGTGAATGAGCTCAGGCCATAAAGGAACAACTTGGGGACTTGTGCACTTGGACCAAAGCACAGGTGCAGCAGCACAGGTCTGGCCAGAGGTGAACTTGCTCATTAGCCTTCTCATACCACTACCGTCCACACAGCTCTGCTGTCAGCTTCAAGCTACAAACTGCAAGGCTCTGTGCCTCACGAGTGCATCCTACTGGTTGTGCAAACTTCACCTGAGACAACATCTAGACCAAGAAGAGATCAAAGCCAACTCCCAGTAAGGGCAGACAGTATAAGACTCCTAAGGACTGGCACTTGCCAACCTAGTTCTGCCTGTCATTTCACAGTATATGGTGACACTCCAGTTCAACCTCCAGCAGTACCTGCAGTAAACCACCTGGCAACAGGCAGTATTGCCTGCATAAACAGGCACAGCTGAGGAATGTTTGCATACAAAGTATATAACAAGCAGCAGTCCTAGGACTGCACTCATAACTTTGCCCCACCGATACTGTCCTGTTTAGAAAACTGGCAAAGGTCGTTCCCCTTCATTAGCTATAATTCAGCCTTCTCAAACCAACAGAAGACTACTAGCACGGTAGGTGTCATTGATATATTTCACTGCAGTTAGTGGTTGAACATCAAAGAACAAGTGTTAACATGTCAGTGAACACTAGAGAAGATTCCATCCCCAGCAGAGCTGACAGAAACGTAGCACTTGAACAGCTTTCAAATTTCATAGTGTATCACCGCTGGTGGCTCTTTGTTGGGGTCTCCTCCTCTCTCCAGATACAGATCATTGAAGGGATATTGCTTCGGTCCCTGCAAGGAGAGACAAAGAGTGGCAAATTCACCACATTCACCAGGCAAATTAAGGGTAAGGGGAAAATGTCTCATCCCATCCCACTCCCACCCAAATCAAGGCTTGTTATTTATACCTTAAATTCCTATTTCTTAAGTGCTTCACCGAGTATGAGGAAAGTAAATTCAGAAATAGGAGGTTCCTTGCATAAACCCATGTTCTTTAACAGAAACATCAAAGCAGTCTTGTTTTAATCTTAATCATGGTTTATCTCACTGCATGAGGATAATAAAATGCAAAAGCTGTTTGTGTATTCAGACACATTCTTCAGGAGTACATTCTCCAAATGATACAGATCATGAGATGCAACGAAAAACACAGGGCAAGAGAAGAGTTAAAACATCTCACTTGAGCAGATGCACACATAGGGAAGTAGAGTACCTAGACCAAGGATGGGATACTGTAAGAAACATAGCTTAAAATTAGTTCCCTGTGACCAGGGACTGCTCACTATGAAGTAGATAGAATCTGAACTGAGCCAAGCCAGTCAAGAGAAAAACTCAGGCTAGATGAGGCCACAGGACATCCCCTGGCCCATCCACTGCCAGCAGCAGAATTTGCACTCACACCCATCACTCAGCTTCAGCAAAACTTGTGAGCATTAATAACAAGAAACATAGCTACTTTTCCTCCCTTTACTTAGGTTTCACTCACCACAGGCCTGTAAGATGGGTAGATAGCTCCAAGACCAAACATGATCAGCATAATGCTCAAAAAGACAAGTAAGTGTTTGCCCATGGTGTGCCAGGGAACAACAGTGGGAGATGTATCAACCCGGTTCCGAATGTACATGTCAAAGTCCCAGTGCATCTAAAGAACAAAGGAAAACCATTGCACATTTACCAACAGTGATCAAACTGCTTTTCTCAAGGGAAGCAGCACACTACAGCATTCACAAAACTGCCAGAAGCTGTTTCACCTCCATCTCGAAAGTGGAGATAAAGCCACAGAGAAGGTACGTGGTTTACATACAGTCACAACAAATTGTTCCTTACAGTAAAACTCAAGACTCAAAATTTCATCCTATGCTTATACCAGGCAACATGCTTAATTACAGGACAGCAGCAATTTTTATTTCTATACATAATCATTTCACTTTAACTTTGCACCATTGGAAAGGCATGGTATAAACTGGAATCCTCATTAATGGAAGCTCAGTCACGTACCCAAACAAAAGTAGTGTTATTTCAAACAAAGAAGCAACTACCTGACACTTGGAAGCTGGTTCCTCCAAACAGGTAAAGGACCTGCTGCTGTTAGTCCAGGACAAGAGCAGGGCTGGTAGCAAGCTAGTGCCCTTCCTGATGGAAGCAGAAGGGCATTTAAGCTTCTGCTGTGAAGTATACATAGGAAAGTCCCAAGCATGTTCTGCCTATAGTCTTCTTTCACATTAATAAAAGCAGAGAATTTGCAGCTCAAGTACTGCCTCCAGATTCCCAGCTCTAGCTCCCCCAGAGCCATTTGCTATGCCATTTGTTCTAGCTCCCCCATAGCCAGTCTGAGCAGAAATCAAGGCTGCCTAAACAGAGGCATCTGCTGACACCTGGAATGCACCAGTATGTTCCTCTTGGTCCCCCACTGCCAACGTCACGTGCAAGGGCTTGCACACAACCCTTACTGTAGCAACCACTACAACAACACAGAATCCACATGGGCTTTTTTCATGTGCTTTTATAGTCATTACAACATGCACTTTGCTGTGGTACACGTTGAAATGTTCTGACATGTTTTTACTACGATGCATTACATACACATACTTAGATAAACTCTTGCTTTTAGTAAAGACATCCCAAGTCAATTACCAAGCTCGGTAACTGCAGTCAGATTGCAGTCTTCACAGAAAGACCATGCACTAAGTGAAGAGTTACTCCTGAAAGGAATTTGAGGAGCTTAAATTCTGAAAGTTAATGTAGGTGCTCTATTCACATCTGTCTCAAGGACATGTTGCAAACTTCATTTCGAGAGAACATCCTTATTTGTAGTCTACCTCAAAAAAGCCCTGAAGTAATAAAGCAACAGTAGCTACTTCCACTTCTCTAAAAGAACTTTATTCAAATGGTGGCTTCTTTGCTAAACAATTCTAAACCAAGCTCTCATACTGAATCAGATCAGGCAAATAAAATTACTCCTACAGGGAAAGTTACATTCGTAAAGTCTCCCTCCTCATATGTAGTAAGTTAACTGTCTTCAGCACTTTCACAACATTTACCCAGATGGCCATAGCCTAACCTTCCCTTGAACTGGCTGTCCCTGCTTACACAGGAAACACACACCTGCACTGGTGATGCAATTACACAAGGGATTCAACAGAAAGCGCTAACAAGATGTGTATGTTAGAATTTAGTAGCAACAGCATTGGTGAGCAACTTGAGAAGCGATATTCCTACCGGCTCTCCCCAGTTATGCCTCATGTCCGGCTGGTCCCACTGGTACCAGGGGTCTCTCTCGTACTGAGACTTTTTAGGGAGCATGGGATAGTCACCATACCTATGATAAACAAACAAAACACCAAACATAAAGAACTAATTTATATACATTTTGTAGGATATGCTATAAGACAGGCCTACAGAAAGGGAAGAGTTACACATTACTTTGTTTTTATAGCCTTTATGCATATACATTTTTGAAATACATTAAAGTAACTACCACAACAATAATTACCTTGAGTCACCATAACAAATAGCATTCCCCAAACTAGCCTTTTTGGGCTATACTAAATGAAAAAACCCACAAGCTTAACTGAAACCCTAGTTATCCTGGTACACGTCAAAGTATTCCCCAACATTTAAACATCTCCTGAAACCTTTATTCTAGAGATGGCTTTCAGTTCATCCCACTTAGCCTTGCACTACAATCGCATGTGAAGTCTCTCATATTTCTCTCATGAAGTCTCTCGTGTTTTATTTACACAGGCCTCCAACTCATTCCATTCGTTCCTATTTTAAACCATTAATGTGTCTGCAGAGCTCTAAGCTCACAGAACAGCATGGCGAGGCATTCACCACGGGCTACCAGCCTGGAGCACCTCCCCATAAAGCCGGGAGCTGTCGGCCCCGGCCCACTCCCGGCTACGAAGCTACGGCACCACCCAGCTCACCCGAAGCCGTCGTCAGGGTAGGGCTGATAGTCCTCCACCCGCATATTGTACTTCTTCGCAGCGGCTGCCCGCTCCTCCGGAGTCCGCGGATACGGCCCGGGCATTATGTCCTTGGACATCTCCGAGGCTGCGGGAGAGCAACGCGGCGGGGTGAGCGTGGGCCCCGCCGGCACCCGCAGCCAGGCCGGGGAGGTCGCGCCGCCCTCTCGCCCCGACCCCGCAGCCACCGGCACGCCGCCCCAGACACCCTCGCCCCACCGCCGGCCGAGAACCCTCGCTCCAGCCTCCGCTCACCCGCCCGCGCCCCCGGAGGCGCCGCCAAGGCGGCCCGGGCCGCCCTGAGCCTAGCGGCCGCCCGGCACCACAAAACACTGCGGAGTGCGCCCGCCGCCATCACTCCCACGGCGCAGGCGCGGCTGCGGCGGCCGGAGGAACTGCGGGAAGGGGCGGGGCCAGCGCTGAGGGGTGGGACTGGAGAGGGGCGGGGCCAGTGAGGGGCGGGGCTGCCCCGGCGCTGCCTGTGCTGCTTGTGCTGCCGGTACCGGCCTCCGCCCGCGGCATTAATTAATCGGCCAATGTAATTGTAATACTGATATAAGGCTAATGGACGGAAAGGGCATCGGTGCGATATTTTGCTTTGTCTGTCATCGTCTGAAGCGGGGTAATGGGAATTTATGGCAGGGACTGCCTGCCAGGCGCAGGAAGCCTCCTGCGGAGCGGCCGGATCGATGTTCAATCGGATCGATGCCGTGACCGACGGCGTTATGCAAATCGCCTTCTTTGTATCAGTATCAATATTATTAAAGTTAATACCCACATGTAATCATCTTATTTCCATGGAGCCAGAGGAAGGCAGACAGCTGAAATGGCATGTTAATTTAGTGATGTGATTCTTCAAATGTAAGCAATGTATTATTGTAAATAAAATCAATATGAGCATTAAAGGATTTTGCAGTTTACTTCATTATGTAAACTCTGTGGTAGTTGAACTCATTTTCCTTCAGTTATTCACATCAGCCATAACGGGTAATGTCTCTATAACGATTTACATTATAAACCTTTGCAGCTCAAAAACTATCAGAGACAATTTGTCATTAAAGCCATTCCTTCTAATAACAGCATTAATTGTAAACCTACTAATTGAATGAAGATAGTGATGGACCACAAAAATATATCTGAGATACAGCATGCCTGAGGTGGGGGCTTTGTCACAGACTAGAACAGGATACTTTCACTTATCCCAAGGAAAGGCCTAGTGATGTCATTTTAGGAATGGTGTCTTAATTCAGTCACCTGCCTTACAAAGGAAATACAGTGAAATTGCTCTGTTCGTTATCTAATAAAGTTATTAACTCAGAGCCCAACCTTCCAGTGCAGTTGTTCCAGCTGTTTTCCATGGAGCAGCATTTGGTAACTGTCCCACCTCTGCAGAACACAGCGCTCTGTGGGGACAGCACTGGATGTGGGGATCTCCGGTTCCCGTAGACCTGGGCTCAGCCGTCTCTCCAGGCTTGGATTGTGGTCAGCTGCTTCTTACATCAGCTCTTCACCGCTGGGTATTAATTTTCTAAATAAAAGGGGCCCGAGAGCGAGGCTTCATACACGATCCTTTCTGTTTTCTACAGTGGGTCTTCTCTCGCCTGTGCTCCCAGCTCCCAGGAATGTGCAATAACAGGAAAAGGCCAGGAAGTGGAGAGGAGCACAGCCCCTCCAGCCTCCGTCCACGCGGGGGCGCTGCCGCCCCCACGGCCGCTCCCTCCCGTGCTCTCTATGGTGACGCTCTGCCTCCGCCTTCGCCCTCCGCTTCCGGTGTTGCCATGGGCGCGCAACTTCCGCTTCCGGCTTCCTTGGTCCGGGTTCTCCGGCGGAGGCGGCGATGGCGGCGGCCTCGTCCTCCTCCTCCTCCTCCTCCTCTTCTTCATCATCTTCTTCTTCTTCCTCCTCCTCCTCGTCCTCCTCCTGTTCCTCTTCGGCTGCGACCGCGGGCTGCCAGGAGGGCCCGACGGTCGCGGCAGGGCCCGGCTGGAGCGACTCCCAGTTCCGCCACTACTCCTTCGAAACGCGGCCCATCCCGCGGCTCAGCCACAGCGACCCCCGCGCCGAGGAGCTCATCGAGAACGAGGTGAGGAGGGTCCCGGGCGCATTCACCTCTTCATCCCGGCCCTGTCCCTCCGCGCGGGCTTAGTTGTTGCCGCTGTTCCGTTCCTCTTTACTGTAGTGGACATTCTTCTTCGGTGCTAGAGCATTCAGTTGTGAAATTTGTAGGAAACGTTTGCTTTAAGCCGTGTATTGTTGGGATGGAGGTCGTGGGAACGTTGTGTAAAACCATGGGCACGTGTTGGTTGTTTTCTAAGTGCGATCCAGCCCAGGAGAGAAGGTTCCTTTGCAGTGGTGGCTCTTGTATTGGTCCAGTACCAGCTCAGTCTCGTTTGTCAAGTTGGGTGGTTGGGTTTTTTTAAGGAAAGTCCGCAAGAAGGGAAGTTGTGTATACACAGCTTGGGAACACGATACTGCCGTCCTTGGTTAGGTTGCTTACAATGGATCGATGAGGAGATAGGTGCTGTCCTTTGTCTTCCTTTTGTAATGGTTCTTTTTTTGCTGTGGAAGAGATGGTCAGTTTTTTGATGGCAGATGGTTATTTGCAATCCACTGAGAAAAGAGAGATGTGCTCTTTCTGGATTTAGAGGTATCTTTTTGCTGGCGTTTATTTCTTCACAGTTGAGGCTGGAAGTGACCAACCAGAATCTACTGTGTCTCCTGGCTACGTGGCAGGACCAAGCAGACCTAGAAGTGTTGCCAACTAGTGTTTGTCTAACCTCAGTGTTAGAGATTAGCTAAGCAGATAGTGGAATCTGTCCCACTGCTACCAGGAGCTTGCTGTAACCCCAGGCCACCACTTTCTTAAAACTTCCTATCATGTCTTGCTTGTTTTTCTCTGCAGAATAAGGTATCTGATTCCTCCAAATGACTTTTCCAATTCCCCATTTTGAAAGGGAGTTTGTGGGGGTGCAGTAACGAATGTGATCATTCTCAAGTTCAAGAGATGCTTGAATCAATAAACTTCCTGTTTCTCTCCAGGAGCCGGTGGTGCTGACAGATACGAATCTGGTTTATCCTGCTCTGAAATGGGATCTGGACTACCTCCAGGAAAACATTGGCAATGGGGACTTCTCAGTGTATAGTGCCAGCACACACAAGTTTTTGTACTACGATGAGAAGAAAATGGCCAATTTTAAGAACTTCAAACCCAAATCAAGCAGGGAAGAGATGAAGTTTGCTGAGTTTGTGGACAGACTCAAAGAAATACAACAAAAAGGGAGTTCTGAGAGGTAAGTGATACGTCAAGTGTGGAGGTTTCTCTGTTTCTGCAGGTCTAAGTAGGGAGTAAGTTTCTCTTCAGTGAGTGTCGATGATTAAAGCCTCGTGAGCTTTTTAAACTTCTTGTTTGTTTTTAATAGCCCTGCTTTTCCTGCAGGGCTGCTAGTTGACAGCAGCCTTGTTACCTGATTAAAAAAGCCTTACCAAACAAACTGTTTAGCTGGCTGCAGAAATTTATTCATTTTTTCCTTCTCTGTCTGAGGCAGAGCTTGGATAGAGAAAGTATTACGCTTCCCTTTCTTTGGGCAGACTGTGGTATTGGTAGAGAAGCTTAGTTATCTGATGAAAAGGTACAGGCTATGGCACTCAGCCTTTCCCACAGAATCCCAAGGCAGCTGGAGCTAACCCTCTTTCGGAAATACGGGTTGTGTACCTGCTGTGTATTGGTGGTGATGGCCTGTGCCACTAACAGAGCTGTAAGTTCCCAAGAGGAGCTTCATGTGGACACAGAATGCAACTGTCAGCAACTGTAATTAAACCGTTCGTTAATTTATTCTGTCACCAGCCCTGTAAAAGGACTTATGGATGCTTGTGTCTTAATTGGAAGCAACACTCTGCCCGTGCCCACTTGTTGTCTGTGCCTTTCTCTTCTTTCTCAGCTTTGGATGTGCTTTTTTCAAGAGAGAAGACAGTCCTTGTGTTTAAAAATGTATTTTTCTTCCATTATTGCAGACAGCAGTCTTCAGTAGTATGATTGTTGGTAGAGATGATTGATTCCTCTCATCCTCTATGTCTAAGTGTGAACATGGCTTTAAAGTAACTTGATACTTAAATGTGCAGGCTTTCCTGAGCCCTTTTTTCCCCTCATGTACTTCTAGAGAAGGTAACTGATATTGCAGATGGGTTAGAGGAATGGCATTTATCTAGGAATTAGACATGAACGTATTTGATAGTTGATGATGGCCATTCTGTTTGGAGTTTCCTCTTCCTGCACTGCAAGAGGGTTGTTCTTGCCTAAAATAATTTTTCCCTTGTGATTGTTCAAGAAGAACTGAGTTCTGTTCTCTTTTGTACCAGTAAATCTTTCAGCAAAGTTTGGGGACTTTTGGAAACTGTTTCCTTCCACAGGTGTTTATGGTGTGTAGTGATTGAACAGAATCTCTAGGAAGTACATCTCTGTTTTGAAATCTTTCTGAAGAGAGAGGTATGTCTATGTTCATGACAAAGCTTAATATTTGACTTCTGCTTGTCTCTTGGAAAATACAGACTGTATCTGCAGCAAACCCTGAATGACACAGTTGGAAGGAAGATTGTTGTGGATTTCCTTGGCTTCAACTGGAACTGGATTAACAAGCAGCAAGGGAAACGTGGCTGGGGTCAACTGACTTCTAACTTGCTTCTTATTGGCATGGAAGGTAAATAGCTTCCGCGAACTGGAGGAGAAGGGAAGAAGATTGGGTCAGCAGTTCTGTATTTCAGTTCCAGAAGGTCTTTCAAATTGATTTTCCACTAGTTTCTGAGTGTTCCTTCAGAGGAAGTAGTTTAAAGCTTTGTGTTGGGAGGGGACTGTTGTCACAACTTAACTTGGCTTATAAAGAGCAAATAACATAAGGAATAGTCTGTATTTTACCAGGGATGTACTGGGAATGCCTGAATATAATGTGCTCATGGAAAGGCTCTGTGTGATGCTGGTAGGACTCTGTTTCCAGTAACTACCAATCATATTCTGGGACCTGTTTACTGTTTGCATGCTTCAGATGCTGTAGATTTAAAAAGCTCAGAGTCTGCAGATTCAAAATGCAAAAGGGTTTGCAAGGTGAGGAGTATTAATCCTCTGGGCTTTTCTTAGTATGTCCAGTGTCTGCCCAAGAGGAAATTGCATTATTTTGTAAAGCGTTTTTTCTTATTTGAACTGATACACGGTGAGGAGGAATTCTCTTTTGATTAAGAGCTGATGCTCTTCTTGGAAGGTTGGATGTCACTGGGGAACTTGAAGATGGGTAAATTCTGAAAATATCTGGACAGAATAGAATTCCAAATCTCTGTGGAGCCTGACTTACAGCAGGTGCCTTTAGAAGACAAGAGGTACCACTGGACTGTTGACAAAGAAAATATTCTTGTAGAAAGTAATCTCAATAACTAGGCAAGGAATGTACATAGTTTTGTGAAGTGGGATGGACTATAATCAGTGTGGCCAATATATCCAGCCATGATTGTTCAATTACACAACTTGGATGTTTTTTCCCCTTTGCAACAAGTCCTACTCAACCTACAGTAGTTTGCCACTTGTTTTGCTAGCTGAGAGAAGAGACCTTAATATAAAAGCACTGCACCAATGCTTCCTAAGAGACCATAATATAATCACTAAAATCATATTAACAGGTTATGCACAAGAACCAAGGAATTGTCTTGAACCAATGTGTGCTAAAAAAAGGAATGTCTTTACAGGAGCATGTGATTGTACGATCTATTTAATGAAGTTATGGGGTTAACTCTTATCTTAATTCTTGCAAGCCAAGAGGGTAATATCTGAATTGGCAAACAGCCTGAAACACAGTTGTGAGGGGTACAAAATGCCCCACTGTATTTAAAGATTTGACTAAATGTAAGATCTAGTGGCAACAGTCAAGCACTGTTAATCAGGCTTGAGCAGGTGCTATTGCGAACTCCAGCAACAGAGATTGTTTACTTGTTTTCTTGCAAAACTTCTAGGACTTTTTTTCAAATCAGACTGTTAAACTCCTTTTCTCTAGACTAATAATTTTTGAAAGTCCGTTCCACAACTTGTCATTTAAACAAAGTGTTTTATGAAAAAGCTTCCCGTCAACATTCACCATCTGCTGTTCATTGAAACAAGCTGGAAATCCTAATCCTGTAGAGCATAAGTTGCTGAATATGGATTTAAAATGGAAATTAAGTGGAGTAGCAACTGCTTAATAAAGGCTGACTGATAGAGTGATCAGTTTGTAACATTCCTGTAGTCATTTTCCTTGTTGAATTTCTGAATATGTGGGAGTGTATTTTCTGTCTTTAGCAAGGAATATAGCTTGCTTCTCTCTTTCATACCTGTACATGAGAGTGTCTTGATTATCTTTTCTCTCTGTGTAGGTAATGTGACACCAGCTCATTATGATGAGCAACAGAACTTCTTTGCTCAGATTAAGGGTTACAAGAGGTGTATCCTGTTTCCTCCTGATCAGTTTGAATGTCTCTACCCTTATCCTGTGCACCATCCGTGCGACAGACAGAGCCAGGTGAGAGTAGCAGATCTGTTCTCTGCTCCATACCAAAGAAGGGCATTTGTAAAGATGCTAGGTGGGAGGCAGCAGCACTGGAGTTAAAGCTGTGTATCGTTGGCTGAGCTTTTGCAAAACCTCTGTTCAGATCTGTTAATGCATTGAGAATAGATGGAAGGAACAGTGTTTTCCTGTTTGTGTCTGGTCCCAACTTGGAAGTGCTAGGGCCATAAATATCTTCGTAGTGATAGCACACTGGGCTGCAGTTGCTGCCTTCTCTGTTCTGTTTCATTGATCACTTGATCAAACACAGATTTGCTGATAGACAAATTGCAGGATTCCTATCTAAGTAGTACTTTGAGGGTACTGCAGGACCTCGCAATGAAGTTAAGATAGAAATGGGAGTGTAAAAGCCATGTAGGGAAAAACAGGATGATTTGACACTGAGAGCCAATAATGAGGACTCTCATTGCAGGAAGTTCTTTTGATTTTCTTAATGTTTTCTTCTATTAGGTGGACTTTGACAATCCTGACTACGAGAAGTTTCCAAACTTCAGGAATGTGGTTGGCTATGAGACAGTGGTGGGTCCGGGGGATGTGCTGTACATACCTATGTACTGGTAAGAAGGATGGCAGGACTGCACAGTGATCAAAAACAGAGATTTAAATGGTTTTCTACATAAAGTGCTAGGTTGGCTCTTAAGAATATTTTGGGTTGACTTTTCCAGCAACTTTGATATTTTCTATAATATCTTGGGCCAATCTGCTTCTAATTCCTGTCTTTTGGATGGGAATAGTAATTCTCCCTGACACCACATTAATGTACATATACCCCACTAACGTGTGTGCGAAAAGGATCTATATTTAAATAAGGAGAGCTTTCCAAAAGTTCTGAGGTCTTGATGAGGGAGGCATAGGGCAAGGCTTGTCTAGTGCTGTCTGAACTCATCATCCAAGGTATTTCACTACAAGCTACAGCAATAGCTTATTTTCTTTCTTTTGTGTGATTTCCATGCAGGTGGCACCACATTGAGTCTCTCCTGAATGGGGGGATTACCATCACTGTGAACTTTTGGTACAAGGTCAGTATAAGCACCTTCCTGTGCAGCTTGGATAGCTCCATCCCAGAGGATTTTTTCTGGTAGAGATGCATTGGGATACATTGTCAATATGAGAACTTCATGGCATCAAGTTCTTTGCTTTAAAGCTGAAATCTACTTTTTCCTTTTTGAGTTATGTGTGTGAAGAACTGGGTGACTGGGAGAAGGTGGAATAAGCTGCCAATTCAGGAAGGATGCAAATGAGCTCTCTGATATTTCAGGGTGCCCCAACCCCAAAGAGAATTGAGTATCCGTTAAAGGCTCACCAGAAAGTGGCAATAATGAGGAACATTGAGAAGATGCTGGGAGAAGCCTTAGGAAATCCACAAGAGGTATGAAAAATAACGGTGGAGTTACTGCTGTTGAAATCCTTAAGGCTTAATGCAAAACTTGAGATGACAGCTACTTGGCTCTGCAGGTGCAGTAAGGGTAGGAAAAAGCAGGATTGCTATTTTGCTGTGAATGGTTCTTCCTGCAGTCTTCAGAATGTCCTTCGCTTACAAAAATCTTGCAAGATCTTAAAATTATGGTTCTGGAAAGGACCTCTACAAACAATGAAGTAGTTGTTCTTTTATGTGAGGAAAGGTGTACTTTGGCTTTGGTTACTGCCAGGAAAGCATTACTCCCAAACACTCCTTAGCCTTCTGTGCAGCAACGATATCCATTATTTGCCAAAAAAACCCACCCCTGTTTTACCTGTTAAATTCAAGTCTCTTAAATAACAGGAATCTGCTCTATAAAGTCATGTACTTGCTCTATAGTACATGTCTTGCTCATCTCTGAATTCTTTGCAATCTTAACCAGCTAGTATATAAAAAAACCCCCAGACTGAGGTACTAAGAGTATGCCTTTGGAGATCTGCTGATCTGAAAGTGGAAATGTGGGTGGTGGATAGAAATGTTTTCATGGTCTGTAACCCTTACCACTGTGCAGAAACTCCTCTTTAGCCTCTCCCCTGAGATTATTTTACTGCCATAGCATGCTGAACTTCTGTCCATCATCAGGCAGTGCTGAGACATGGGAGTGATCTTGACTGAAATAAACTGTAGCAAAATCATCACTCTTTCTGAGTGACCCCAAGGACCAGAGAGGATTTGATGAGCAGGAATGTTCCTTCTCTGCCCTGTAAAAAGCAACCTCTGATGACTCCTGACTCCCTTTAATAAAACCTACTGAGAAATCACAAATGTAGGGTGGGAAGTGAAAATGTTTCCAGCATGTTTCGACCCTGGATGGAATGTTTGGTGTCACCTGAAGTTAATTGTTGACAGAGGACCCTGCAATTTTGGTAGGGTATTTTACGAGTGTGTTCAGGGGTGCTCCAGTGTTTTACCTAAAAAATACATTGAAAGTGATTTGGTGTACCTTGGGCTCTGTGATGGGAGGGAGCAGGCTAACGCCCTGTTTTTGCTTTGGACAGGTGGGTCCCTTGTTGAATATGATGATTAAGGGACGTTATGACTAACGCCTGGCTGCCCCGTGGCGGATGTCGGAGCTGCTTTGTTCACAAGCAACGGAAGATACTGAGCGCTAGTATTGCACGCAGCACTTAACAGACTGATGGGTTTCCCGGCCTGTCCCGCCCCACTACAACAAAGGGGGCTACTGGAACTGCAAAACCATTAGTACCCTATTCATCCTCCACTCTCATCTAACTGAACCTGCCAAGAAGGAGTCTGCACTTATTGGAAGCTGGATTCATGCTCACTAAATTGTTTATTTTCCTCCCTCTGCCCTGTTTATCACCACAAGGAGCATGGCTTCTGGCACTTGGATGTGTTACTTCAGGATTTTCAGGCATATGAAGAAGAGCTTGGAGGATAATCAGGAGCTATATTGTTTCCCTAGTCTTACGGGGTTTGGACCTCCTGGCTGGGTTTGTGTGTTGGTGCCTGCAGTGGATATAAGGTGGGAAGTGATAGGTTTCACCGTCCTCTGTTGTTAGAGGACCTGTCTGTGCTCAACTCTGGCACCTTTTTGCATTAATGGAAACGAACATGTGAGATGGCCTGTGTGTTGAGCAACTGGACAAATGATTCAGTTACTCCAACCCAAGACATCTATGCTTTGGACATAGTACAGGGTAGAGATCAGAATGAATTTATCTAGTCTGTGAGCACCAAATCCTATGCTCTCCAAATAACATCTGTCTTGTATGAGGCTAGATAAATCTCCTTTTTGACAGCTTTTTCTGGGGAGTGAAGGCTTCTCTCCTGCTCTTCTGAAGCTGCAGTGTGGTTGAAAGGGGATGTTGCATTATGAAGGGAGATGCATAAATGCTAGGGCACTCTCCAAGTCTTGAATGATTAAGCCACATTTTTAAATTAAACTCCTGAGGGGTGCAGAGCTTGACTGTCAAAACACAGTGTCAGGTACAGAGGCTCACTTCCCACCAGGGGTGCTGGCTCCTCAGACTAACACAGGAAAGTGACCTTTTTAGTGAAACTGCAAGAACTCAAGTGTGTGTGGCTGCGCACAGGTGCGCATGTTTGTGTGATTTTTGTGTGGCTCCTGTCCATCAGTTAAATCCATGCCAGTGTGGCTCCCTTCCTTGTACAGTCATGTGAAAGAGTTCAGGGCTTTTTGTTTAAATGTGATTAAGTTTATCTTGATCCTTTTTGTGTTCTGGGACTTGGCGTGGCAGACTGGGAAGTGACAAGACCAGAGCACAGGAACCAGATAAGCTCTGTTTGAGTCTTCAGTAATCACCCTGAAAAATAATTTTGCTTTCCTCCTCCTGTTCTTCCATGCAGAAGCCTTAGGCTCATATGGAAGCTGGCTTTTTATTCGCTGAGGTGTGCTTCACTGCTGTCCCTGGTTTGGGGGGTGGTGCAAAGCTCTTGTATATTTTATGCTAATGGTTCTAATGGGTCCCAAGAGCTAGAGGTGGGAGAAGCTGTTTCATAGCCCATGTAGCTCATCCCAGAAAGTGGAGAATTTGTTCTGTTGAGACTTCCCACTGTTTTCCCTGATGTTCTGGGCTTGTACTGATGGGGGATTCTGGTAAAAGTGTTGAGAACATGCTACTTGAGAAGTGCTCCATCCTTGGCCTCAGGTCCCGTCTTTTGCTGGGACAGTTCGTGCACCGCTTGCAGTGGGCTTGTCTTTCACAGAGGTGAAAGGCTTCCCAAACAAGAGGTCCCAGAGCAAGTTTTCTGGCTGCTTTACTGGTCAGAATAAATGAAGTGTAATTGGCAGCTACAGGGTCCTTGTTCAAGAAATATGTCTGTGCCACTGAATAGTTTGACTGCCATGTTGCAGACTTCGCAGAGCTGTGGTTAGATCCAGACAAAAGTCACTCAGCTGGATGCTTATCAGTGCTCAACCTTCGGCAACTGGGAAAGAAGGTTAAGCTCCTGACTAGCTAAAAGCAAGGCCTTCCCAGAAATCTTGGACACATGCCCTTTGTTGAAAGATGCTCAATTAAATCCCATTTCTGTGCTATTTATTCAGCACATGGTAGTCCTCAGTACTGCTTGTTAGACACCAACTCTTTGAAGCTCAGGGTGGGAGTTCATATCCCGTGTGGAGAGAGAATGGTACTTACAGAACTTTTAGGATCCTTTTTTTTTCTTTTATTTGCCAAAGGTCTAACTTTTAAAGTGTCTGAACAGGTTTTGCTGCACTTGACTTTGTGAAAGCTCATTTACAATGCACTGATGGACTGACCCCCCCACCCCCTCCCTTTTCACCTTGTGCTTTCAATGCCCCTTGCCATGGTATTGGGAAGCTGTGTGTTCTCTGCTAGGGGTGTGTGTGCAGGGGGTGGGGTGTGACAAACACATGGTACCTTCTGAAGTGTAGTTCTTAAATACAACCAATGTTGAACAACAGAATGGTGTGGCTTTTATTTTGTGAGTGGCTGTACAGGAGAGCTGTATAAGGACATGTGTGTATAAAGCTACCTTTCAGTCTTTCTAAAACTCCACTTGTGTTCTTCATGGGTGAAAGCTGCTGCTCTCCAGAACTGCCTTCAAAACAGCAATACCAATTGCATTATTGTGTGTCTTCACAACTTTCTCCATACTACTTCTGTAAGTGTGAAAGGAAAGTTGGGAATAAGATGGTGTCTTTGAACCTTGTCAACAAGAAGTGTTGGTGGGAAGGGAAAAATTCCCCTCCCGGCTGACCTGAATGGTGTCACCATACTCTGGTCACTGACTGGGTGACAACACAAACTACATAATCAGCTCTAATGAACTCTATAAATTGTCAAGAAGATCTTGGGGGGAAGCTTCCTCTGTGTACCTGTGCCTTAGGCAGTGGAGTCCTCTCTGCCTAATGGACATAGGTTATTTTATGGTAATATTAACTGTACAGCAATCTTGGAATCTAACTGGTGAAATGTTGACTAAATCTGAACAAATGTCTAATGTAGTAAAATGGGGAAGAGTTGACTGGTAGGTGAGGGATGTTGGGGTGGTGGAAGAGAGAGAGACAGATGTCTCAGCCTGGGCTACCCCGAATGGCATTCTCTCCTCACGCCCTTGGAGGGCAGGGTGAATGTGAAGGCAGTAGGAAAGACAAGTGCAGAAAGTGTTCACCCTTCCCAGCTCTGCCTGCTGAGATCATCATCTCTGAACACACTTGCTTCTGTTCCACTGAACGGTGTGGTGTGCTGTGTCTGATCCCGCAGTCTTTCTGTTCTGCATTTACCTCTTGGCTAACATGTATGGCTGGCATCACAAAGCTCAGAAATATTTCAGGTTGTGCAGAGAAGCACAGGGAACTGAGGGATGAGAACTGTGTCATTTGAAAACTCGGTCAGATTCCAAGATTTTTCACTTGTACTTTTAGTCTTTTTCTTGTTTTCTTTTATTAACTTAGGTCCCTTAATACCTTTCTTCTCTGGTTTTTTCCCCCCATTTCCCTGTTCCTTAAAAAGTGGGATTTTTCTAAGGATAAGCCTTAATCCTTGTAACTCATGGCTGCAGGATCTTTCCTGTGGAAAGAGAAGCACATGTGTTTTTGGACTGATGACTGGTTCACCCCCTTGTTTATCAGGGTCATGCTCAGCTTAGGAAAATTTGGAGTGATAAATCAGGTCCAAGGTGAAGCCAAGAGGTGAGGATCAGGCCAGGGTTGAGGAGGTGCGAGAGCTGCAGTGCTGGGGCAGCCTAACTCAGCTGGGGGGAAAGGGGACTCCCTGGGCGGCAAAGCAGCTCTTGAGAGAGACGGGAGCAGGCCTGGGCCGAGACTTCTTTTGTTTGCAACAGTTCTTGCCAATAGCCAAGCTGAGCTTGAACGCAGCCAGCGGTGCTTCAAAGCTCCAGAATGGGGGTAATGCACTCAGGGTCTCAGCAATCTCCTGGCAGGCCTCTGTTGATGCATGGTCCCAGCCCTGGAAGCAGAGCAGCAACTGCAGCAGAGGTACTGCCTTTGCAGGTGTGCTTTTACAGAGGGATGCTTAGAGAAATGCATTTCTGCTATGTGTGTGTGAGGAGCTTCCTTGCACTCTTGCTCATGGTCTTCATCTTCTGTTCCTGTTTTGGAACAGAAAGCACCTCTCCCTTCAGTGTCCTTGGAAGTCCTGAAGCCACCATCTTCCCTGGGCACTTCTCTGCATCGGAGCTGCCTAGAAGGAAAGGGAAAGACACTGTTACTGTGACAAACACATGCAAAGTAAGTTCTAATTACTGCCTGGCAAAGTCAAATATTTGTTGCAAGCAGAGGACTAATTGTGGGGGGAGGGAGCGGAAGTCGAGGCTCTTGGAGTGTAAGTGGAACAGATGCCCGGACGCCTTGGGGAAACGCAGCTTTCCTCTACAAATCAGAGCTTTAAATTACAAGGCTTTTACCAACGAGAACAGTTGTGGGAAGTCGTCTGCTCTCATTTGCGTAATGGCTTCTGTCACTGGTGATTAGACACAGGATGAAGGAAAAGAAATTTGACAATTAGGAATGAGCGATCATTAATCAGAATCTTTGTTAGAAGGAGGGAAGGGGGGGAGAATATCCCACAAACAATGGAGGCAGCCACTAGAGCCACAGTTGAAGTCCACAAGATGCATAACTGAGTGTTCCTGTTGCTCCACAGAGCCGTCTCTGCCTAGGTACAGAGCAGCAACAAGCGTTTTGGCTGGGTTGGAAAGCGTGTAGAGGAAGGCAGCAAGACAAAATCCTTCCAGTCCTGTTCAGTGATTCTCAGCTATCTGCTTAGTAAGGGAGAGAGCTTATCTGTGAGCTCCGTCCTTGCCCCATTGACACCTTGTGCTTCCATCTCAGTGCCTGGCCACAAACTGCCGGCAAAAAACAGAAACAATGTCTTAGATTTTCAGTCTCCTTTCTCCACATTTCACATGTGGGTTCTGCTGTGGAAGAGAGCAGGCAGGGGCCTTGACTGGCATGCAGAAAGCTTAGGATGGGTAATGTGAAAGCAGTTTCAGACTCTTTTCCTGATAATGTCATTTTCTACATGAGCAAGGAGGAACCTGATGGACTGCATGACAGGTAAAGAAAAGAAGGCAGTGGTGACGTCTCTGTGTCTGTCATTTGCTGGCTAAAATCATCATCCAGTCATGCACAATCCAGTATATGCATCTGTTTGGGTTTTGTGAGCTTTGATCAAGTTTTCAGTACATATGAAATCTATGTTACCTTTTTTTCCTACAGCTGTCATTCAAAGACTTGTCAGGTTAAACATTTTGGTATCGTTTGCATGAAGAGGCATTGCCTCTGATTAAATCAACAGCTGTAACTTGGGAGGGGGATGACTGACCATTTGTGGGGCATATAATGTTGGTTGGTTCATCTGAAGACTTAAGCTTACTGGATCCATTGATTTCAGTGGCAATTCCTGTCTTTGCAAGGCTGGGTCATTCACTTGAGGTGAAGGTCTCCATCAGGGTGATTATTCTTTCTGTGACTGGAAATCAAAGCAGATACTTACAAAGGAGAGCTGAAGCGATAGTGCCTCATTCTAAGCTGGCTCTGAGCTCAGACAGATGATAGCAGCATGGATTTTCAGCCTCTTCCCATGCCTAGTGTTCACCAGAGGAATTCAAAAGAAAAAACTGTGGATCTCAGGATCTAACAGGGCTTTTCATCCAGAGCTTATCATGACAGAAGTTAGGAGAATCACTGGGTACATTGCTTGGGATGGGGAGATGTGTCAAGTAGTGACTTCTATCTCCTCTTAAACACAAGAGGAGGCTGCTTCTCATTCAGAGCAACATTTTAAATGTGTGTTTACATTTGGAAGAGTGCACCTCATTCTCTTTGTAGATGGGAAGGTGAGTTGTGGTGTAGTGGGGTCGGAATTCACCTCACAAACTTGCAGCAAACCCTGAGCAATCCCAGACTTTGACATAGCAGGGCATTGCCCTTGCTGTAGGAAATTTCACTGCACTGAATGGCAGGAGCACAAGTGCGACTTTCAGAGTTTCAGCTGTGGGGTTTTTTTTCCTGAATAGTCAGGATTTGCCATTGAATGTCTTGATGGGGAGGACCTTAGGATGTGATTTAACCTCTTGGGAAGACAGAAAGGGAGGCAAGCGTATGCTGTCCTGTGTGTAGGTAATTTGTGTTACAAGATCTGCTGCATGCTCTGTGCTCCCTGAGCTGCTTAAGCACCGCTGGCCTCATGCAGTGAGCTGTGTGAGGGCTCGAGCTGAGCTGAAAGCAGCTAAAGGGATGAGGTCAAATAATTTGCTTCTATAAAAGGACAGTCCCTGTGCCCACAGAGAGGGCACATGGGGTTATAATAGCATCCAAGGGGGTAGTTTCTGTGGAAGAGATTAGTACCACAGGCGATGGGCTGATTCTGCTCCAAGTTCCCCTGCCAGGACCTCTGACATTCAGAAGCTGCTCCTAACCATCTGTTTCATTGGGTTAAAATCCTTCTGGCAGCCAGGAATTGCTGGTGCTGGTGGGTATTTGGGTCAAATGCCAGCCACTACAGGCTGTGGAGCTGGAGGTGAGGCCTTGCTTGGCATTTGAGGTAATAAGCTTCTGGTCTGTCAGCTCACGGAACAGCAGAGATTTGTAGAACTGAGGCATCACAGGGCCACGTTACTTGGGCTGTCAGGTCTGACACTGCTTTGGCAGGACAGACCTTAGTGCTCTTTGAGCTTGTGTTTGGGAGTGGTGCAGACCTGAGGAAGGAATCTCCAAGTGGAGTTGGGGGCTCTGAAGGACCCATTCATCTGCCACCGGTTCACTCTGAGCACATCCTGGGGCCTGTTGCTTCCAGTTCCTCCCCAGCACAAGGGCAATACTGTGTCTCCTGCTTTTGCTGTTTATAGCTCTCCCCATCCCATCTGTCTTTCTCCCCTTCTTCCTCCCCTTCCTTTTCCCTCCCTCTCCCTCCTCCCCCTCATTCCCTGTAAGCGATTAATCATTTTGACAGGCTCGGCGATGGCCTTTATTTCCTTGAGGCAGCCAAGAAATGTCTGTGAGCACCTTCTCTGACACCCCTCATGTTCTCTCGCCAACCAGATCAGCCACTTCGCTTGGAGTGACACCATCAGAAAAGTGGGGAGGGGAGCAGGGGGGAAACTCCAGCAGAGTCGTCTGGGAAATGGGCAATGGGGCAGCATCCAGTTGGGGTGCCATGTGGGCCCCCATTAGCTGTGATGAATATGTCACTTCACTATAGCTTCAATGTGTCATACTTTGTTCCCTCCCTCTCCCGAGGCTCCCCTTCAATTCTTGGTTTCAGTGCAAAGGCAGTTGAGAAGAAGTCAGGCTGCTCAGGAAAATATCAGTCTCCAACAGAGTGGCTGGAGGGAAAAGCTGTCAGAGGAAAAAGAAGAGCAAGCTGAGATCATAAAGGGAAAAAGAATGGGGATGATTTTGCAGATGGATATGGAAGTCTTCCTGGGAAACTCCCTTTTGTCTTGTGCAGGAAGGAAGTTGCTTCTGAGTCTCTGTCATGGTTCACTTGGACTTGTTGTCACGAGGATGTCTTCCATTCATCTGCAGCCTGGGAAGCTCTCAGGCCACAGCATCTGCTGTTGCAAATGCCCTGCCACCTAACTAGAATGAAAATGGGGTACATCAGGCTGCATGATGTTCCCAAAAGGATTATATCGTCTGCTGTAATGAAGCTTTACAGCACCCACTGTCCCCTCAGCATGGAGCCAAAGAATGCTGTACTTCTAGAGTTATTCTTTTCCCTCCTAAGCATGAAAGCCAACATGCTCCACAGTGGGAGTGAGAGGTCCAGGAATAACCATTCTGGTTAGGGGCTCTGGGGATGTCTAGAGATCCTTTGTGCAGAGCAATGGATTGTAACTAACATTCACAGAAGTGGAGGAGATAATGAAGGAGAGAAAGAAGTTGGAGGTGATGCACTAAAAGTCAGATGGGATGTGATGTAAAGATCTTGGACATGGTGGTCAAGCATCATAAGGCAGAAGACTGAATGTAGTGACCCAAGTGACCCTGTCTAGTCTCGTGTATTAAACAAAGAAATAAGCCCTGAATTGAGCCTAGAAGAGAGCAAATAGGCTCATCTCAGATGAAAGGCTCTAGAATGAGACTGCTCCAACTCTTTATTAGACCAAGGAGCATGGTGGATGAAATGAGCTGTGCTTTGAAGTCGCCACAGCTTCCCATGGGCTGAGGCAGCCACACAAGGCCAAACCCCGAAGCTCAATGCAGCTTCGCCTCTGTGAGGAGCAGTCAGGCAGCTGATAGTTCCCAACAGTCTAGGAAGCTCACACCCTCTTAGTATTTGCCATGTGAGCTTGAGTTCTTGCCCTACATGAAAGGCATGAGAGTTTTAGAAGCAGGCGGAATGGGTTCAGTGAAGGAAAAAAACACGATCTCATTGCTACACCCCCCTGTTGTTTGTTTTCTTCTTGTAAAGGTTGCCCTGATACAGCCTGAGTCCCAAGGAGGGGCAATGAACTCATCTGGAATGAACACCTTTCGGAAGGTAGGAAGTCTCAAACAAAAGAGGAGTTAACAGGACTTTCTAGCAGGCAGTCTTCCTCTGACAGACATGCTGCCCCATGTCTTGGGAGTGACCTCTGCCAAGGTCACTGCTGGGTTTCTCTCAACCAGCATTTCTCTCAAGGAAATATTGATTTTGTGCTGGTGGTGCTAATCAGTGCTGTTGAAAGAGGGTCTGTAAATGCTTGGCAGAACAGTGGTGGCCCTTCTTGGCAGCTCGGCTCACTGACCTGGCTCGTTTTCTGCAGACTTGTGCTCATGGGTCTGGGGTGAGCAACACTGGCTTTGGGCTTCCTGACTAGGGACCACTAACAGCTTTAGTGCTTCTTCTCCAGTGTGGGGTGGTTGTGTTTGCTCCCATGTGTTTGGTCAAGGATGGAAGATATCCATTAGCAGCAGAAAATGGCCTGTCCCTGGCCAGTTTACATCCAAAAAGAGGAAGTAACATTTCTTTCTTGGATATAACATAAGAAACAAACACGCCAGAGATCTTAAACATTTTATCTCACTTTTCAGAGAGAATGTGTGAAATTAGGTCCAACCAATGCACTTAATGCTGTCTATCCTAAAAGTCTGTTTTAAATCAACAGATATAGTGAAATCCAGGTTTTTAAGGGTCCCTGCCTGTTACGTGCACTCAAGACCGTGAATCACGTAGCACTGCCATGACAAAATTTATGTCTAGCCCTCTTGAGCCATGAGCAGCAAGCCAGACTCAGTGTTGTCTGCTTTGCTTTTCTCTTTACGAGGCCAAACCATGGAAAGGGGAGCCTGAGGGTAAGCAGCAGTGGGTTCTCACTGTTGGTTTCACCTGTTAAATTCAATTTTGCTTGCCCAGAAAGGTTGTGGTGTCTTCATCCTTAGAAATATTAACTTGACCGGCCAAGAACTTGAGCAACATGATCTAATTTTATTTACTTTAAGCAGGAGTTTGAACTGGATGATCTCCTGAGGCCTCTTTCAACTTAGGTTATTCTATGTTCCTATGGGTTTCCCAAGAGAACTCATCAGATGAAGTGCTGTATTTCATAACGTGGTATAGAGCCCAAATAAACCAGAATGTAAGGGAAGTATCAGGTTATTCTATTTCTCTATGTAGAATCCTTTGTGGCAGGATGTTGTAGCCTACTTTGGTCTCCAGGGTTATGCAGAGCTTCCTCTCCAAACTAGCCCCATGTCTGTCAGTAGAGCTGGTCAGCAATGCAGGCTTAGCTGGACGGTGATGGGTTGAGAGCTCTTGATCATTAGGTGGCAGATGCTTGTCTCTTCCCCACAGTGAGTGTCCACACCAGGTAGTGTAGAGGGTGGGACATCACAGGGCAAGGACTGTAGAAGCAAAGCAGCACTGCCACATCAGCACAGTGTTGAGGCTTGGCTCACTGCTGCAGCTCAGCTGGTGTTCTCTATTCCCTGCTGTGCTGAACTGGTCAAAAGAACAAGCTCGCGTGGGGATGCCAGTGTTGCTGTGTAGATCATGTTGCTTGTTCTCTCCTGGACGGCTGTGGCCTGGTTGCACCAGCACCGCTGTGGCCCTGAGACAGCTGGAGCTAAGGGGACCCCTGTCCCCAGGCAGGGGCTGACCTACTGGTCAGGGTGCTTTGTGCTATGTGAGGGGACAAGGTGACTTGCCTAGTTGCAGATGGGAAGGTGTTGCCATCTGGAGCTGTAGTCCCCCACAATGGACAAGCTGGACTATATCCAGTTAGTTGAAGGCTGAACAAGAACTTGCCTCCACTTTTGGGGGTTCAGGATCTAATTTCAGAACTGGTCTGTGCTACATGCTGTGCCATTGCCATCCCCATGGATTTTTCCAGGTTCAGCTGCTAAGCATCCTTGTAGTGGCCTGGGTCATCCCTTGTCTCCTGGAAGATCTGAGATATCCTTGGCTATTGGCAAGCACCTCCATATTGTGTAGGTGTTCCAGACTTACAAGCAGCACCTGGTGCTTAATGGGAAAGCTGGAACATGAAGTTAATTTTGCACATTCCGTTAGGTGACTGAGGTGTTTGTGCCCTTGGAGACTTCAGAATTGAGGCTGGGTCAGTTGGTTTTAGGAATCTCACATTTTGCAGTGCCCATCCAGTGGAGACATTTGTGTCTGAGCTCTGTCTGTCTGGGCTGCTCTGAACATTATGGATGTGTTGCTGCTGTCTTTGCAGAGTGGATGAAAGTGTTTGTGGTAAAATGTAATCAAGTGGAAAATTGCAGTGCATATAAACACATATGGCACTCAATGACTGGGCATTAGGCACAGTGACTGCAGGCAAAAAAAATTATCTGTAAACGTTTCGCAGCAAGTTTCGAAATCTTAAAGAACAATAAGATATTAGCAATTTAATGGGGTGATTCAGCGAGGCAGCGATCCTTGGGTTGGGAGAACAAGGATGCATGCAGCTGCAGTGACAGGAGTGGCTGGGATTACTCAGCCAAGCTCAACAAGCCCTGTCTCCCAGCACAAGACAGCTGCCAAAGGTTTCCTCCTCATGGCAATGTGGCTGTGCTTGGAGAGGAGAGAGCCAGGAGGTGGCCCACGAACCTTACCAGTGCCATCTTCCAGCCTCCTCCAAGAGCCTGCTGTTTACAGCGGCACTTGGAAGAGGTTGTGTGTGGTCAATGAGGCAGAACTGATGGGCGAGGTGGATCAGGCCTGGCTCAGGTGGGGAGCTGTGGAGGCACTGCAGGTCAATGGCTGGCTTGGCCTCCCAGAAAGGGAGAGCTGGGTCTTGTTCATCTCCTGTGCCTTTGGGCTCCATCTGCTTATGCTGCCCAGGATAGCACCTTTCCAGCTACTGCAGAACACACAGCAGTCCAGATCCTTCCTCAGGGCAACTATTTTGCACCTTGCCAAGGAGTTCTGTCATCTACTGGAACTGCACTTGGATCTTTCACACCTAAATCCACAGGACTCACTGCCTGAGTTAGCTGTCTGTCTCCAAACCTCTTGCTTTGATCCCGCTGCTTACAGAGGATATGCCAGCACGTGAAAGTGATTTTTTCTGAGTGACAGAACTACCAGAAATGTGTTTTTCTTATCCTGCTGTATGCTGGCTCCCTGTTTTCTGACAGGAAGAAGGTTACCTCTGAGTGGGGGGAAGAAAGAACTTTGCCAGTGTCACCTGGCTACACCTTTCCCAAAGGACACAAGAAAGCGCTTGAATACTAGGAGAAATATAACTTTGATGGCTCTACTGACTGCCCTGAGGTCCTGGATCAGCTAAACAAACTTGCTCAGCAGTTCATGGGGGAACAGCTTCTGAAGGAGTGAAGAGGGCACCAAAGGGGAAACCCAAGGATATTGGCAGCTTGGTCCAGCAAAGCCTGCCTGATTTCAATCCTCTCTGGGGAGAAATCTTCTCAAACTAACCTGTGAGTAAGATCTGCCCAAATGAAATAAAAATAAACAAAATCAGTGTTTCTGGGCTGTAAGTGACTGCTTTCCAGGAATGCAAGGGACACAGTGGGGCCCTAAGATGATGTGAGTAGAGCAGTAGGTTCTCTTCAGCTGTCTGCACAGGATCTTTGATTTTCATGCTGGTTCATACACAACCATGAGAACATGCCTTTTCTTGTATTTGGTCCTGGAAACTGAGACCCAAGAACCTGGATCATTAACAAAGTATAACGTAGGTGAGAGTACAGGCAGGCATGTGATGGTGTCCTTGGCTTCATCTAGCAAACTGCCTAGGGCTGGACTTTGGTAAAACAACATACCTGCCTCACTTGCATATTCAACTGAGATTAAAATTGGTGAAAATAATGGTGGGAGAAGCTTTTAATGAATTGTTACTAATAAAGTTTATTTTCAGTACATGTTTTAATCCATTTAAGAAATTTCTGCTTTTAATCTTATCTCCTTAATGGGGCATATTAGAAAGAAAGATTGTATTTCTTCCCTTGTGTCACCTGCTGGTTTAGGCACTCATGTTTACATCTATAAACATTCTTGCTATTTCTGATGCATAATTTCCATAGGGAAGTCGTTGTCCAACTAGCAAATAAGCTGATGAGGCATGTCTAACACTATTGAGTACAGATGCATTTACCTACAGAATTCCCCTGTCTTTATAACAACCAGATGAAGTCAGCCCTCCAAGGATTGTCCAGAAAATTCACAAAGCATTCTGCTGTGGTCAACTTTGAATGTGAAGTCCTTCTCAAGGCTTGTCCCTTTTAAAGGGCTCTGCACTTGCTTGAACTAACTCCCTGCCTGTTCTACTTTCTGCTCTGTATCCGTGGACTGTAACTTGTTGCCAGCTTCCTATTTTCTCTGGGTACTTCCATGCTGCAGCACTAAACCCAGTGGGTTTGAGCCTCCCTCCCTCAGATGAAAAAAGGTGTTACTGATCGCTGTCCTTTGCCTGCGTGGTGTCATCAGTCTGCACAGGGATCTGGAGGCAGAGCGTGTACCTGGGGTACCCAGAGCAGCAAAGCCTGTACCTGCCTACCTCAGCTTTCTGCTGAGAACACCAACTCTTACCTCCTGCCAGCTGAGAGAGAGGAGAAAGCCTCCGGGTGAAGGGAAAGGAGCTGTGGTCCAGGGTTGAGGGAATTCAAGTACAGATGGAAGTAAATGTGTGATGGCTGGATTTTCTTGGAAGTCCTTTTTATGGTGTGTTTACTTGAGGCACGCCTTGGCCTAGCTAGAGGTCTCTGGCATCAGAGGGGGTTTCTGTGAGCTCTCAGTCATAGCACTGCCCTTCAGCATGAACAAATGACCAGCAGGCTCAGGCAGGACTCTGCACTTGTGAGTTAATGTGTACCACTTTCCCCAGGGAATTGCTGGGAAAATGTGGGCTTAGTTGGGAGAGCCTTTGCTGAGCTGCTTACAAGTGTGAGGTACTTCTGAGGAAGATGAATAGAGGGGAGGCTTTATGGTTCCCAGTGGACAACTGGTGTCTGCCCCTGGCCCTGAAGATCCCACCTGCACTGGCAGCTGCTTCTGTGCCCAGGGATTAGAGTACAACTACTGTCACCCTGTTGAAGGTCCTTTGGAGGATGACACATGGCTCTTTGTTCTCTCTTATGACCAGAGGAGGGAAGAAGGTCCATGATCAATTGTGTGAGACTTTGTAATTAGCTGGTGAAGCAGAAGACTGCTCTCTTTGAGTAGGTACAGTCATCTCCACTGCTCCTGTGACTCAAGTACTCTTCTGAGACAGGCAACTGATGGTGGTGCTCTTTATACAGGTCAAGAACAGAAAAATGCTCCTCTTGCTTGCTGCAGCAGGTAGTTTGATGCTCAATAGGCAAACTAGAAATGGTAGGGTTGATAGAGTGCATGTGCTGGCTGTTTCTGTGACAGATTATGAAACCACCTGAGTCACTTGTCCCATTGTCCCCACCCACATGGAGGCTATGGTACTCCAGGCAGGTCTGCCTGTCACACCTGAAAGAGCTGTGCAGCTCAAGCACAGCCAGGGAGAGATTTTAAGTCAAAAAGCAGCTGTTCAGTCACTTGGTGTAAGCTTGTGGGTAACTAAGGGAATTCTCCTTGTTCCTTTTGTCTAAACCCCTCCTTCCCAAAGGGCCTCCTGTCAGGGTTTGAAGGCATTGGGACAGAAAATCTACTGCTGCTCTGAAGAATTTCCTCCAGAGGTGAAAGGCTCCTATCACTTCATATAGAACCCATCACTGAATCTCATTTTTGACTGAAATATGTCTGGGTTTACTGCAGATTCTTTTCTTTCTCTGCCAGCATCAGGAACTTGTACGGAAAGGGTCACACTCCCCTTGCCCCCAATACTCAAGCTGCCTTTAACCTCTGGGTGCTGCTCCAGCTGCTGTGCTGATTTTTGGTTTATTTGGCCTGCAGCTGCCCTTGCCCTTGCTGAACAGCAGCCAGACCTTGCTGGTTGGCCTGTGCAGGAGAATTTGCCATCAGGCCGGCTGCTGCCTTGATCTGTGCCTGCGGTCTCTGGTGCCGTGATGACAGCCTGCCTTTCCCAAAGTGAGTCCCCAGTTCTGCGAGGGTCACTCCGCTCCTCAGGAGCAGCTGTGATGAGCTCTCTCTTGGTGCAGTGGCCGAGGCGTTGCTGTCACCTCTGGCAGGTGCTGTACAGCTGTCAGACTCTGTCGCTCCTTCCCCAGCAGGACAGAGCTGCTGCTGGTGCCTGCTGCTGCTGGGATTGCCTCCTGCATCCAAGAGACGGGATTGTTGTTGCTGGTTTATTAAATGTTGCCCTGGAAAGGCTCTGTCAAATGCTGGTCTTGCACCGAAGGCACCACCAGACAATCACTGCCCAGCAGTTTCCAGGCACTGGACCAGCATATCTACCTGATGCTGGATGTGTCTGCAAGTGCCTCTGCACACTGGGACAACAAAAGGGCAGGGGTGGGTGGGCAACTTCCCATGTTATGGTCCTGCATGAGACTTACAGTGAAAGGGGCTGGCTGTGGTGGGATATGAAAGCCCTGGGATCTGACAGTGGCAGTGCTTTCCAAGAGCTTTAAGGCACATAAATAATCGGTTAGTGAGCAAATGGGGAGCTATCCTGAGGGTCAGAAAGAGGAGAGCTCAGACCCAAAGGGGCCGGATTTTGAAGTGTCTGGACTGCGATCAAATTTGGGAACAACGGTGTTTGTGACGGTGTCTGAGGTAAGTGGAGGGGGAGAGCAATGAAAAAGCCCTCCTAAGATGAAGGCAGGCAGACAAAACCATCCCCCTCTCTTTTAAGAAAGACGGCGAGGGCAGGGATCGGAACGGGCAGCTCTAGGGGAGTGTAGCAGTGATACGAGGGGTGTAAGCGTGAGCGCAGCCGCAGGTGAGCGCCGGGAGGGCCGGCCGTGCCGCCCGGAGCTGCCGTGTGCTGCCGCGGGATGGCCACGGCGTGGAGCCCGCGCTCCGTGCGGAGCTCCCGGGGCAGCCGCGGGCACCGCGCCGTGCGAGCCCTGCAGCGGGGATGCCCTCGGCCTGCGAAGGGGCCCGAGCCACTGCCGAGGTTTGAAGCTGGGCTATCAGGAGGGCTAAAAACCTAATTCTGAACTGAGATCCCTTACGAGCATCTTTCCCATGAAAATCCTCTCCCCTGGCACAGAACCCTGATGTGTGAGATACACGAGGCATGAATCTGAGTCCAGTTTGAGTCTCAGTTTGGAACCCATCTACTAGACCTGGAGTTGCTTTTCTAGACCATACATTGAAGTTCTGGGAATGTACGTGAGACCAGGTACCTCCACCTGAACACTGGCATTGTAGGAAGGATGCTCTCTGCTGTGCTAGATGCTGTACAAGCACAAGCATATGGTGCAAGTCATATTTTCATTGTGCCACATATGTTGTCATATACCAACACAAACCTGCTGAGGTCTGTGTGTACTCTAGTCACACTGCTGGGAGATCTTGTATGTGTGAAAACTTAGATTCGTTATTCCCATTTCCCTCACCTTTTTCTTTTTTTCCCCTACTACCATAAAACAAAAGAAAAATTCTTCCCTGTTTAATCTGATTCTCTAGCAGGTAAATCAAGTCCAGGCCTGTTTTCCATGGATCTCATTCATTGCTTTGTTTCTTTGCACCACGGGTTGCTTTTCCATTTTTCCCTGCACTAGAAATACCACTGGGGTGTACCTTACCTCAGCTTGGAAGAAGCTTCCAGTACCTCTCTGCACTCCCAGCTGTCTGTCAAACAGCCCCAGCAGCCTGGGGACACACTGGGCTCAGCTGTGATGTCTGCCTGTGCAGAGGAAAGGAGGAGGGACAAATGACAGGTGACGCCGCTTTCGGAAAAGAGGTGATGCTCTAACTCCTGTGAGCACTCTCGTGCAGGAGGTTCTCGTCCTGCACCCTCTTTTACACCACCAGCAGGGCTGAGACTGGGTCCTGGGGCTCCTTGAGTGCTCCCCGCCCCACTTTCCCCGGTCCAGACCCAAAGTGGGGAACTGTCTGCCTTTTTCGCCTTGCTCTTCTTCCCGGCAGGAGAAGGAACAACCTGTGCCTTGGCTCTCCGCAGGGAAGGCGCGGGAGCCGCGGGGTCGGTGCGGGTGCGGGGCTGCAATGAGCGCGCTGGACCCACGAGGGCAGCAGAACACTGCGGGAAAAGAGGGCTCAGCCCGAGGTGGCCGCGGGCTGGTGACAAAAGGGACCCCGACTCGGGGCTCTTCACAGGCAGGGGGAGTCCGGGACTGCTGCCTGGGAGGCTCAGAAGATGCTGAGGAAGAGATCAGGCACGCTGCCTGCCTAGGGAAGGAAGGAACCGTCTCTGTCCCCTCTTGGGACCAGGGCTCGCCCCAGGCTTGCCCAGGCTCTGAGGCTTAGGGTGGTGGGAATGGGACTGTGCCCCAAGCAAATGCCAAGGGGATGGATCCAGAAAACTGGCATCCCTCTGCTGTGCCCTTGCTCTGGAGCCTGTTGGAGCACTTCTGGTTTTATGCTTGTCCATCACCCCCCTTGCAGAGGAGGTCTGTCTTAGGAAACACATTGGAAGGGAGTCTGTTTTGGTGGTTTTCTCTGCATCTGCACGACAGGGTTCTGTACATGGTTCTCACAATGCCCCCCAAACATCCCCATGTTTCTCATGGCTCATAGAAGCTTGAATGCCCTTTTCAGTGCACCTAAGGTGGAGAACATCCTGCCTCTGGCCAGGTGGTGTGGTCGGTGGCTGAGTTTATGCCTTCTTCCACTCCCAGCAGAGGCAAAGCCCCTCGGGTGGAAACACGGAGTCTGTTGAACTCCCCAGTAGAGCCACACAGCCCTGGTTCCCCAGTGCTCCTGAGACTTGGGGATGCCAGTGGCTAAGGTGAGCTTTGACCTAGGCTGCGAATGCAAAGCCCCAAATAGAGCAAAGCAGTGCTTTGAATAGCTCATAGCTTTTTCCCTGCTAGTTATGTACCTACCACTGCAACCAAGCAATTTGGCTGCTGCAGCGGGTGACTCAGAGACCCAGAGAGCACAGCCAGCCACCGCCATCCCAGACCTCTGCTTACCAGGTCTGTGCTCCTAGTCCTTCTCTGCAGCCCCCTCCCTTTCCCTTCTTTCCAATCCTCTTGTACTGTTTTCTTGGCAAGGGTGCTGGCTCCCAGCCCCTGCACCTCATGTGCCCTATTGATAGCTGGTAATTTATGTAAATCTCCTAATATATGGATTCTGGGATCAGGACAGAGGGTTTGTGTGTGAGATGAGATTAATATGTTTGCAGATTCTCTCTGCAAAGAGAATGAGAGAGGCAGGCAGGGCTGGGACGTTTGCCCTAGGTCTCTATTAGTACCTCTGCCTGCACTCACCACGCCCGGTCTCTGCCTCCCCATGGCCAGCGGTGCAGGGGACTCTCCCTACTTTGGCCATCCCGGTCACCCCCAGCCAGCCTTGCGGGCCAGCTGCCCGAGAGAGCCCCTTTCTGGGAGCCCACAATGCCCCTGGTAGCTGTTTCTGTCTCTGTCTGCTCCACTGAAGTTTCAGCATCTCCGGAAGGTGGCCAGGCTGAGCTGTGACAGGGACTGCTGTCGCTGCAGGATTGTGTGGCACCCTGAAAGTGCTGGAAAACTGTGGCTCAGCTTTATTCTCCCTGTGACAGTTCAGGACCAGGGAGGCTGACTGCAGCCACTGGCATGGTGCAGCTGGGGCTCTGCCTCTCCTGGTCTAGGTCGAACTCGGATGGGTTGGTGCAAGGAGCAGGACACGGACTGGGGGGAGCAGCGTGACAGTGGGGTGGCAGGATATGGGCCCTGGGCAGGGGGAAGATGATGATCCCAGGTTTGATGCCCACACATTGGCTGACATGCTGTTCCAAGGCTGAAGGATGGGCAGGCGGCTGCCAGTGCCCCTGACCTGTCTCTCCTGAGGACCACAGTCTCTGAAGCAAGAGGTGCACATCTACACCCAGCCCCACTCAGGGCGTGCACCTTATCCATGCACATCTCCCAGCCTGGCAACAGTGCTTGGCTGCCTGGGCTTGGCGTGGTGCCATGCCCACGGGTTGGATATGCAGGCAGAGCCCCCCAAGGCATAGTGGAGGCCCAGAGGATTTGGGGAGCTGGGGAGCAGGTGGTGGGGAAGGAATCCACCCTCTGATTCAGATGTTCCTGAGAAGTTCCCGTTCTATACCTGACATTTAGAAACCAGGAATCCTGCTGATGGATAGGATTTGATGTGGTGGAGTATATTTCACACTGTGTCATTTATCCTGGTGCTGCCTCATGTGAAATGTCAGCCGTCCAGGAGGCTTTTCTGATCGCTCTTTGAAGTACTGGTTTCTGATAAACTCAGGAGAAAGATGCTTTTACCCACCCAGGTCAGGAACCAGGAGTGGCAACAACTTTTCTTCTCTCTGAGCATGGTCCCTTGCTAGCGCCTGCCAGCTCAACCCAACTTACTGAGGGTCACAGTGGAGGTCCTGGCTGCCCTTCCTGCCCCTGGTGTGTCCCTGCTGCTTTTTGGGCATACAAACCTCTTTCTTTCACCCCATCTCTCTCTAACAGCACCCTGTCATTCTCCCTCTCCCTGCCTGTGTGTGGATTTGCTCCCAATACTCTTTTTAGCCTTTGGAGGAATATTTTTAACTCTCCTGGGGTTGCTGCTGTTGACAATGGAAATCTATTGTGTTTTATGTGCCTGGAAAATGAATTTCCATGTCAGAAGAGGAGAGCAATTACCACAAGCAAGAGAGATCAAATTGGGTCTTTAAAAAGAAAATAAAGTTCAGATCTTATCTGATTAATGAGATTTCTTCCAAACCTTAACAAATCTTAATTACAGTGACTCTGCTGGAAGGGATGAGGTAAAGCTAGGATTGGGGGCTATCTAAACAGAACTGCTCTCTTCCGAGCTAGAGTACATCCCTGCATGAAAGCAGCAGGGACGGCCATTGAGTGCAGAAAGCTGCTCAGCTGGAAATCAGCAAGGCAGGATTCTCCATGGAGCCTGAGCAGCTCCTTCCCCAAAGGCTCGCGGCACTGGGGGAGAACCCCACCAGCCTCGAGCTGCAGTGAGCCTGCTGCTTCGCTCTGCCCCGGATCCTGGCATCCTTTTTGTTCAGATCCCTCTGCTTCTGCAATTTTTCACCTTTTTTTTTCCTTTTCTGTAATAAGAATAATTATTCAATTGTTGAAGATTTTTAATCTCACTTTCCTGATTTTTTTAAGATAAACCTCCTGCTTAAAAATAAGCTGAGGGGTGCTAAGTTGTTTATTCAATTTAAGCTCACAAAACATTTTCTGATTATTTGATTGGATTGCTGGCATAACACAGACCAGAAATTGTCCCCCTGCTATCCCTTTATCGAACACAATAACTTTCTTCCCGAAAGAAAATGAGCCTTGAGCTGAAGATGTTGAAAAAGGGAAACTCCTGCGCTTCCCGTAACAGCTGCTCTGATGGTTAATCATCCTGACTTCCTTGGACAAAGTGAAACAAAATTTTAAAAGGTCCAGTACTTTATTTTTAATTGGGACTTGTCTGGCCTCAGCATTTATCCATTGGCTCTTGTTACGGTTTTCTCTGGCAGATTAAAGCGATTTTTAGTACCTGGTATTTCTTCCCTAGGAAGAAATTTATATGCAGGAAGCAAGTCACCTCTTGATCTTTTTAATAAAATAAATAAATGGTTCCCTTCAAACCTTTGGTGTAGTACATTTTCTCCCCAGTTTTGGGTAATGTTTGGGGTTCTTCTATTCTGTTACCAGAATACAAGCTGAGACAGAAATGGGAGGACACAGAAATAAGTCCAAACCACTTGCAAATCAGACAGCCAAACCCTCCCTTCTCTTTGTCTGTATGAACACATTGTTTCCCTCCATATTATCTTTGAAACAAATCTGGGAAAATATCACTCATCTAAAAGGTATTTTCCCAATCTCTGTAATTATAGACTACTTATTAATGGCTCTTGCCAGAGGTGTAACTGGCTGCCAGCATTTGAGTGGGGGGTAAAATGACAACAAATCAGTGTATTTGAGCACACAGAGATTTTCCGGGTGTTGGTGGGAGCTACAGGACGGGTTGCGGAGTGCCCGAGCGCTCCCTCCGTGCGCCACACGGCACAGCCTGGCTGCGCCGGGGAGCGGGTGGGCCCCGGCGGGAGCCTCTTGTCGGGGCGGCTCTGGGAGCCAGGCAGCCCGAGGAGCCGAAGGCGTGCGAGACAGCCAGACACAGCAGCACCGAAGGAGGAGGGAAACAAGGCAACTACCGGTGATGCACACGCATCCTCTGAAAACTTTCTGCTGTTGGACTCCTAGGGTCTGTAGCTTGCGTGTTAAATTGCTAGACACAAATTTTGCTTGCATCCCTGATCTATTCACCAAGATTTCACCCTCTCTTCTCAGTCCTACAAAGTTTCAAAATGTGTAAATAATTTGAATTACGTTTGCCTCATTTCCACTGTCTGATAAGATTCTCATCTGCCTGTCTTGTTTGCCTGATTTATGAAGGTTTGGGGTTTTTAGGCATTGCTTCTGTTTTTACTAAGGGAGAGAATTTTCTTCTTGTAATAAATTTTGTTTTTACTGTCAGCTTTCTCCTCAAGACCCTGATTTGGTGAAGCTCCTCTGCAGTTACTCCACTTCAGGCATGTGCTTAAATCTTCTCAGAAGAAATGGTCTTGGGCACAGAATTAAAAATAAATATTTTTATAAATTGAGAATCAAATCTTCTGCACATATTCAGTTTTGCCCTGCTCCTAGCTGTGATTACATTTGCAACTTTTAATTTCCTTCAGGACAGTGGGAGAGGAACAGCCACAAATATATTTAGAGAGAACTGTTGTTTTCCTTCCGGTTTTTTGCACTTTACTACGAAAGCTGGTTTTTGCATTTAAAAAAAACAACACCTCTCCCCTAGCGCTAACAACTTTAACTGTTCAAAAATCAAAGAGCAAGCCCTCAAACCACCAAGATTATAAAAATAACATAGTTGGGATTCTTGTACTGGCTTTCTGTGTTAAGGGGATGCACACATCACATTTTCAAGCCCTTCTCTGCATTGTCCAAGGTTACAAAGTTACTTTTTAATTGAAGACTGAATTCCTGATCCTAACACATACTCTTTTTCTTCCCCTGCCTCCTTCTTCCCCAAACTCGGCACATTATTTTTAGCTCAAGGATCTAATTCCTGCCTGTGATGCTGCTCTCCCAAGGCAGTGCCACTGGGTTAGGAGCAGGCAACCGGACACTGAGGCTCACCAAGCCAGTGTGAATCTACAAGCAGAGCCTGGCTTGACCGTGCCGACTCTTCAAAAATCATGGGCTTGATCCCCATTCACCTTTCACAGTTGCAAAACTGGCTTAAAAATCACCATGTTAAAAAAAAAAAAAGGGAATTAGTAAGTGGCTTCTTTTCTGATGCCATTGTGTTGTGGAACAGCAGGCCAGCTTTCAAGCTTTTTGCTGCATCCACAACAAATAGTTATTTCTTAAGAAAAAGGATTAAAAAAGTCTGCTCAGAGCTTTGCATATAATCCTATGACTCCAGGACCCAAGGCTTTGAGTAATATCAAAATCGAAATAAATTCTCCCTGTGAGAATCATAAGAATCTGCCAAATTAGTTCACAGGGGTAAACAAACAGCCAAATATTAGTATTCTACACTAAGAGCTAAATCCTATAAGTGGGGCCAGGGTTGCACATGGATTATCCTTTTATAGTTCAGGCATGGATTTACCAAGGGGATTATAGGCCTTCCCCTCCCCACCCTCCCTTCCTCCCCTCCATCCCTGGTGTTGCCCAGTGCTGCACAGTCCCACTGCACCATACAGTTCCTCCCACCACCCCAACACCCTTCCCCGGGCACAGGGATGCATCTGCCCCCTTGCTCTTCCACCCCAAGCACCCTGGGAGCAGTGACCCCCCTTCTCAAGATGACAAAAGCAGGACTGGAAGTGATGCAGAAGTCAGTTGGTTCCAGGTCCTGAATGGGTGCAGAATCCCTGGGGGATGGGGGATTAGTCCCCAGATGTCCCAACCTCTTTTCTTCCTGCCACTACTTTGCCTTGCCCAGTGCAGTTTCCTGAACAAGGATAATGACGATTCAAGCTGACACCCTGCTTCAGTTTTCCTTCCCTTCTGGTCTGATAGTGCAGTCCTGATGGCTTGTCACTCTTAATATCCTGCACACTTCCACTGAGTCCCTCGGAGCGTCGGAAGGCTTTGATTGTGCCCAGGGTAGTTCGGCTGATGCTGAGGTACCACATACTTACAGATTTGATGAACTTATTCCTTGCTTGACTCTCTTTCCCTACTGTATGCACATATATATCTGCATATGCATGCACAATCACACACATGTGTCTGATACATTTTATTATCAAGGTAAACATGGATATTTTTAACTGGAATTTTGCTGCTCCTTTTAGACGGAAACAATTCTGCAACATCATTTGCTTGCTCTGATATTTTCATTTGTGCATTTTATAGATTATTACTATTATATAAAAGTGCCCAGTGCTTTACAAGACACAAAATAAAAATAATCTCTGTCATGAAGAGTGCACAACCTAAACAAAACAGATAACATAGACAGGGCTCCCTGAGAGGCACAGAGGAGTGAAGATTAGTCTTGTTTCAGTTTTATAAATATATTGCTAACATTATTGGACAAGAAATAGACATGTTTTCTTCTTCTTCCCCTTCAATCCTCCCATTTATTAATGCTTCCCTCTCGTTCACACAATAGAATTATGATGCAACAAGAAATAAAGCCTGGTTTAGGCTGCTGGCCCCAATTCAACAACCCTGAATCCCATCCTTGCTCCCTGGTGCTCACGTGCTTAAGATTTCTCTGGATTGGTGCCTTAGATCATGCAGTCTATTGACAGCTGCCCTTTTGCTTACAAATGAAACCGACCCTAGATCAATAAGAAGAAAGCGTTATTCTCTTCACCTGTTTAATGCCACGGCTGTGGGTTGCTGTAAGATTTGTAAACAAGCTGATGTCTACAGGGAAAGCTGTAAGACAAAGAACACCTTCCCCACCAAAGGGAGCGGGCGTTCTGTGTTTACATACAAATCACCTTCTGCGGCTTTTTTTTGGTGGGCTCCAGAAATTTGCTGGGTGAACTGAGAAGCAGGGGCTGTTTATTGTCTGTTGTAGCTCTGCCCGATGCACAGCCCCAGCACTTTCCATGGGCAGTCACAGCTTGACCACAGTTTTCATCAAGGCACATTTGGAAAGAATCTGTATTTGGATAAGGGGCATTTCTGAAATCACTTTTATGATTTTTTTTTTTGGCCTCCTTCCTCCACACCCATACTTACCTCTCCTCCTAATGATTTAAAGGGTTGTAAGAGCAACAGAATTCTGTGATTCAGCGGAAATCATGTGCACAGTCCTGTACAAAGGCAGTGGAATAGGGGTTAAAGTCAGTGTCCAACCAAATCAGGTGCAGGTTGCCTGGAGTGGAAGAACTGTCTGGCTGCAGGGGGCTCACCTGGCACTTGGCTGACAGATTTAATTGCCTTTTCTTGCTGTGTGACTCAGGTCGGAGTCACTGGATGTGTTCTGTGGCTTAGATTCCTATCTGGAAGATAGAGATACCTTGTGAAATTAGAGAAATTCACGTGTACAGAAGAAAATCAATTAGCAGTTGAGATGCTTTGCACATGTTTCTCATCTCGGCGTACTTAACTGCTCAGACTTCACATCTTCCTGGATACAGTGTCTGAAGGGACTTCTTCCCTGGCCATCGGGTACAGAGGTTTGGAGGACTGGCTGGGGAAGGTGCTAGGAGAGCCCCCACGGGTGTCCCTAAGTGGGAGGAGGACACTTTAGGAAGGTACACTGGAAAATGCAGGGATGAAGCCAGGCGGCTCCCTCTTGAACTCTCCCAGTAAGACACAGCGAGGCTCCAGTGCTGGCTGGGCAGGCGTTGAACGCTGGCCATACCTGTGGCTCTGCGGTGGCCTTGGGCCACTCACTTACCCCTTGGTGCCCTCTTTCCCTTTTGTTTGCCTGCCATGTTGGTCAGCATTTTGGGGCAGGCAGGTCCTCTCCTTTGGCCATCCACAGTGTTTGATTGCTACTGAAACAACCAGCAGCACATCTGCAGCCCAAGGTCCCCTCCCTCCTCCTCCAGCCAGAGCGGCAGTGGGTCACATTGCTGGCATGCCATGATCATGATTCAAACCCTACTGGTGACCCACATTTGCTTCTGCACCCAAGTTGTGTCCTGCATCACACCAGCCACTTTGGCGGGGGCTTCGGCTGCTGCCCCAGCGAGTTAGATCTCAGACGCTGTTGGTCTGATGCTGAAATCGGCACCTTCTCCCTGGGGGCGTCTGCACTGTCCTGGCTAACCCGGCTGTTGTTTTTGCCCATGCACAGTTTCATTCCCAGCACATTCTTCTTCTGAAACTGATACATCACTTTTAATTAGTTAGGTTTTCTTTTTCTATCTAGAGGAGCCTCCTGCCTTCAAAGACCAACTTTCAAACATTAACTCTTCTAAATGTTTCCCCCCACATGTGAACCCCTCCCCATCCTGCCTTGTAAATTATGTTCAGTCCTTTAGTTTTAGCAGGCAGGTACTTAATGTGATAAATTCAGGTTAGTGTCTCCTTAAGTCTATGTAGGTGTGTATCTCTGTGTGTAAAGAAGGAACAAAATAAAGTTCTATCAAGCCATAAATTACTGCTCTAGCATCATAAATTACCAAGGGAAAGCTCCATTTCTGGACTTTTCTTTCAACTAAATGCGATAATTAATGTAAGAGGGAAAAACAAATAGGGGAGACCTTCCCCCACCCTGGAGCCCTTTGCCTTGCTGTTTGGCTCTGAAACTCCAAGGTTGCAGTGGGGTGGAGATCTCAGTCCTGGAGTGGGGGGAAACAGTGAAAGAGACGGAGATCTGAGAGGGTGGGGGTCATGGGGACTGGCGAGTGTGTTCATTTTGCCAGGGCTGTGGGAGGGACTCTAATGGGGGCTGTGACCCTATTTAATAAAATGCCTAGGAAAGCAAGGGGCCAGGAGGCGGGGGGGGGCGAGAGGGAGACGCAGTGGCTGGGGCTGGCAGGAGCCTGTCATGAGATGAAAGTGTCCCTTCGTCCATTCCTTTCCTCCCTCTCTGCTGTCAGCACTTTTTAATGTCAAACAGCATGAGTGGTCGATGGGGCTAGGTTCTGTCTCCTCATATGTACTTTTTTTTCCCATTTTTCCCAGAACTTCAGCCAGATGAATTCACTACTTGGGAGCAACAAGAGAGCTGTGCGGGTGGCCCTGCAGGCGTCCTTTTCACTAGGACCTTGAGCTGAACTTTTTTTCAAGTCTTTCTCTGAGGCAAAGGCTTGTCAGAGAACGTCTCCTTTCTGTCCTGCCACCCTCAAGTCCTAGACCACCCTGGGTATAAAGCTGGTCTTACAAAGCTTCCACTGAGACCAATGTGGGCATCACACAGTGAATACTGTCCATGTTTTAATCCAGTCCCTGCACACTGCACTGAAATTTAGGGAACTTGGGTGTCTCTGTGGTTCCTGCCACCAGTCTACTGGGAGACACTGGGTCATCCACCATGCAATGCCTCAGTTTCCCTGCCTTTAAAATGGGAGTAATAATGATAACTTCATTTGTGATAAATTTGCAGGTGTTTGAAAAATGCAAGGTGAGAAACTGTTGTTTTTATCAGGCATGGTAACCTGTAGGTGAGCTAGTACCATACAGCCCAAAAATGCCCTGTAAATGAGAGGGCTGGCCTTGCTGGGACTATGGCCACAGGGCTAGATCATAAGCATTGCCATAGTCACTGCAGATGTGACATCAAGATCTGCACATCTCTGCTGTGTCTGTGGACTGTGCTTGGCAAGGTGAGCAACTGTGGGAGTGGGTTCAGTTTTGATTGCCCCAGGGTATTTCAGAAGGCCCAAAGGTGCCAGCTCTTGTAGGTAAAGCAAATTAATCTTTGCAGTGCAGCTGAGCCACAAGACCCCCAAGAAAAGTGACTTCTGCAGTTTTGCTGATGGGAGCTACCTGATTAGAGTGTGACAAACTGATTGCTTATGTTCATGAGCCTGAGGTGTGCTATGTTCTGCAGCTGCAGGTGAGGGCACTTTTTGACACTGATGAAATGAAACGATCACCTTTTTAAATTTAAGCTCAGGTAACCCAGCAGAGGCAATTGCACTGTCTGTCATTTGTCCCCATCCTCTCCATTATGTTTAACCTGCCTGTCAATGTCAACCATACTTGACACACGGACAGAGCCCACTAAACTATTCTGTGCCTACAAAATGCGTTTAAATTAATGATGGGGTAAAGAAGCAAGGTGCCACCATCGGTGCCAGCACCAGGACGACTTCATCTTCTCCGCTGGCCAACCACCCCTCCATGCCCAGTGGCCAAACAGCACATGGCTTGGAGCCCGTGACAGGACGTAAGCTGAGGGCCCTTCTGGGACAATGGGAGGCACTGGAGGAGCATTTGTCCACTGCAGTTATTGTAGTGGTGATGGAGGGAGGGCAAAGGAATCAGGACACAAAGCTATCAGAAAACAGGTTTCACTAGTCCTCTTGATCCCAACACTTGCTTTAAATTCTCTTTTTTATCTCAGTGGAAAATCCTGCACCTCCTCTCTGGTCTGCTTGAGTTGCAGGGTCACTGGGTTGCTTGAGTGAGACAACATAAAGCTGCAAATCATTTTCTACCTGGAAAGGTGCACATGGGAGGGAGGGGAAGGGTTTGAGCTGGGCACTTCTTTGGGGTGATCAGAAGTCCAGGTGAGCATGGGTGGAAGCTCTGACACCTTGGCCATGCCGTGCTGGCGTGGGGCACGGGCAGGGGGAGCTGGGCTGCCTCTCTGCAGCCCGTGGGCACCGCTGTGCTGTTCACAGCAGTGTATGTTTGGTGAGGAGCTTTGGCTGTCTTAAGCACCTTTCGAATACATTGAGCACAGCTCATTGAATCCTCTAACAATCCGGCTCCTGTCTCCTCTCCCCCCTCTTCCCAAGAGCCAGTGCCTTTTTTGCAAGAAACAGCAACACTGCCTGTGCCCTATGCTCCCATGGGCTCTGTCCCTATCCCTCCCATCCAGGCACTGTCTTCCCTTGCTGCCCCATGTCACAGAACCCCCCTGAAAAGAGGATTTTGTTGCTGGCAGAAGGTTCCTTGCTGGTGAGGATTTTCCAGAATTCAGCACTTCCCAGGCCCCACTCCTGCATAGAGAGAGCTAGTTAATGAACCATTAACCAGAGGAAGGGGAACTCTCTGGTGGCTGCAAGCAACAATAACAACAAAATAACCCAAAAACAACAAAGCATACCCAAGAAGAATGCACCAAATATCATGTGCTGTTTCAGGGAAAGGAGAAGGAAAAAAGAAAAGAAAATCCAAAGAGACGTGATTGTAATACCTTGGCTAAAAACCAAAGCCTTGGTAAAGTAATTGCCTTCTCCGGTGAAGAGAAGGGTTTAGACTTAACTCCCACAGCCCCAACAGCTACTCTTCCCCCTGCCCTCTCCAGCCATGTCCCAAAATTCTCACTTTGGACTGGGCATACAGCAGGAGGGCAGTGAGGGGTGGTGCCTCGGGACTCAAGCATGTCTGCCCAGGGTAGTGGCCCAGCTCTAGGAAAAATAAAAGGCTATGTAGGAAGGTGAGGGAAGGAGTGGATACAGGCTCAGGAATGTGGATAATCAGGGAGAGGGTCCTCTCTGGAGAATGCATGGGTATGTTAGAGCTTGGGGAGTGAGAGGCTGGGGAGCAGGGGTGCTGAGTGTGTGCAGATGGCAGCTATGCAGGGGTTTGAAATTGAAGCAATGCAGGAGCAGACTTGGTACTTGCAATAGCCACAATGTCCCTGAGCTAGCTCATGTCAATGGCTTGTAAATCTGTAATGGCCTACCCATTGAGTTGAGCTGTGTACCCAATATAATAAAGCTCTTTGGGCAGGAAATGAGCACCCCCTTGGGAATTAGACCCGTGCTGCTAAGCTGAGGCACTTCTAGCACATGCTGGGGAGAAGGTCTTTTGCAGTAGGATTGCAGACTGCCTTGCCCAGGAGATCCCCAGGGCGCCTGCAACCTCCACCACTGCTGCAACACAAACAATGCAAATCATTCTTTTCAGAAATGCATCCACAATTTCACTGTTCTCATTGCAAATTTGCTTGCTTTGCTCTCCAGCTAAATACTTTGCACCTGGAAACATGCACTTGAATGCCATTTTGGTGGTGTTTGCTGGTTGGAAATCAATATTAATTTACTTGTGCGTGTAAATACAGAAATGTATTTATAAGTTTCAGATCAGTTGCAAACACATGCAAATTCTGTACATAAATTCTCACTCATTTATGTAATCTGTTCAGTAATATCATTAAAGAGAGCACATCTACTGCCTGACTAGAGTTACATTTGCAATGTGCTGAGATCAGCTGTGCCTATTCACGTACCACACTCCCTTGCCCACGCAGCTCCCAGCAGTGGGTGATGCTTTGGCTTCAGGTATCTTCTGCTATGTTCCTGTGATGTGCTATTACTTTTTTCAAGGATTTTGGGTGGGATTTTTTTTTTTGCGTGTGTGTATCTTTTGAGGACAAGAAGGTTTGAGTTATTCTGTGGTTTGCGGCATAGGGAGGGAATTGTGGTTTCTTTTGGACTAAACACCTGCTGCAAAGTGATTGCAAATGCACTGGACTTGTTTGCATAGCTGGTCTCCTCCAGCCTTGTGTCTCTCCAGCTGGAGATCAGAAGAAGAGTAGGAATTATTTACAATTCTACAAAATAGAAACATGGTCAAGCAAGACATCATTAAAATACACTTTTAACCAGACATGATGTGTGTATTTCTCAGAGTTGTCATTTGAGAACTGCCCACTAAATTACTGCTCAGAGAAGTAACTCTGAGTGAAAGGAAAAATCGTCTGGTTAAACATATTGTATGTCAGTGCTGAGAAAATCATTAACATATATATGCTGTAGAGAAGAGAATGCACCAGCTAAAGTCTATCAATAAAGATATACCACATTTTTATGATGCTGGAATTAAAGAGACCTGATAGAAAAATATCACACTCATTTTATTAAAAGATATGATCTTGTCAAAGCTGTTTCCTTTCCAGGATAAATGAAACTCAGCCATATCAATATTACTGATTTTAAATTGCCATTTTTAAGCTTAATGTTTTATTATTTGTAATTATTTAATAATTCCAGAAGATGTGAATTGGCCAAACCTCTGATTTCTTGGTAAGCCATTCTGACTGTTGAAAATACTACAAAAGCAATCCTGAAAAAAGGCATTGAATTTTATAGGTACAACAATATATTCCATAATATTGCCACTTTTCACATCAAAATGTTTCTGAAGAAGGCTTTCAGTTCAGTGAATAGTCCTGTATTTAAAGTTGTAAAATGAAGCACACAGGAACTAAGATTCTTTCTTGTATATACCTAAGGTGGAAGAAAGTGTGTATTGTGTTGAATTATTTGATAGGTAATATATGGTGATAGCAGCTGACAAGAGTTTTACCCCAGGGCACAATTAAGCGTAATATTCACTTTTGAAATTTTTATTTTCTGTTGCATAGGAGTCTGCATTGCATGAACATAAATTTTTGCATTTGCTTCCTACACTATTTTAAAAAAGGAAAAATGAAACAAAGACGAACAGGAACAAATAAAACTCAAGAGAAAGCACATGCTGATGGTGGCTGATAGCAACGAAAGGGAACCACTTCAGTCAGCCTATAATAGGGCTAGATACTCAAGCATGTATCTATGGTAAAAAGTTCTGTGTGACTGCTTAACCCAAGGAGAGGTACCAACCCACCCTGCTCACAGGAAGCTGAAGTTCTTTCTGCTTACCACGGTGGCTTCAAGATAGAGCTCATGATAATGTATCTCTATATAGGGCATATTGGTATTAAAATAACTGTCTTGCAGATATGTTTTATTGTGCAGTGGATACACAAGATCTTTGTTGCATACACGCTGGCTCAGTTTTTCTGAGCTGAGGACATGAATCATCCTCCAAACTGCCATCAGAGTTGATGAGAACTGGGTGGCTATTTGACTTAGGTGTCTCAGTCGATGGAAGCAGGTCACACTGGAAGATGTTGCGGAAGCACGCACACATCGGAGGCGGGTGTTTCACGCCCTCCTGTGGCTTTGGTCTGGAGCCAGAGGGAAGCCAGCCCTGGGCAGGATGGTGGAGAGGTGCGGGCAGCCTTTCTCTGGGCGCGGGTCGCGCCGAGGCTGCGGAGCTGCTGCAGGCGCAAGGAGTGTGTGTCGGACACACTCCGTACGCACGCGCTTGTCAGTGCGTAATCTGATGGTGCACAGCCGCTGCGGCCTGTGCAACTGAATGGCTCCGCACCGGGGGCTGGCTGTTAATTACACGCTTGAGAGACGTGTGTCTGTGTGTGTAGCCGTGGGCCCGGGGAAGACCCTGAGCTTGTCGTGCGCTCCTGGTGCTCGTGCAGCTGCGGCAGGAGGCGCGGAGCCGCGACCCGCTCCCTGCACCCTCGGCGCTTTCACGCACCTCGCCGGGCCGCCGGTGCGCGGGGCGGTGCCGCGCTGTGTGCAGTAGGGTGGGTTTGCTGCCCACCGCGTGGGCTTGACAGGCTCTGCGTGCACCTTCCTCGGCACACTGCTGAGACTACAGCCAGCTGCTGAACTCCGGTGGTAACAAACAGCCCCATTAATGCAGTGTCACAGATTTCATTAGGGCGTCAGTCCCAACCAACATGGCCATAAATCAGGGAGATGGTACAAGGGCTTGCAGGCCCTGGTTTCAAGGGCCACATAGCCAGAGACTCATAATGCTCAAGAGGAAATGATCATGAATATTATTTAAAAAAATCAGAAATGTATATTAGAAAATCTCTGAGCTTATCAGATGGAGTGAGGTTGGGTAATAGCTGTTATTTATACTGCTTGTGCAGAGTGATAAAGTGGTGCTTTATGACCTGTGGTTTATCACTTAGAATAAGAGTCATGTGACTCCATTAAGGATCCTTCTGTAGAAATGAAAAAGGGTAAATTAATGTGGTTTTTTTATTGTTAAATATTTGCACTCTCTTAAACCCAGTTTTTATTTTCTCTACTTAAGAAGTAGCGTATAAGCACAAATAAGTTTAAGTTTTGATTGATGAAGAGGTGGGGTAAAAACTCCCTTTATGTCAAAGGCTCTCTGGAGTGGGCCAGCCTCCCACCCACTAATGTCTATCAGTGGGGCTGGGTTCAGAGAGCAGGGAAAGGCAACATAGTCAGCACTGTTATACCCTAAAAGTCGATCCCCTTGGCCTCTCTGACCCAGCATCTTCTGTAGAAAAGTGCTGTAGTCCTGCTGCCACCTCAACCTCACTGCTGCTCTGGCAAAGGAAAAGGGGATCTGTGGAGACCAGGGGTGGAAGCAACCCTGGGCAGCCTGAGCAAAGAGATGAGAGGAGATGAGAAGAGATGAGATGAGATGGGAAGAGATGAGATGAGATGGGAAGAGATGAGATGAGATGGGAAGAGATGAGATGAGATGGGAAGAGATGAGATGAGATGGGAAGAGATGAGATGAGATGAGACACTCCTGGGAAGGGACAGGCTCAGCCTGAGCAAAGAGTTTGGACTCCTCAGTGATGTCTTGAGCATTAGAAGCTCTCCTTACAGACATCCATCTGGGCCTGGCCATGGCAATGAGCTCCTTTGGGAGTCATGGACAATCTGCCAGGACAACGCTGAATGGGAGAGCAAAATCACAGCAGTGCTATTCAAGAGGCCATACAATTGCTGTGGGGATATGCCGCCCAGCACCTGCGAGCTGCAGCTGCTGGGAAGGCAGTGAGCACACAGTGCTGGTGGGCAATGGCCAGGTGCACCTGGGCATAGGAATGCTAAAAGGAGACAGAGACCAGCAAACTCCAAGGAGTTGCTGGGATGCCACAGGAGTCACATCCAAACCTTCCTGGTTTAGTCTGAGATGCTCAGAGATGGGGTTTCAGGAGAGAGCCAAGACTAAACTGCTCAGGAAGAAAGCATGAGAGCAGGCAGATGAAGCCAAGGGCTTTGCTGAGGGACAGTGATGGACACACTCCTCTGTCACCTCTGGTGACTCCTGTGCTCACAGCTCTGCACCACCTACATGGTGCCTCAGGGCAATTGAGAGGTCTGTCAGCTTCCTATGGGACTCCTCTAGCGAGGTGATGAGTGTGGGTCAGCAGAGCAGTGGAAGTAGTGTTGGGTTGTTAACAGCACCTTTACAGCCCCAGCTGTACAAGTTGATGAGAGCACACTGTGTAGCTAACTATGGGCCTCTGCAGTAAAAAACGAGATGCCCCAGAGAGGCAGGAGCTCAATGTTTGGTTTTATCTGTATCTGACTCAGTTTTCCTGATTATAAAGTGGGGTTTACCATATTCACTTTCATCAGAACATATGTGGAAAGAATTATTTTAAAAATACCTGTGGAGATAAAAAGGACTACAAGTTTGCTAAAATTTTTGATTAAATTTTCTTGAATTTTCTCTCTGAGAATCTGAATCTTTTTCTGCTTTGAAGAACAAAAGTATTTTTGACTTCTCAGAACTGGAGGAAAGGAGTTTCAGTAAGCTAAAAAAAAAAACTGTGATAAAATTGTCAACACGTTTTTGCCACCTCTTTTCTCTTTGATTTTGAAAGAATGAGTTTGAATTCTTGGTTCTTGTTTCAAAATCCAAGTCTGTAAGAACGCTTGCAGGGAGGGAGCTGCCTGGAAGTGAGAGAGGAATGGTAGAGCAAGTATCACAGACACGCAGAGTAATCTCTGCCATTCCCAGGAAGTGCACTGAAGTGGGGGGTTGATTTGGTGGTCTTCAGAAAGGCACCTTCACTCCTCCTCTTCCCTGCTCTCCTCCAGCTGAGGGATTTACCCCTCCACACAGTGTGCTTGGTTTGTCCATCCTCAGTGTTTGCATGCTGGCAGGACCTACAGCCCCCAGTGCAGTGCAGTGCTCACAGCACTGTGTGAGCCCCCAGCGAAGGGAGTCCTTCCTTGGCCAGATCCCAGGGCCCAGTTCATGCCAGGCATTGGCTGGTGCTGCAGAAGCCACAGCCACAAAACAAAAGGAGAGATGGGGAAAACAGTGATGGCTTGGGAAAAGAAAGCACCAAAGGAAACCAAAAGAAAAGAGAAAGATTACCAGATTATTTGGGATTTTTTTTTTTAATCTGTTGGTTATGTTTTATCTAATAGTAAAGCCTTCTGAAGCTGGAAGTCAAGTCTGCAGCCTTAAGGACAGTTGCTGTACCTCCTTCTCAGGCTGAGTGACAACTTCGAGTCCTCTGTTTTAAGAGCAGAGAGTCACACTCACAAAACAATTCAGATTGGAGGAGACCCTGGGAGGTGTCTGGACTCACCTCCACCTGGAGTTTGCAGGATCAACTCCAAAATCAGACATAGTAAGAAGCCACTTCTCTCTAATAGCAGAAGGAGGCTAAGCAGGCAGAAGAGGCTTCAGGGGCACACACAAAACCAGTGGCATAATGGGCAGGAGGCTGGGTCTCTACCTCCTCCTGGCCAGTAGATAGATGCCAGCTCCCCAGAGGTCTCTGCAGTCAAACTGCACCCTGCGACCAGATGTGCTCCAGAGCTGGTTCAGTCCATTTTGTTGTGTGTTGTGTCCAGTGATGGGGGTGGCTTTTCTCTCTAGGTGAGGAAAGCATGGGTAGTGGCTTTCAAGTGACCTTGCCTGTAAGCAGAGTTCAGCCCAATGTCTAGCTGACATTGCCTGTGTGTTCCTCATAGTCATTTCCTATCATGGCTATGTGCTAATTGTCTCTAGGGGAAGTGAGAAGAAGACTTATTAATCTGTGCACTCAGGAAAGGTTGTAAATCACCATGTGTTTCCAACGATAAAATTGGCTAAATAAATTAAAACAAGCACTAATGACCCAAAGAGAGCTCTGATGTAGTGGGAGTGGGCTGGGGCATATAGCTGTGTTTGGGTATAGGATATGCCTCTGTAATATACTTTCTTCTGACAGTGCTGTTGGATATCTCCAGCCATAGTCCCTTGACCCCAACCAGTGCATTACCAATATTGCACACGGTTCTCTTCTCTCTGATGCAGTGATGGCCTTAGAATTTTAGCTCAGTTGTTCTATTCCCTTAGCTTTTAAGTCCAGCAGAGCTTAGAGTTAATTCATCCTTTTTTCTCCAGCGCTTCTCAGCAAACGCAGTGAACTTTTCTTTAGTGCAGATATGCTGAACAACTTCAAAGCCCATAGAGGTGTATATCCATTAACAACTATACAGCTGTCCTTTTAGATACTAGTGCAAGAAGTCCATTCAGAAAGATTTCATGCAGTAAATAAAAAGGCAGGTTTGCAAACAGTCATTCTGGTGATGAACAACCAGGGTGGAAAAGCCACTCCATAGCCCTGTTTTCCCACAACCTCTTTCATCTGGGAGGCCTGCAAAAATCCTTCAGTGACTATTCATCAAGTGCCACTCTCTCTCTAGAGGAGATGTTAGTACTAGACTGTTCTCTGTTTTCTATGCAGTAAATGTCCCTACAAGAAATCTTCTGAGAATATCCTCCAACATTTTCTGAGATGATTAAATACTACTCGATCTTGCCGCACCATCCAGCTTCAGCCTCTGGATTTTAACCAGAAATGACTGATTTTATACCTGCCGAAATAAGAGCTGCTTCTCAAACCAGGAGCAGTCTGCTATTGCTTAGGATTGCTCATCTGCTTGTCGATGTACCTTGCTGCCTTCCTTGGAGACCATGTCTTTCAAAAGAGATCATAAGGAAAAAGAATTTCCTTGGTATGATCTTCACAGAGGATGCACAGTGTATCCCTCAGCCCCTGTAAGCTCACCAGCCTTCTGCTTTTTCCCCAGAAGTTGCAGGTGTCTGGACTTTCCCTTGCCAGCAAAGGCTGAAGGAGCGCTCTCACTGCATTTGGCCACCACTGCTGGGATGTGCACAAATGTCAGCAGCAGAACTGTGCTAAAGCGAGGAACGCTGGGGCACTGCCATGTGAAGTCGGGATAGTGAGCAGAGGCTCCTGCTCCACAGAGCAGTCTCTAGGTTCCAGAGTTTTCTGTTCCTAGGATCAGTTCACACAAACCCCTCCACATTTCCTGCTGGGTGGATTTGGTCCTTCTAGACCTCACATTTGGAGAGTCAACACACTGGATCCAAGGGTGGCAGTGCCTAGGCTCCCTTATCTGCCTAGACAGAACCACAAACTTCTCCAGGAGCTGAGTCCAGCAGCATAACTAGGCATCAATTAAAACGGCTTGCGTGGAGCCCACTAAACCATGTGTGCCTCTATTTATCACACAGGAGGTGAGAGCACCAGCTGTGCACAACCTCAAGCTGGACTTAGGCAGCATCTCCAACTTAACATAATTGATCTCGTATCAGTTTCCTGAGTCCTGTGGCCCAAACTGATTTGTATTTGTATCTTAAACATAAGAACTGCTAAGAAAAGTGTTTTCAAAGTGGTCAAAACAATAAATTATGTCTTTGTTTGGTTGTGCTTTCTGTGAAAAGCATACAAACAGATGCCACCAACCCAACCAAACTCAGAAGTCTGAAAGGCTTTTATTCCACTTGGTATCACCACTGCACCAGTCCATGGAAGACACCAGCTCAGTCTCTTGTGCCTTACTAGAGCTGTTTTCTGTGTTTCCATATAGCAGGTTGGCTCACAATTTGTTCTTGAAAACACAAAACATTTTGTAACCAATTGGAGGTTCTTCCATATCCTTAACTCAAATTATTTAATCTTTTCATTCAATGTATTTATTTTTCTAATTTTTGTTTACTTGACATTCTTGCCCCTGTTTCTAATTCCAATCAAAACCAGTAGTGCTGAAGGATGGTAAAGAGAAACAGAAGAGATAATCTCCTAAAAAAAAAAAAAAATCCATTCAGAAAGCCAGGAAACAAAATCAACAAGGACAGCTTTGAGTGTTCTGTTTTGCTCAGAAAATTGTCGATTCCTTTTGCCTCAAGTGCTGGACCTGATTCTTCTCCGACAGAGTGCAGCCAAGAATTACAAAGCGAGTCAACAGACAGTGGAACTGAGTTCATCTGTAAAGTAGCCAGAAAAAAAACCTCGGTCTGTGTTCGAGGTGTCCATTTTTAGAAGGAAATTTGCTTAGGCAGAGGAATACCAGCATATTCAGGGTGAGTGGCTCTGTGTGTGTATGTGTTTTGGATCTTAGCACAAGGAAGGGATGTCTTGCCACCCCCAGGGGTCGGGAATAGTGCATGCATGGGGAGGACCTATTATATTATTTTTCTTCCACCTTAATGAACTCCTCTCATGTCCACCTCTGATCAGTGGAGTATGACAGAGGGTGATTGAAGGCCAGTCTCCCAGGAAATGAAGTTTGTTCACACAGCCCAAGTATGCTGGCCCTACTCCTGCCTGCCTCTGATTTATAGGACCAAAAATTCCTTCCTCTGGTAACAATAACGCTCTTAAACTCCAGACCCCTCTCCCTCACAGAACCTCCAGACAGGGCAGCCTGAGCCCAGGAGAGATGGGAGGCACCCAGCAAATATATCCATCAACACAACTCAGGTTTCAAAGGAATATGAGACCTCACAGGGTTAGGCTCACAAAGGTGGAGAGTGGAGGAGTGCGGCCACCACCCTGCAGCACCTCCTCCTGGGAAGGGGCAGCAACAGGAATGACTATGCCATGGACAGGGGCAGGAGCCACAGCATCTGCAATAAGCCAGATGGCACAAGCCCAGGGTAGTGTTTTCAAGGGAAATTTAGGCCCTCTGGCTGATGCTTGATTCTGGGGCTGTGAACAAGTCTGTTCTGAGGTCTTCTAACATCAGAAGTTTCTTCCTGCAATGTCTCCTCTGGGATGGGGCTGCTGGCTAGCATGCAGTCCAAATGCTTCCTCTCTCTTTCATGTGTACTTGGTTCTGAGAGGAGATTTCCTGTGAGATCTTTGTGTTCTGTAACACTTAAAGACAGTGGCGGATGGCTGGGACTGCTGGTTCTGCAGCACCATGGCTCCCGTGTGGCACTGGGCTCGTGCTGAGTGAGGGCATCACAGGAAAGTGCCACACTACATCTCAGGAGCATTAGAGCTCCAGATGATGGGGCCCCGAGGTGCAGCATGTAACGGCGTCCAAGGATGCAAGGCATGTTGGATATTGCTGGAAGTTTTGTCCATGCTGTCTAGTGGGGCTGGTTGGTGGCACAGGCACCACCATGCACTGCCTGAGGGACAGAACCATCGCCCAGCCAGGGAGCCTGTAGTTAAACAGTAGGAATGATCTGAGGGCACATTGTTTCCTGCTTTGTTTTGTTTAGTAACATAGGCAGGGAGGTACAGTGGGGCTATCAGGGCAGCCTCTGAACTGGCAAGACCTGTGCATACACACAAACACGCACACTTTTTGGAGCTGAGTGTCACATGTTTGTGCTTAACCTTACTGTCAGAGTTTTGGGCCAAGGAGATAAAAAGAGCTTGAGCCCTTTTGCAACAGGACAGTTGTGGTTGCCAAATTGCAAAGCAAGTCCTGGAAAGAAACGAGTTCATTCTGTAACTTTTTTTTTTTATCATTTACTTATTAACAGCTCTCTCTGGCTCTCACCTGAAGCTGCTGACCTGTTCCTCCTAGACAGAGCAATTAACAAGGAGACAATGATCTGCAGAGGGCAAGGAGCAGCCTATGCTGGGGAGGGGGCGGAGGTGGGGAAGGGCTGCGGGAGGCTGAGGGTCACAGAGGATAGAGCTATTTATGGCCCTAAAAGGGAGGATTCAGAAAAGGGCCATCTAGCTTGACTTGACTTCCTCTTGACCTGTCACTTCTGGGAGATACTGGTGCAACTCCCTGCCCCCATGAGCTTCCAGTGTCCCCTGTGTCTGGGTACAGGAGCAGACTGGTGAAGGTGCAGTGGGCAGAGGAAAATGTGGTGGGCTATGTGTCAGCTCCATTAAACTTGTGAGGCGTGTTTTAAATGTGAAGGAAGAGATCTTGCCAATGTCCTGTAGTCTGCTCCACTGCTAGCCCCTGTAACTGCTTTTGGAAAGAGGGACGGGAAAGCTCTTTGCTCTGCCTGTTGGAAAAGCGCAGTTTCCCCTCCCAGTCTTTGCTGTGGTTATTTCAACAGAAGGTCTGTGGGACAGTAACTCTCCGTTCATGCTGGTAGGTAGCACAGAGGGCTCTGATCTCTATCTCACAGTCTGTGCTAACCACAGTGCAAGTAATTGCTTGACAAAAAGCAAGTCTGGCTCACACACTTGTATCTGACCTCCACATCTGGGCCAGCCCCTTGACATCCTGCTACAAACACTGTTTTGGAACATACCCCTTGTAAATTGTGAGTCTTTGCATATTTGTGTCTTTCAGACCACCTTTCCTTCTTTGCTGGAAAGTGCTGAGACTGGTCACAACTGCCAGGAGACACCTTGGCAAGAAATTAGCTGTGTGGTGTAGCTGAGTGACATGAGATAAGAAGAACCCTTCCTCTAAATAGCTGTCTCCAGAGAGAAAGGTTAAAGGCATGATATTATGTTAGATAACTGTGTTAAATTGTGTCTAAAAAGGAAGTTGGTAATTCCTAATATATTTTTGATGAAACATGACCTTTTTTAAAATGAAGAACATTTTTATGGAGCAATCCTATGAGATGCCAAATGTTTTGGCCCTGATCTAGCTAGATATTTAACCATGCACTTAATTTCTTAAGCTGCTCGTGTGCTTAAATATTTTGCTGGATCGAGTCCAGAGCTCTCAGCATTCTGTGTGGTGTCAAAGGACCAGGTCTGCATTTGCAGCAGCTTTTCTGAACTCAGCCTATAATGATTTAAATCATCACACAGAAAGCATTTTCAGTTAGTGTACTATCCAGCAAAAAACTTAAATTTCCTTGGGATTTCTCTCTTAGGAGTGTGTTTTCTGATGGTGTTCTTGTAGACAGGTTTGCTAGTCAGAGCATTTGTGGAACAAGGCACTTGTAAATAAAATTTAGTGGGAGCTAATGGAAAATTACTTTGTCCTAAAAATTCCAGGATTGTCACCTAAGACCTGACTTTAAAAGTGACTGAAGACCCATGGGGAAAGAAATGGAGTGTGTGACCACTCCTTCCAGTCAAAGCTGACCAAGATAGTTGGAATCATTCACAGAAATGATTTAGAAAATAATTTCAAACAACAGATGGGGAGGAATTATCACCTGATGGCAGACAACTGGTGAGCAGAGACCAAGTTCTTGAGCAAAGTAGTTCTCTGCAGATGGCTGGGTTCAATAAGAAAGAATAAAAATGAACCTGACCATTAATAAAAAAAGTGAAGCAAACAAGTGAGTTTCATTGGTCCTGCTGAAGGGACTACAAAGAACAAGAAACAAACAGCCTTAGGTGGGAAAAGATGAGTCTGATTTCTAATTCTGTGTGCTAATTATGGTGTTAAATGTGCAAGTGCAAAGTGAATAGATGAGATGGCATAACTAGAAAGAATTTGTGGAAGAGAGCTGAGCAGAAACAGGCTCTGTCAAAGCCAAAAAGGATGCATGCCAACGTTGTTTCTCTTGGCATAGGTCAAAAAGCAGACTGTGTGACAAGAGAGAAATTGGAGAAGACTGAGATAATGCCCAATTAGATCATGCAGTTCACCTCCCTGGGGCCTGTGACAGACTGGTAAGGAATTTTTTTTTTCCTGAAGAGGAAAAAAAGAAGTTGTCAGAAATTTCAATGTTTTTTTTCATTCTTTCTCCCAAAAACTTGACTCAAACCAAAACCTCACTGAAAAAAATGTCCCTTCCAGCTTAATACGTTCACTCCCTTCTTATGTCTTATAAGAAAAAAATTCAGATACCTACTGTGAAAATGCTCAGTAAGTCCATGCTGCAATTTCCTGATACAACAACATTTTAGGAAGATCTAATAATGCATTTTGTTATCACTGAAATCCTTCTCAGTCACCTGTAATCCTGGTAATCACAGGCATGTTTTTAGAGATGTTCCTGATAGTGCATAGCCAGAGCAGAGCCTGACTCACCGGTGCCTAGGTTAGCACATGCTGGGATGAGCCATTCGCCCTGCAAAAATTAGTTGCTTCATTCTTGTGGCTCCTTTTCATACACGTTATGACTGCTGGGAACTCTTGCAGCTCTGGACAGAGGCAGATCACCTCCATAGTAGCTTTCAAGTGAATTGTGAGCCTGCCTCAATTTTGAGAATTATTTTTGTGGAATTATTAACATTCTCCTGGGCCCAGAAATCATGATGCTTAGGTGACCTCTAACTGAGAGTCTGACTGGCTGTGCTAAACGTGGCAAGGTACTTCTGTATGTTGGCAGTTGGAGGGAAGGGAGCAGTATCTGAACTTGTGCCGAATTTAATCTGTGGTGAGGCTGTACTGCAAGCTGGTATCAGGACCAAGAACAAAACTGTGATTCCCCACATTGTACTGCATTATCTGCTCAGGTTCTTCTGGCATCCCTACAGCCCTTTTTCTCTGTGCAATCTTCTTAAAGCTTTAAAGAGTGAAGATTCCTAGTGAGTTTCACTGCCAGGAAGTTTCTCTCTTAATTTTATTCTGCTTCATTTTCATTTCCTTATCTTTAGAGAGAAGTCCCTGCTGTTATCCTATCATACTGCCTAACTCTGGTTTTATTAGTATCATCTACCCAAACTTACCATGTTTGTCTCCACTTTTAGCAATGTTTTTAACACTTCTGGGACCTGGGACTGAAGTTCTGCACTGTGATGTGCTGGTGGGGATGTAAGTCCTGTTTACCAGACAGTAACAATCAGAATGATAATTTATTTTGAAAAACATGACTATGAAGTATTTTCTTGGCATTAGCATATTTCTTTATTGTCATGTGTAACAGGCTAAGTTGAAGACACCTGCTGCGGGAAGTACAGGACTGGCTTGTACATACGTGGATCTTCCCTCAGAAGAGGAGTGGTCGTGCTCTTGATTACACTCTATCAATGGGCTAATGAGTACTGGTACCAGTAGAAGTATCTATAGTAAAACTGGTGGATTTGAACCTGAGCTGGTCAGACCTAAGATAGCATACGCAGCTGGAGGGACGATGCTGGGGTTTATGATTGCATCTTCCAACAGAAGGAAGCAGAAGAGAGAAGTGCAAAACCACAGCAGCACTACATGTTTGTTAGGAGGTGGTTGCAGCTGACTGACCTCTGGCTCATCTGTCCACCTAAGTGTTGAGGAGAACTCCCAGGTGTGGGAATGGCCACCCTCTGGGACAGAGATCTTGATCCCTCCTGCATGTGTACCAGAGGTGTGGATGGCAGAGGGGGCTGCTCTGACATTTTCTCTCCCAGTGAGGAGGGAACCTTGTCCTTGCAAGGCTGCTGACAGCCAGCTCAGCCCTGTGTGACCAACAACTGCCGCTCCTGCGTCCTTTCCCCTCAGGTGCTGCGTTCATTAGCTGAGGCCTTAGTTTTATGGGAACCCTCCCACCCAGCTTCCTCCTGGCTTAATGACAGGCCCATTAAAGAGAAGCCAATAAAGCCACAGTGCAAGAGCAGTGCGAGGGACGGCTGCCTGCCCATCTTCTTCATGGGCGAGCCAGGTCTGAGGGCCGGAGGAGGCAGGGATACTCCTGTGTTGCGCAGAGGTGACCCCTGGGAGCAGGCAGAGGCCGCAGCTTGCAGGCCAGCTTTCATGCTCCGCTTTGGGGCTCTCTTGCGTAAACTTTTCCCAGTGTGGGGTTGAGGGGTTTTTTGTGGGGTTTTTTTTTCATCTCTGAGGAGGGAGGAACAAGGTCTTTTAATGAGGGGAGGATTAACAGGCCATAAGACTCTGCCCTGAAAGAGCCAGTCTGTCTGTGGGGCCGCTCAGCAGGATGCAGGGTAATTGGATTGGATCCCGAAGAGCACCTTGAATCGGTTCTGAGGCGGCCGCAGCGGGTTGCTCCAAAGGGGGCTGGGGGCCAGGGAGGAGGGGAGCGTGTGGCTCTTTAGAGTAGCCAGAGCCAAGATGGGGGATCAGCCGGCTCATTAAGGGATTAGAGTGTTTGTTCTTCTCAAGACTTTTGTTGCTAAAACACTTTGCACAGCATTTTCTGGAGCCTGGGGAGCTTAAAGAGCTTGTCAGAGCCCTGCTCCTGTCCCCACACATGAACAGAGACGCTCTCTCCTCAGGCCTTTCTGCCAAGGCCTACAGCAGCTGTAACTGGCGACAGCTCCTCTCTCCCAGCCCTTCCCATCTCTGGTCATAGTGCTTCTGTCTCCCATGGGGTTTGAGGTAAATGGGGAGGATGACAAAGAGGATGAAGCAAAAGATGTACATCAGAAGCGAGTCCTTTGACAGTGAGGGACACTAACTTACCCTTTTTCCTTGATATTTGTTGCACGGACAATGAAGGATCTTGCATGTCCTGTGATGCTCTTTGCAACCTTTTACCTCCCCATGGGCTACATTCTTGGTCCTCCAGCACTTATAGTAGCAAATCTGGGACACAGACTACTTTAGTTTCTGTATCCAGCCTTTATATGAATGCTGGCTAGAAATTATTGCATAGCCTAATTTGCCTAACAGCATAATCTGAAATGGACTGACTGTTGAAATGTAGTGCCAGAAGAGGCTGGGCAGGGAAGGAATAGTGCAGTGAGACCTTGCCTGAGAGCACAGCTGGCCAGGAAGCTTGGTACTCCTCTGGACCATGGACAGAAATTAAATCTCTGAAGTCCAAGAAGTGCTCAGATAGCCATGTGGGCTATTAGAAGATGTCACTGGGACACATGGATAATCTCAGTTGTCATCAGTTCATCCGTCCTCATGGCCCACACAGAGACTTCTCATCCAACTCTCCTTTATCTGAGGCATGTGGCTCTGGGCATGAATAAACCCTGTCCTGGCTGGACAGAGGTAGAAATCCCAGGTAACTATCAGAGCAAATGCCAGGGTTGGTGTTAGAGGGACTGTGCAGTAGTGGGGATTATGCAGGATTTTAGTTTTGGGGTGAATTTGGCTTCCACCTTCAGAGAAATCTGGGGGCTGAACAAGTGGAATTTCATCTGTTGTGTGGAAGAGCAAATGGAAAGGAGTTCAGCAGGACCTTCCCAGTCTAAGCTACACTCCCACCTCCTGTCTCTGCTGAGCATGAATTTCAGCTGGAGAAGGAGGGAGGGGGGAAGAAGGAGACAGACAGGCAAGCAGGGGAGGGGTAAGGGGGAAGAGAGTTACAGGGAAAATAAATGAGACTCCCCTATAATTAATTGTTTGAAGGGAGTGCCCCACTCGGCTGTGAATTCTGAAATGATTATTGGATTTGCAGGCAGACGGGGAACAGAACGGGTCGGGTGCACGATTAATATCTTATTGATAGCGGATTAAGAGAGCGAGATCAAATCTTTAACTGAGTGGAGATGCAGTTTATCAATTTGTCACAAAAAATGTAGCAATCAGAAGTGGAGAACATCAGGGGCAGCTTATGGATCGATTCATGTCAGTGCCTCACAGTGCGGCTTCACAGGAAGACCAGCTTTCCCCCAGGTGCCCAGAGAGCTGGACAAGAGTGGTATGGTGCTGGGCCATGCTGGGAAGGGTGGGCCCAGAGACAGATGGGCCTCCAGCTGCAGGGGCACCACCAGGAGAGCTGCAGGCAGGTGATATCATGCTCCATGGATGCTGCAGATCAGTGCTCTGGTGTGGGGTACAAGCAAAGCAGTGGTGCCTGAGGAGCGCTGGCTTCCTGAGATGATGACAGTGGGAGAAGTGTAGGCTCAGCCCTTAGGCAGTAGATGGGCTTGCAACCAGCCAGAGCTTGCCATGCTTCAGGGCAACGTGAGGAACCTGCTAAATAAACTTTTCAAACTACTTCAGGTGCAGCTGAATGGTACTAGTTATTAGTATTAGGGTTGGGTATTAGGGTATTAGGTCTGTTGGGCCATATGATGTAAAGTGGTGGGTGCTGCCTGACTTACTGGCTGTGGGCTTCCCACTCCTGTTGGAGACCTCGTGTTGTTAACATTGGGATGTTGGTACTTCTGAATTCTGTTCACAGTTCTGCTGTCTGTATTCTGATGTGATGGGAGTTTTCCTCTGAGCAGCCTGGCATTGATGAGCATTCTGTGTTTTAGTAGTCTAGTTTGGTGACCAGTTTCTCAGCCTTGATTTGCCAGTATTCATGGCTCGTGCATGGAAGGTATTTGCAGCTATTGAAAGCATCTTCATAGCTGGGGGAAAAAAGGCAGAAACTCTGCCAAAAATGCCCAGCTTAGGAAAGTTCTTTCTGCATCTTGGGGTAGTTCTGTGATATGAAACCCCTTTTCCCAGCTCTGAAGAGTGAATTGGTTATTTGGGGTCTTCTCAAAAAGACTGATCTCTTAGCTGAAAATCTAGAATTCTCAATTAGAAAATAAAAATCACTTCCAGTTCATGTGTGTGGCCTTAAGCTTTTGCAAAGAACTGCTAAAGGCTAAGAGCAGAAGACAAAGGAAGAAGAGCCCAGAGTCAGATGGCTGGTAATATTTGTTTGTATGAAATCAAACTTTTGATTTGCAGCCCTCCCTTATAGATTTTTGTTGTGAATGTTTGCTTTTAGCAAACAGGGAAAACAAACCCAAGGCAAATGTTTAATGAGCACCTCTTTTAGAGCAGGCACTGTAAGCAGCTGTGATGTCTCTGCTGCAGAGCCTGGCACCAGACTTCAGTCACCAGTTGGACTCCAGCATTTTTTATTTTTTATTGCTAACGTAAAACTTCCTGCTATTCCAACAGATGGGGGATGGCCTGTAGAAGCCAGCAGCCTCCTTGGTGGGCTGTGGAGTTGACAGGAGTTTCTGATAGCAATTTCCCTTCTCTTAGGGCCTTGCAGAGCTGTTTTGAGTCCCTTGGGCCTTTGCAAAAGATGTTGTGCACCTGGGTGACGCATGTGATTGTGAAAAAGGCTGTACTGAAGGCAGCTTCTCATGCCAGCACTGCTAGCTTTGGAGGCAATTACATTCTCGCTAGGGTTATTGGGTTTTCACAAGGCCTCCTGGATTTTTGCAGTTGTTCTAAGGGCCCTGGGTTGCAATGCAGGCCTCTGGGGCTCAGGAGGGAAGGGCGGGATACAGGTGAGAAAGCAGCCCCAGCTGGAAAGCTGGAAGCCCTTGCCATTGGAAACTTGGATAGAGAACGGGGCAGGGGGGGTAGAGGAAAATCAAAGATGGGTTGGTTAATCTATGGCCTTTGGTTTACTGCCTCCTGTTTACTCTTCTGTACTATGCTGCTTCTTCCTTACAAGCATGTCAGGGCCTTTGAAGGGCTTTGACTTCTGTCATGTTTTTGGAGTGCTTGAAGAGCCAAAGAGGGGCACCACACTGCTGTGAGGGCTGTCAGCACCATGAGGGAGGATCTTGAACCTGGTAAGACACCTAGCTAAATCGGATGATGTGATTTGTTCTATGCTGGCATCAGGACAAAAGGCTGTATATCAGCCTGGTTTAACTGGTACATGCTGGCTGAGTGAGACCAGTGCATGCTCACTGCAAGGATATGAGAGGTCTTGGGGTCCGCTAGGGTGCAGATCCCAAAACTGAAGAGATGGAGAAAATATTACACTGAGGTGCACGTATGCATTGAGTTGCTCTCTGTCGCAGCTGGTTCATGATGGAGGCCATAGGTGGAGAAAGCTGTTGGCCATCACCTTTGTGCTTCTGTCAGGAGTCAAGTGGGACAGGGATGGGGAAGAATTAATGACACAGCCACCTGCCTTGGTCTTCATGTGTGGCCTTCCTTTCCCATGACTCTTTCACTGATCCCACCGCTGTCACTGAGGTCTCATATAGCTGGTGGTCTTCTTCCCTCTTTTTATAGAAACCACTTTTGTGCATGTAATAGAGTGGCCTCTGCTCAGGCTTGAGTCTGATGTTCAAGTCCAGGGGAAAGCGGGTAGAGCTAGGGTGGACTCTTGCTTTTGCCAGCTATTGAAAGCTTTCTAGTGTGGCTGCTGTACTAGGTCTCCTGTAACCATGAGCTTCCCTGTGCTGAGTATTCCCAAGTGGGAGTATGTGGGGCATCACAGTCATGGATACCTCACAGTGAAGCCTTGGGAAGTCTGTAGAAAGCAAAGCACGTGTGCAAGAAAGGGTCTGAGGAGAAGAAGACAGTGCTGAAGATGTACTGAATGTGTGGGGAGGGAAGGCAAAGAGGCAACAGATAGGGAGGAGGCCCTTGAGATGCTCTTTCTATCCATTATTGTGCAAACATGTTGAAATCCATAGAGAGCCTTTGTTTTGGAAAAAGCCCGAAATTAATTGTGATGTACGGGCTGCCCTTCGACAACCTTTGGGCCTTTTGTTCATTTCTGCCCACAGCCTTTCAGAGCATCACCTTGACAGCCCCCTCCCTGGGGTCCAGGGCCAGCCCTTCCCTGACACCCCGCTCCAGGGGTGCTCTCACAAATGGGGGTGCCACGGGGCTGGCACCAACACCCAGCCCTGGCTTCCCTCCGCCACGTCCCACCTGAGGCTGCGGGGAGGACCGGGGCACGGTGACGCTCCCCGAGGACCCTCGTGGCGGTCATATGAGCGGTGTGGCCCTTCCCAGCACCGGGCTCGGGGGGCTAATTAGCGCATTCAGGGGCGCTTCTGGAGTGGAAAGGCGCTCGTCTGGCAGCGGTCACCGCGAGGTGACCTGGGGGGCTGGCGCTCCCCGCTCTCCTCCTCCCAGGCCACCAGCCGGGCGTCCCTCCGCCGTGCGGGGCGCGGGTGGGACGGGCGGCCGGGTCAGGCGGCGCTCCGGCCGGGGCGCTGCGCTG